>BJBW01002653.1:44571-158201 GCA_004320125.1 Scolopax mira | reverse complement strand
GGGCAACCTGTTCCAGTGCCTCACCACCCTCACAGTGAAGAATTTCTTCTTGATATCTAGTCTAAATCTATCTGCTTTCAGTTTAAAACCATTACCGTTAAATGCATCTATTTGGTTGCACCACTTCTTAAATCTCTCTATAGTAGATGTCGGATCTCCTGTTTTTCCAAGATGTTATGAAAAACCTTTCCTCTATGGAGGAAGGTGGCAGTACCCAAGCAGCAGGAATGCTTTTTAAAAAAAATCATTGTCACCAGAATTTTTAAACTGACTTTCCTAGAAGTTATAAAAATCATTAGGATTCAGAAAGAGAAACGTTAGATAGCTGGATTTTGGTTTGTGATTTCCCTGACAAAAAGGGACAGTGAAAGATGGTGGCTTTGTATAATTTGGCTGTTGTGCTTAGTGTAGAGTTGAACAGGATAGTGGTACATGATGTTTCCCACTGCAGACTTGTAACATAGTCTGGATTTACTTCAGTTCTGCTTCTTTTCTCTACCTTTCTGGTGGCACTGGGACACTCACCT
Source organism: Scolopax mira (assembly GCA_004320125.1). Taxonomy (NCBI): domain Eukaryota; kingdom Metazoa; phylum Chordata; class Aves; order Charadriiformes; family Scolopacidae; genus Scolopax; species Scolopax mira. Next base: position 157,674 of record BJBW01002653.1, on the reverse strand, counting down.
TAACCACCTCTAACAAGCTGCTCTAAAAAGGCAAAAAGAGCTCTGACTTCCTGCAAGGCCAGGGAGTGCCAAGGAGGTCACAGGGAGCAGAGCAGCTGTGTGTTTGAAGCAGGAGAGTGAAGGACAACCCAAAGCCCCAGTCCCACAGCACCAGGAGTGACTGCAGAGAACAAACTTCCCTGGGCGAGGGGCCTGTGGTGGAGCTTTATCTGAGGAAATCAGAGCTGGAGCTGGAGCCACGGACCAAAGGACGGTGGCAGCTCTGGGACCAGGACTGGGACTGGACCTGCACAGAAACTCAAAAGGAGGCAGGATGCCACTGGGGCTGCAGCCAGGGCACGTTTGGATGTTCAGATCAGCACCTGCAGAGGAACAACAACTGCAGGAGGCAGAGCTTGAGATGAGATAGGAATTTGGTTATTCTTTCTCTTTTTCTGGTGAGATTCCCTGGGAAGTAGGTGTGGGTGGGCTCTGTTCAGTCTGTCACCTCGGGGCAAGTGCTAGCCCTTCAGAGTGATGCAGTCCACGTTCATACTTTGTGTGTGAACCCATGCCCTGCAGGCCGTGCTGCACTTTCATATCCTTCCTGAAATAATAGGCTTTCTAATCTGGGAATAAGACGAGCAGCTGTCTTGAAAGTTCATTAGGTCTTAATGATTTTTTTTCAACAGATTCAAAAAGCTGCCTCGACCGCCCGCAGCGAGCTGGAAGGACGCAAAGGCACAATCTCCCAGTATTTCACGACCTTACACTGTCCCGTGTGTGACGAACTGACCCAGTTTGGGATCTGTGGGAAGTGCAGGAGCCAGCCACAGCACGTGGCCGTCATCCTCAACCAAGAAATCCGAGAGCTGGAGCGTAAGCAGGAACAGCTGGGCAAGGTATGATGTCAGATGTGGGTCAGGCAAAGGCAGGGCCTGACAAGTCAAAGCAGGGAGTGGCTGGGAAACGGGAAGCACAAACCCAGCATTAAATAAATGCCAAACAGCTCCTCTGCTTCCCCCGTGGCTGTCGAAGGCAGCACAGCAGTTGGTTCTCCCTCAGCTGTGTGTAAAGGTGAAGGCAAAGGGGGAGATCCAAAGATCCAATGCTTGTCTCCTTTCCCTTTTCTAAGAGTATCTTATATGGTTTATAGGTGCCTTTTTAGAATTACAGTGATGGAGAGTTATAAAAATATGAAAGATTCACCTTTTTTGCATTAAAATAATTGATGATGTTCTACTAACAACAATGTTTGTCCCAGAAAAATACAAAAAGGGACAGTGAAAGCTTTTAAGTGTTTTAGCTTTTAATGGATAGATATTCTTGTTACCTTTCCTCTTAATAGGAATTTTCCAGGCTGTTTTTTCCTTTTGAGCTAGAAATCAATTATGAGGGTGGCTGACTGTGCTCAGGAATATATTAGAGCAAAGCAGAGTGCAGAAATTGATGCATATTCTCACCTGATTTTCGTACTGCCGTATTTTATAATTAATAAATATTTTTGTTAAAATTTATTTTTAGCACTAGCATGTGAATCATTTTAAAGACTTGTCTGAATTGCAGAGATATAAATGTTCCTGTAGTCTCGGCATTGATTTGATAGGCTCCCATAGGGCTGTTACTAGAAAGCTGTTATGACTCACTATTCATAAATATTGCATTAGTAAGGTGTGGACTTCTGTTCCTTGCTGTAGTTTGTACTATTTGCTCTGATCTGCATTGTAAATGGCAGTAAGGGAAGGGGGTGCATGTTCTGCAGGTTTCCTGTGGTACTTTGAACCTCTTACATCACTTTTGTTCTGGAACAAAGCAGAACTTGGCAGATGGGTGCAGCCCCAGGGAAGGATCAGTGGGTTTGATGAGACCATTCTCTTGTCCCTGCAACCGGTCGGCAAGGCCTGGGGTCACACTCGAGTCAGGGTTTGATGAGGCAACCTCTCTTTAAAAGCATCTGGTTTATCTTAATAAGAAAATGTATATATCCTTCACAGCATAAATTTTTGGCCCTCCAAGATTATAAACATGCCAAAGCCAGCAGAAAGCTGATATAATGCTGAATCATACATTATTTTTAAAATCATCTGCCGTAGATTAAGGCCACAGGCTTCTTCCCTCCACACAAACTGCCCTTTGTGGTTCAGTGTCTCGAGCACCACTTGGTTTGGTCCCTTGTGTTCAACCCAGCCACAGCCTCGTTCAAAAGAACAAGGGTAGACTCATCCAGGGTTCTTTCAGAGATTTCAAACCTGGAGCAAACCATTTAAATCTTGTTCCTTTTGGTGATGGACAGGTCACAGAACTGCTCCCCTCGCAGGTGCCAGGTGTGGGACTTGGCTGAGAGGGACTGCTCCTCTCCAGCTGTTGAGTTTCTGGTCTGCAGGATTCAGTGCTGAGACAGGTCTGGCTGAGAGGGTCACTGCTGCCCGAAGTATGTTAATATGGAAAGAAGGAAAAGAACTAATTTAAAAAGCAAAGGATACTACTTTAATTTGGTGTTACAAAACACTAGCAAATTTCTGAGTTTTTGGAAAAAAATTGTTGGAGGTGGCAGGTACTGTAAAGGATTACAAATAAAAGAGCAAATTAAGGGCCTTTGGTTTTCCGAAGGCAGCTGCCTTTGGGAAACCTTTGCCTGCTGCTATTTCATTCCATCCAGTACCTCCTGTTCAAAGCAAGTACCTTCAAGCAGCATCAACTCCATTAACGAGTAGGTCCATGAAGGAGGAGAGCAGTGGAACCCACCTGCCTGTGCTCTTCTGTCTTGGGATTGATTAACTCTGACTTGGAAAGTAAAATTCTAATTGAAGCTTATCTTGAAAAAGGGGTAGTCTCTTAAGTCCTTTCCCTGGGTAGAGTGTAAGTGCAGAGTAACAGGTTTGTCTTTTTGCACGAGGATACTTTTGGACAGGACTCAGCTCATTTACCTCATTTTTCCAAGTGCCACCACATACAAGTAGAAGTTCATGAGCAGGACTGAAGCCCGAGCTCTACCTCAGGCTGTTGATCTCTGCCCGGTGGCGGCGGTGCCTGTTCTTCTGATAGAACACTGGGTCCCAGGGGATTGATGCCTCCCTGGGGTTAAGTTTAAAATAATCTGGTTTGCTTTTTTTTACCTAGATATGCAAGAACTGCACGGGCTGCTCTGACCGACACATCCAGTGCGTCTCCCTCAACTGTCCTGTACTTTTCAAGCTCTCCAGAGTAAGCAGAGAACTGTCAAAGGCACCGTATCTTCGCCAGCTACTTGACCAGTTTTAAATGATCTGTGTTACAGGATTCCAGGTGCTATTTTTATTTTTTTTTTTTCAGTGTTTACCACACTAAGACTATTGTGCATGGTGCTTTTTCAATTCTCATCTAGTCCAGGATTTCCATTTTAACAGTTGGGTTTATTATCTGAAGAATAATGAAATAAATTTACTTATCCTAAGTAAATTTAAAAAAAAAAACCCACAACAAATACATTTGTTGATCTATGAATAGCTCACTTTTTAAGATGTACAAATTTCTTCTTTCTTTCATGTTTCTAACATACTGTTTTATAATGCTGATGTTGAAATAGCTACGTGTAACATCTTGTAAATCCATTTCAAAGTAGAAGTCAAGTTTACTTCCTGGAGGAAGGAGCACTGAAAACCTCTTGAAACGATAAACCCATTAGTGTGTGTTCTTGAACTGTCAGTATCAAGACGTGTTACTTATATATTATCCATTCACTTTATAATTTTGTCTGCGAAATATTTTGTAAATACACTTTTTTACTTTTCAAACAACTGAGTAAAATAATGTGCAATGACTTTTATACAGATAATTTTAAAGTCGGTTGGTATATCTCCTCCTAAGTTTTGCTTGATTCCAAGTAGATTGTTATTTTGATCAGACTGTGCAAGCAGTAGTACCATGTGTAGCATTTTGAAACATTATTTTCTAAAAATTGCTGTCTTGCTTTAGCTATTAATGGGGCATTGTGAGGAACTGTGCAAAGACATTTTTGTTACAAACCTGTGGGACTGTTGCAATACTTTAAATATAAAATTTTATTCCATTTTTGCTTGTTTTGTATAGACATTTCTATTGCTTCTAAATATGCTTAAAATATTTTCTTTCCTTATGTACTGTACAGTTAAATCTTATTTGCCACCATCTTGACAAAATGTGTATTTAGAATATTTGTATAACTGTATAAAATGGAAAAGGAATTATGTGGTCAGTGCATTGTTTTCTAAACTGGAAATCATTTTGTTTTAGAAGTTAATAATGGAAACCATATTAAAGTTGAATAAAATGATATGGTAAAAATTATATGCTTTTTTATATTTACCTCAGTTGCAGACACCTCTGTCTCCCACGTTTGGAACACAACTAATGCAAATAAGGCTGCTCAAAGACATTAAGAATCCAGAGAAGAGTTTCCAGTGTAAGCTCTGGGCTCTTGGTATCAGTTCTTGGAGACCTTCCCCAAACCAGAAGAGAAACAGTTCCAGTTTTCCATTAGTCAAAACAGGAGTAAGTTTTAAATTTAGGAGTCCAGAACAGCTTTGAAAAATAGAACAAAACTTTATTTACATTAAGGAACCTGAGCGCCTTCTCCAGTTAAGAACTTATTACATTCAAGATAGAAGTCAGTCTATTAAACGTCACACTCTGCCACAGGCTGCCAGGCGTTTTTAGGCAAAGTAACTAAAACCAAAACCCATCAAGGCACAAAACTCTGGTTCTGGCGCAACCAAAGTGCAAATGGCAGGAGGAGGGTGGCAGTGCTTGGGGCACAGTCCCCTGTTTGGCAGTGATTGATTTGGGGATCAACAAAAATATTAACTAATGATCATCAACTGCAGGAGGTTACCACTGACGCCGGAATCTTCAACCCGTTCCTCTTTTAGGGACGGAAACAGGATTCTTATTAAATTCAGGTATCTCATCCATGGACCACAGCTCTTGGCCTCAACACAGAGATGACTTTTCCAGTGCAAGCAAAGCAATGGTAAAATAATACCGTTTTGCTTACAAGTAACTTCAACCCATAACATAGAAGTTTAAGCCTTTAAACTCCTCCTTTCTGCAGGATCTGTAACTTAAAGGCACTGTAAATAGATCCTCACTTTAACTGTATATGCCAGGAGGCAATTTACTCTGGAAGGAAATTTATGCACGTGACAACTAACATTCACTGTCTGAAAACAAGCCTTGAGGAACATCCAAAATTCAAGCACTAGGAAAGCTACAGCCCTGAACGTCAAGGATGTCTAGAGCTGCCGTGAGCTGGACTCATCATCAGCAATGCCCTCCATTTGCTTTAATCCTCAATTCATTGCCTTAAACATTCAATTTTCACTGAAAGGCAGCCTTTAATGCTTAAAAAGCTGAAATGCTTAAAAGCATGCTTTGAGGGGATGAGAACAAGTTCTCCAAGTACATTCCATTGCAGGTCTGAGGCCAGAATTAAGAGAGTAAAGGCTCTAAGTGTCACTAAGACAACTAAAAATTTAGATTGTTGCCCAGCCAAAGGCCTCCACAGATCCATCAGATGGGATCCTACACGGTGACATTAAGATAATTATGCAAGTTCCAGTCTCTCCTCCTGCCACTGCTTTCTGGAGCCTTGATCTTTAGCAGAAGATCTGCTCTTACCTTGGTGTTCCAGGCTGTTGCTCCATTCCCACTACACACAGGCCTCCTGCTTTTAAGGGGGAAAACGGGGATGAATTCAAGTGACTCGTGCAGGAATTAATACAGCCAGTAAAAACAATAATAACAATCTTTGTTTTGCACAATATTTTTACATCTGTTGGGAAGACATTAGTCAGAAACACAAATATGTGCACATATACAAGCAGTAAGTAGGTAAGGTTCAAAGAGGTTACAGCACATTTCCCGATGTGGCTTTAATTTCATTTTCTGGTTTTTTTTAATACTCGATTCTGCAAGGTGTGTAAACGATCCCTGAGCACAACCTTACCTGCAGGACATCCCAAAAATTAGCGTATGAATTACAGGTGGGTGGATTTAAACTCTTCCTGGGTACCAGGTGCTTACACTCATTTTCTTGTGCCAACATGATCTCAGGTTGGGGGGAAACATCACCGACTCAGGTAAAGCCTCCGGGTCCCTCTCTGCTCGGGTCTGCCCCACGCCAAGCCTAGTTTCTGCCAAAGGAAACCTGAGACCTCCCGGGGGGAGGGATGGTGTGTGAGGAAATTCCTGCAGAAGCAGTTATCACACACCCCCCTTCCCAAATTTTTGTCCTTACACACACAAGGCCAAGCCGTTACTGCAGCCTGCGGGAGGAAAAAGGGGAAAAGGAAAGAGAAATGCAGGTTTAATCTGCGCTGACTGAAGTCTCCACCTCGGCCACCCCACTTCATCCCTGATGGCACGGCACCAGCGGAGCCCCCGGGGCCACACGGACCCACGTGCAGCTGGTGACAGCATTTACCATAACTTAAAGCAAAGAGGAGAACCCTTGTGTAACACAAGAAACAGCACTGTATTTTAAAGCGCAGGTTCATGCCTTGCACTGGAGAAGATGCCCCAGAAGTGCAGGTACACACGAGCTAAATGCCAACAGAAGGAAAGGGAGGCCCTTCAACATGGCAAGATGTAAAAAAATTAAGCATTTGTACTACAAGTTGATTCTTGCTTCTTGCTAATGCCTCAGAGAGGAAAAGGCCTCGAGGCTGCACACTCAGAGGACACGAGAGGGAACAAAACCAGACGTGAAAACACCAAACATGGAAGGTTCTGTGCTATGCTACATCTAGAGCACTTCTGTCAGTAAATAAAACTTCTTAGCAAGAAAAGTGCTCCTAACAGTGCAAAGTACAAAAAAAAAAATCCCAGATGTGAGCACATTCTGATCACGCAACCTTAAAAAAAAAAAGTACTTAACCTACAAATTTTAAGTGTCAAGTAGACAAATTGCACAATTTCTGTTTCCAAGTCCAATTTTTGCCGTGAGCTGCTGCTTTTTTTTTTTTTTTTCCTCTCCCTGGGGAGGGCTCGCTGGCAGCACCGCTCCTTCCCTGGCCTTCCAAATACAAACCAGGGCTGCTCCCCTGGGAAAAGCCTGCCTGGAAATCATCACCCAGGGAAAACGGCACCGATCCAGCTGGCCAGGGGCAAGCGACAGTGCACGGCAACCAGAAAGGACTCTCTCATTAGTAACTCCCTCTCGTTTTCTAATCATCTTAACGCATCTCTGTGTCTTGGCACAGGAAGCCAGAAAAATCATTACACCCTTAATTTAAACAACTGGCTAAAAAATACCACCTACGTCAATATCATATATTAAACAATCTGTTTCTATATACTTCTATATACTTCATACGTTTCTTGATTTCGGCAGTGCGGTCATTTCAGTAGTGCAGTAATTAAAATCACAAGTAAAATCACAAGTACTTTAGACTATTCAGATTTGTCACCACTGTTCAACTCGTAAATCAGAATTAAGCATTACAGCAGATTAATACAATCCATTGTGTCCCCTTCCCATACTCCACTTTTATACAGCCCAAAGGCATGGTTCCAGTCCTTAAAATTAATTTTCAATTTTTTTTCTCATCCTACTGACAGAACCAGGAAATGATACAGTTTGCCAACAGGCCAAGTGATTTACAGCCGCCGGACATCACCTGAAATGGGACTCGATTCCCCGGTTTACGTCACACAAACTTTCAACTCAATAGAAATGTTTCTCTTTCAGCAGACAAGAAAGCTCAGCATCCCCGGGAACAGATTCCTCTCCTCTCCCCTGCAGACACCTTGTGACCAAGCACCTCGGAACCCCACCTTCCACCCACCCCCAGAACACCCAGTGGTCGGAGCAGACCCCGACTTTCCTAGGTAGTTGTTATTACACCACCACCATATATAACTTAAATGCACGCCTCACGTTTAGAAGACATCTCTTCTGTATGTTTTAACACTTTTGGTATAGTCTATACATCTTAGCACGTTACCCCGCTCACGTCACGGTGGACTCGGTCGCTGGAGTGAGAGGAGAAAAGGGCCGGACAAAGGGAGACGACGGCGCTGAGCTCTGGGCGGCTACGAAGGGATTCTTGAGCCACTTTGTGAGAACGGCTGCAATTCAATTGCATTTCCCTTTAAAATAAAATAATTTTTAAAAAAATTTAAGTCAGCTTTTAGCTTAGTCATTCTTCTCCCGGTCAACAGTCACGTTTTTTCTCCCAGGGGAGCCCCCGGCAGCGGCTGGAGACTCACACAATGGGTGGTCCAGAGGGGGCTGGAGAGAGACCGTGGCTGCAGAGTCCCCCGGGATCTTGCGGGAGGTCTCTATCACAGAGTTCCTCAGCGTGTCATTCATTTCTATGACCTCAAAGTCTGCTTCGTTCCACTCCCCCGCATCCTCCTCATCCTCTTCATCTTCATTAAGCCCCGAGTTTGACAACAAAGCTTTCCGGTCCTCGCTCTCCCTCCTTTCTTTCAAGTCGCTCCCAGCGGGAGAGGTGGCCAATTTGTACATCAGGGGGAAGAGCAGCAGTGTCACCGCGGAGGTCCCCAAGGCGGTGTACATGACCACGGGGAGGTGGTGAAACCTCCCTTGGAGATACCCCACGGCGGCGGGAACGCACATCTCCCCCAGCGCCGCGCCGATCACAAAGAGAGAAGCCGATTTCCCTCGCACGACCGTGTACTGTTCTATCCAGGAGATGCCGCTGGGAAAGATGGTGGCCATGGACGCCCCGTACACGGCGGTTCCCACCCACAGGGAGGCCGGGTGCCGGGCGAAGAAGGCCAAGCATGAGGAGGAGAGGGCGGAGCCGATGACACTCAGCAGGATCATGGTGCCGGGGTACAAGCAAGCGGCGCAGAATATGGCCGCCCCTCGGCAAGCGGCAAAGGCGCCCCAGAAGACGGAATTCAAGGCGGCCGCTTCGTTTTCTTTCATCTCGGCAAAGACCTTGGCGTAAGTGAACACGTAGGAGCCGTAGGTGACCTCCGCTCCCACGTAGAAGAGGAAGAAGACGAAGAGGAGAGCGATAAGGGCGTAGTGGTATTTGGCAAACGTGCCTTTCTGCAAAGCAGCCTTGGATTTGTCTCGAGCCGAGCTGCCCTTCGAATACAAAAGAAGAAAGAAGAAAGAAACGAAGAGAAGGTAGGTCCCTATGACAACGTAGGACCACAAAAAATCTGCACCGAGATGGTGTTTCAGCGCCGAGGCAGCCGGTGCTGTCGGCACAGACCTCCAGACAGACTGGTTTCTGTCTTCGGCTACTGGAAGGTCTCGAGGTTTGGAGCCTCCCAGGGCCATTTTAGCCAGGATCGGGGCCACGAAGGCACCCAGGGCGAAGCTGAAGTGTAAGGCCTGCACGTGTGGCCCAGCCTCCCTGCCCCAGGTATTCAGTGCCAGCACGTTGCCACCTGGGATGGGAGAGAGGAGGATTCGGTCATTTCAGCCTGAAAACAGATATTGGGTTAAAATGAAATAAAAAATGTACAGAACAATCCAAACCGCAACCTGTATTATTGATTACATTTGCAGTAATACCAGGTTTAGCAAATGCAATGTGCAAAATCGGTCTTAACTGAAATCCTGCCCCCAAGCACCTGAAACCCACGTGACTACTTGAGCTTTAGGAGGGTGTTCACAGTGGTCCCCATGAAGAGCCACACACTGGCTTCATCCAGCCACGATGCCTGGACTTAATTACCCCACTTGACAATTTGCAGCATTTTTCAGCCTTTCTTCAAAAGAGCAAATTTAACCGCGGCTCATTTCTGTAAGTTTTAAAAGCTGCAATGCACAATGCTAAAATCAGAGGCCTCATTAAACCAACCTGTCAGGAGACATCAAGCATCACTTGCTTCTGATGGGCTGGGACTACCCCAACCCCGTTCAAATGACTTTCCAGAAGCAGAGAGGTTTACAGTGACACCAGAGACACGACTGCAGCAGCCTCGGGTCAACAGCTACAAAACGAGATCTCAGAGAGACATTTTTAAGTAGTGCCTGACAAGAAAGCGGGAAAATAACAGCAGCAACTAAATTCCTGTGCTACAGTACAGCAACCCTTGTCACACAGCACTAACACTCGTCCAAACTAATTGTTGTACTCTACGGCCTTCTTCTTAGCTTCTCCTGCTGGGAGGTCTCCCCACCTGAAGGGTCTGACATCCCACCTGCCCACTGAAGGCACGTTCCCAGTAAGCTGACAGGATTTTCCCCTGTGAAGAATTTTTAACCCAAGTGCTACGTATAATGATGCTACCAGAGGCAACACACACCCCTCTGCATTCAGGTTCTTTAGCATAATCTATACCTTGCCTACTGGTTCCTGCATCACCCACAGAGCTCCCCCCAGCTCCGCAGAATTAGGGCAATGCAGCCATCGCTCCTCTGCCACATCCCTGCCAGCCAAGCCACCGAAATCAAGCCCTTCCTGGGATGCTTCCAGAGCTACTTCATTAGCCAGCTCTCACTCGGGAATAAACCTGCCCTGAAGCTGGTCAGCCAGATCCAGTCGTGCCAGTAAGCAACCACAGGCTGCCTCGGTAAGACAGGAGCCAGATGGCTGCCTGTTGCAGCTTCACCACTGCAGCTGCAGCAACGCCAGGACACTCCATCACTGACCTATTCCTGCTTGTTTCCTGCTCCCCATCTGCAGGGACAGGGGTATACCCAGGTGGCTCTCAGCGTGCTTAGGTCTCTTGCCACGGCCTCACCTCCTGACCCAAACTGCCCGCAGACAGCAGCCATGGCCACTCCTCCTCTCTCAGCCCAAGGAGCTCCTTTCTGAGGGAATGTCTTTTTCATGCCTCTGGTGTAACTGACCTTTCCAACCAACCACACCTGTAGACATTCGCTCTGCAACTTCCCCGGTACATCTTCACCCAATAAGGAGCCTCCACTAAGAAAATGGCTTTCAACAGGTTTCCAGCAAAAAGGTTTTTTCCAGGCTGTTTGCAGCATGCACATGCCACAGACTTACAATTTGGAGCATAGAATACATTTGTATTCCCAAACACCAAAGTCGGGCTATCCAAGGGCAGCAAATATTCCTTAATTCAGGGAGATGGATAAGGTGACAGTAAATGTCTGCTGTGACTCCCCAGATGCCAGCTGGTCTGATGGTGCAGCCCCCCGGGGCCACGTTGCAATGTCGGGGCAACCCAACATTGTGTCCTTCTTGTCTTGCTACAAGTGCAGTGAGTTGGGACGGTGTGGCACTCCCAAAAACTGTACCTCAAACTCCTGCTGCCTGCATCGTACCCCAATCTGGAGGGTGCCAGAATTACCCGACAAGAATTGTGGCCCAAAATGGAAAAACACTGACCAAAGTCAATCATCTCACAAACCTACAAATAGTGATCCTAAGTGAGACCCTCTGAGCTCCCTGGGATGGCAGCTGTGACCCAAGATCCCCCCCCCGACCTGGGATGCCTCTCAGGTCAAATATGACAAGGTTCAAGGACCATCTGCTGACAAACACTGACAAAGGAGAAGAGTGAGCAATTCTCTAGAATTAGATTTCTCAAGGTTCAAAGATAGTTTGCAACCAATAATTTACTGGAATTTGCAAAACCAGAAAAATCTCTTTTTTCTAACCATAGGTTAACCTCTGTATCTGTGTGTGTGATTTGATTTAGGAAACCCTGTCCTAGGTCCCATGTGAACCTTGCCATTCTCGAATCCCTAATTAAGTCACTGTGTTGATTATACCAGATTTTGTTAAATCACTCTGTTAATATTTTTAAATATAATTTTTTTAATATATTTTAAAATATAATACAACCTAACCCTGTGATTTACCATAAAAGTGCTAATAAATCTTAAATTGCTGCTACCTCAAAGTTGTGTAGGATCCAAAGTCACTCATTACCTGGTCTAGTTGGAGCTGTCCCTGTGACTGCAGGGGGGTCGGACTAGATGACCTTTGAAGGTCCCTTCTGGCCCAGATGATTCTATGATTCATTGGTGACACCTGGCCAGACTTAGGTGGCCAACTCTCCAATACAGCAGCTGTGAGAACAGGTGTTCCTCACAAACACCAGGGCTTGCTCAGCACTTAGTTCCAGCTGGCACTAATGAACAGTAACCCAACTACCTCCCTGTAGATGAGCAACTTAAATAAAACACTGTCTAGAGAACACAGAAAACTTTCTTTACATCAGTAATTGCCCACTGAAATGCACATTGATCTCCTCCAGGAAGCACAAGATCCACAGCTCCTCGGGTCCCTTACAGAAGGCCCGTTATGGAGACACAAACACTGGAAGGTCTCAGGACCAGAGTAATTCAAGAATCCCAGACAGGTAAAACAGGTCCCCTCTTAAGTCAAGATCACACAAAATACCAGCAACAGTTTTGGTGAGGTTGAAGTTTCCCCTTACTTTGGTGAAGGAACTACTGGACGGCGCGGTGCCTTACCTGTGTCTAGAATTCCCATGGAAGCTCCAATAACTGACATTAAGACAGTTAACAGCAGGGATTTCTCACACCAGGGTATCCCGTAAAGACCAACTGTTGTTCCAAACATGGATAATGCTGGAAAAAATAAAAAACAAAATAAACAAATCAGATATTATAGTTTCCATTTAAACTACAAAACCCATAGAAGACCAAGAAATACAAATACATTTATCATTATTAAAGTGGTAATCCTAATAGGTGATGTAACCTAATTACCTCCAGTCATGATTAGCAGAAGCAGCTAGAAAGCTCAACAGACTCATTTTTCACTTGGAAAAAGGGGATTTCATCAGAATATAAACACTACGTGAAAAACCTGTTTTGCTAAAGCTTTGTTTGCGAAGGGAGTAGCATCTGCTGCTAGAACATGAAGAAGTCTTTCTACAAACTTTTGATTTAGAAGTGCTACTTCAGTATCTTCTGCAAACTTCTGATCTAGAAACATTACTTTGCCACCACTATGGTTTGAGAAATCCATAAAAATGTATTGTCTTAGACAATTATTCTATCACCTGATGACCCCTCCCCATCTGGGAAGGGAAGTCGGGAAAAAAACAAGGAAACCTGAGAGTTGAAATATACAGATTAAATAGAATAAAACTGGATAATTAACTTTAATAGCACTAAAGAATCAGTATTGATCCCAATACCAATATAAAGGATTATACTTAGCCCGTGCTATCCCAGCAGGGGATAGAAAATGTCGGATGCTGCGACCGCTACAGCTTTGGAGGGAAGGAGGGAGGGAGAGTTCAGGGGTCCAGCACCAGGGCAAGAAGTTCACAGGGTGGCAGCCCTCAAGGAAGAGAGAAGACTTCTCCACAAACTTTGTCATCTATGTTGGATGCGATGTTCATGCTTTGAAATAGCCCTGTTGGCCAGTTTGGGATCAAGCACCTGGGCCTTGCTCCTCCTCATCCCTGCACCTGGCAAGGCTCGAGAACACCGAGACCTTGAACCCTGCATCCCATAAGTAGATATTTTCACATATTCAGACACCAGAGTCTTCTAAAATGCAGTCTTCCCAAGCATTAGAAGAGAAATTACTCACTGGTCACTCAAACCAGGACAGCCACGGAAAAAGTAAAACATTTTTTTTTGAACAGTATGAAGTTTTCCTGCTGAGAACTACAGAGCATTAAATTTGGCTGCATTTTAAGAGAACCCAAATCACTAAACTCTTAAAATCCTATAAAGTGATTGCATCGTGGCCAACAAACAACCTCCGTGTAAAAATTCTGACTTTCATTTATATTCTGTTTGCACATAAGGAATTTATTCCAAGGCATTTCTGGAGTTTTAAGAGACAGAACTACAAAACTGCCCATCATAAATTTAGCAGCAATTAATTAACTACATTACTTTTGCTATTATTAACTACACTTACAACGTGCCATTTCATAAAAGTCTTTTTTAACAGATGGAAAGTATTTTAATTACAATTTGGGAGGAAGTTCAGCGTTTAAACTCTACACTTATAACCACCATCATAATAGAATAACCTGCAATTAATATCTTGGATATACAGTATTAGTTTTTTAGAAAGCTTGTACCAGTTCAGACATCTCTATTAGTGAGCCAAATAATTAAAGATCAATGGGGACTGATGTAATTAAGAACTTAGGTTAGCTCCAAATAAAAACAACAGAAAAAAATAAATATGCAGAACCCTCGAGCCCCAGGGAAATACTTGGAATACACACCTCAAAACGTTTCTGAAGGCTGAGCTGTGTAGAGAAAGAGCTACGGATGGGACATATTAAGTTCAGCTGCTCAGAGGACACACACAGAGCTGAAAAATAACTTCTCAGCAAGTTCTCCTTTGTCCACTTCAGCTCTTCACCTGAAGATTGGTACTTAACAGCTTCCTTGACAAAGACTTCAATTTTTTCTCTGTGCAGTAGCAGAGCTTCAGCAGTCGAAAGATGGGAAGTAGAACTACATGAACCAAAATCTCTTAAGGGCAGCCTTCAGGTGACAGAAATGAGAGAAGGTTCAGTAGTTCAAACTGTGTTTTTTTTATAAGCACAACCAAATGGGAAAGGATCAGGAGATGAATCATTTTCCAAGTGCTGTTGACAGCCAGATATCTTGTCTGGTAACTTCAGGAAAAGAAGCAAATACTAAACTATTTCAAGTTAACACTCAGTTCCATTACGGAAGGTAAAGTCTCATGCGTCGGACACAGACAACTGTGACCTTGTCAGATGTACAAGGAGGCTAAAGGAAACCCACTTTGCAGGTGTTCTGGAGGAGAGGAATAAAGAACAGGGGGGAGATCAAGTAAAGACATCCTAGAACAAGAGCAAATAAAAAGAACTGATCCATGAAGGCAATAAGAGGGGTGAAAAAAGAGAGAAGAGACAGACAGACTCCTGATAGCCAGAGACAGGCATACAAGGAGAAGAAAAGAGTTAAACACCAGTGATGGAAAATGGATCTTCCCTCACTCTCTGAGCTGACCCTGTGATTACAGCACGGTCCTCACACACGGGGGGAGTCACAGCTCTGCTTGAATCTCCCCAAGTAAAAGTATGGGGAAGAAAAGAAAAATAGTGAGTCCCTGTGTCTGCTTTAGTCCCTCTCTCAGCACAAAGGCACATGTGGCCATTGCTGCACCTGAAAGACAAAAAGACAGAACTTCCATTCTTTCAGGTGTGCTCTGAGAATCTCCACCTGAATGAGACACTAACGGGACTCTGAAGGGAAAACCTCATTTCTGGATGGAGCATAACTGACAGCTTCTTGGTGACTGACAGCTCGCTCTTCCAGGATGAAGCCAGTGCTGTGCACCTGCCCAAAAGTTTCTGCATGTCCAGAAAACTGTGATCATAAACTGTGGTTCCTGTAAAGTTTAAACATTCGCACAGCTGGGCAGGAACTGAAGAGCAAGTTTCTACTGTGACAAATGGTGTTTACTGTTTTTCTGCTTTAAATAAATTCTAATTTGATTAAGACCCTCCAGTCAAAATCTCACTACTTTTGCCCAGTAGAAGGTGATCACTTCTGCTGAGCTTTAAGAACAGGAAGGGTTTTATAAAGCTCTCCCCACAGAAGTGTACCTCAGCGTGACTGCTGGGGGCTTCCGCTGGGTGCAGATGAAAGCCAAAGCACGGGTTCCCCTGTTTTGTTTATGCTCTTCATATAGTCACGTTACAGAAACCTGTATGATCCAAGAAGATGACATGGACCTGTTGGAGTGAGTCCAGGAGGGACACAAAGATGACCACAGGGCTGAAGCACCTCTGCTATGAAGACAGGCTGAGAGAGTTGGGGGTGTTCAGTCTGGAGAAGAGAAGGCTCTGGGGAGACCTTGTAGCACCTTCCAGTACCTAAAGGGACCTACAGGAGAGATGGGGAGGGACTCTTTATCAGGGAACGTAGCAATAAGACGAGGGTAATGGCTTTAAACTGAAAGAGGGGAGATTTAGATTAGATACTAGGAAATAAATTATTTGCAGTGAGGGTGGTGAGGCACTGGAACAGGTTGCCCAGGGAAGCTGTGGCTGCCCCATCCCTGGAGGTGTTCAAGGCCAGGCTGGATGGGGCTTGGAGCAACCTGCTCTAGGGGAGGTGTCCCTGTCCACGGCAGGGAGTTGGAAGTAGAATATCTGTAAGATCTCTTCCAACCCAAACTATTCTATATCTCTGAGATCTATATAAAACATATTACTTGATACAAAGAGAAAAAAACAGCCAGTTGTACTTTTTCTGTCCAAACCAAAAGCACCTTTTGATCAATTCAAACCAGTTTTATCAGTTCAAAACCAGTCACCACTGTTAACATGCCCAGCGAACCCAACCCCTCGGAAATAACGCTGTAACGCCCGGACACACGCGGTGTCTGAAAGCAAACGGAACAGAACACCGCGACAGCAGAAGAGCGGCGGTGTGCGGGGCGGGGGGGGGAGCAGCACCACCGGCCCCGCTTTCCCCCTCTCCCCGAGAGGCCAAGGAGAAGGGAAACCCGACCCGCCCGGGCTCTGAGGGAGCCATTTCTCTCGGGGGGGGGGGGGGGGGGGGGCGGCGGCGGCTCTGCCCGGCACTCACCGAGGAGGAGGTGGGCGTTCATCCAGTCGAAGAGCACCCCGCCGACCACCGACCCGCCCAGGTAGCCCAAGGAGCGCCCCACGAAGATGTAGTAGATGTCGCTGACGTTCTTGTGGACGTTGGCGGCCAGGTTGGGGAAGGTGGGCCCCAGCACCGCGATGCTCATCCCCTGAAAGGCATTACCAAGTGGGGGGGTGAGGGAGAGGGCGGCCCGTGAGGCGGCGGGAGGGGAAGGAGGAGTCGCAGTAGGGTGAGCCCCCCCCCCCCCCCCCCCCCCCCCNNGCAGGGGGGGGGGCCCCCCCCCCCCCCGCCCGCTCCCCGCACTCACCAGCCCCAGGAAGGCCGCGCACAGCGCCCCGGAGATGCTCCACTTCAGCGCGGTGCCCTCACCGTCCCGCCCGCATCGCCAGCCGCCACCGCCGCCGACCACCGCCACCTCCGCCCGCGGCACGGCGGGGAGGCGCGGCTCCGTTGCTACCGCCGCCTCCCCCGGTGTGGCGAAACGGACGTGCTTCTTCCGCTCGGCGCCGGCCATGGCTCCCCACCACCCGGCGCCGGCACCGACGGCCGCTGCGGCCCGCGGGACCGCCGGCCCCGCCCTCACGCATAGCGGCGCAAAGGGGAGGGGGGGGCACACACCACTACAACTCCCGGCGTGCTCCGCGCCGCCGGAAACCCCGCCCACGGCCGTTGCTATGGAGACCGACCCATGCGGAAAATGGCGGGGCGG
Organism: Scolopax mira; assembly: GCA_004320125.1. NCBI lineage: Eukaryota > Metazoa > Chordata > Aves > Charadriiformes > Scolopacidae > Scolopax > Scolopax mira. The sequence goes on along the minus strand of BJBW01002653.1, from coordinate 140,479 downwards.
TGTCCCCCAGCACCGGTTTTACCTAATTTTGGACAATTTTCCGGCGCCTGCCGCCTCCGGCCGGGTGGTTAAGACTGGTGTTACTGGGGCAATTAACACCGAAGCTTAGGAACTCCTTTCAGTATACTATTATTAAAGCAGAAAGGGGAGGTTAGATGCAGGCCTCACAGAGCAAAGCTACAGCGATCAAGCTTTTAAAGAGATCTAAAAAAAACAAAAATTTTTTTTTTGAGAACTCCTTTTGTAAGCTACTATGTCACATACAAAGCAAGCGCCTTTTTTGGGGTGGTTGCTTAGTGGATGTTGATAATTTTTGATGTGCTGTATTTCACAGAGAAAGCCTTTGTCTTGGGTGGTGCCTCACATACACAGCTTGCCAAGACACACAGTAGCGTTAGAGGGAAACACTCTTCTATAAATCCACAGTACCTGCTTTTCAAAACACTTCACTTCCTTATGGCTGTTCAGCACAGAACTCTGTAAGAAAGGCTTTAACTTTCAGCATAGTTGTTTTTGAGCCTCACAACAAATAACTCAAAGATAATTCCAAATTGGATATTTTTTGCTTCATTTGCTGAGACATTAAGGCATGTAGAACAGGCATAAGAAGAGGCATGTAGATTACAGCAACCTAACCTTGTTTGGCATTGGTTAGCACAGTGCAGGTACAGGTCCAATTCCAGGATAACTTGAGGGAATGGAGATATACATTTAAACAAAAAAATAGCAAACTACAATGAGAAACCATGCAACATAACATTTAAATCTGATTGTTCCATGTTAATACCTTTGCAAAGAGTGACAAATCTATCAGAGATCTGCAGCATGCAGATCTTGGTACGGTATTCCAAATAAACTAATTTCTTGTATAAAATAACAGTATTCCTTTTATGAAAATCATAAATAAATAAATAAATAAAATAAATAAAGTCAACCCACATTTCTAGATGTTAGCATTTTGCCCTGTTAATTAGCTTTCGCAATAAGCTACTATAAAAATAGCTTCCTGAAAAACATACAAAAGTATTTGAAATGTATTCCATAGGCTCCTCATTTTTGTTTTACGTACTTACCAAGAGGTTTTGTGCCCCGAGGGTGTACAAACAGCTTTTACAAAGGTTTGTGGCATCTTTTTCAAATTTTAAATTCAAAATACAAGCATTCTAGAGAATAACCCCAGGTGGAACAGGAACAATTCCCCCCTTATCAGCAGGTATAGTTATTAAAGAAAAGAACTATTTGGCCCTACTATCAAAGGAAAGGTGAATGAACTCCTGTGATTTACTGAAGCTGTCAATGAGGAAACACTTCGTTCTGCCAAGGCAAGTCAAGATGAAGTTGGCTGCAGGCCAGCAAATGATCAAAGTTCCACTGAATTACACTGGCAGGTCATGAAGCAAACAATACAGAGTTCTTTTAAAATGCCACTCAAGTTTATTCCAACACTGATTTCTTTCTCACAGCTTCACTTCTGCCTTTTGTGAATGCAGCTGTTCCCTAAGTTTGAGATTAAACCCCAGAATGGAAAGTAAGAGGAGATAAGATTTTCAGAAGCACATAACTCAAAAGTCAGTAGTTTAGGTTTGTAAACCATTGGTCTTAAAATGGAACATCAATACCATCTGAATTAAATGGGTTGCACCATGTATTCATTTAGGAGCAAATTTAATGGGGACATTCCAATTAGAGCAGAGTGATGATAAAAGCTGTAAAGACTTTTATACACGAGTCTATGCATGAGATTCAATAGTTACCAGAATATAACACAAAATTCCTTTTTAAAAAATGGCAAGTTTTACAGGAGAACAAGACTAGAAATGATGCATGCAGTAAGAAATAGGGCACTTGAGAGCTACCATCTTTATTCTGAGTAATTTGAGACTGATCACAGTTACTTTAGCACCATGGAAAACATTGGACATTCATTTCTTACCCTTCTAACAAAGCAGAACTTTAACAAATGTAGTTAAGGCTAGCAAAATGTATATCCTTTAATATCAAAAACAACATACAAAATATGGTGTCTATAAAGATACTCACACATGTCAGTGTTAACAATATTAGCACACATTTTAGTACAAAAATCACTCTAATCTTAGCATACGCCGTTCTGAAACATTTTTTAATGCTGACACAATAGGTATAAGACTAAAAGGCATATTGAAAGTATGCCAAAGTTTACAGGAGTAGAAACTCACTGGCTGGAACTGAAATGGTGCTCTGCTTGTCAACAGCAAAACACACAAAGGAAAATAATTACTTCTTCCTCAGCTGCCTCCCACAAACAGGTGCTGCAGCTCCTGTAGTTAGAGGCAGAATGTTTGTGTATGCCCTGCTCAAAATACATTGTATTTATATATACCTACACACACACACTTTTCCTACCAGAGTCAGTTCCAACAGAAGAGTTAAGATGCCTGGAAGTCGGTTTCCATAACACTTCCAGTTCCCCAGAGGCAGTTCCCCCGATCAAGGCAGTGCCTCTGCTCCCTGCTTGGGGGGTCAGGCAAACCCCCCCTCCCCGGCCTGAGCTCCTGCCCAGCAAGAAGCGAAGCAGGGAGCTGCCCCACGCTAACACAGCAAGAACCAGGCTGCTAAGTAAGGCTGATTTCCATCCTTAGATTCTTCTTTTGGGGCCACAAGGCAGCATTTCCCATCCCTTTGGCATCTACTCTCTGATGCAAATAAGCATTCTTGCCTTGAGTAGGTAGTGTCCGTTTTTACATCATAAAGTATGTGATGAAGCATTCATCTAGCGTGTGTGAGAATTGCCAATTGGGAGTTGATTCAACCTCACATCTCCTACTTGATAATAACTTGCCTCTTCTGTCAGGCTATGGCTGCTCAAAGCAGAGGAGGAGTCTGAAAAGTACAATATGGTGTGCACCAGCTTTGACAATCCAGTGTCTCCAAAGGGAAGGGAGGAATGTACACGCCCAGACATCATACATGAAGAGCCAAAGGAGAAAAATGTCAGTTGTCTACCTCATCTGATACTGCATATACCCTGAGGGATGGCCACAGAATGGCTCCGTCATCTTTGACTTGAGTGAGCAATTTAGGTAGGTTCATGAATGGACCTACCTAATGAAGGGAAAAAAAAAGTGTTAATGCTGAACAGACAAAGATCTAGATGAAAGAAATTCTGACTAAGATGATGTTAATTTGAAGTCTTTTTTGAGACTTGCACAGGTCCTTTAACATGTAGTTAGAATATATCCAACAATAATTTTATATTAATTATACATTGAATATTGTTGCATAGCTGAGATTTAAATAAGAACCTGAAGTGCTTTTATTATTTCAGAGTTTTTGCTGGACAAATATCACGATCTACAAGGATCTCACACCTACTGAAAAGACCTAAGTGTCAGCCATATATAAAACCAACTCCTTGCTCAAAATTAGGCCTGGTTTCAAGATCAGGTGTATTAAATTAAAACATCAAGTAGGACTGGAAATTTCACACTGCCATTTTAAGTGAACCTCTTTCTACCCAATTTCTTCTGAAGCTTACCCTGAGAACATTTAATGGAAAAGAGATGATTACTTTGTTTATAGGGCAGGAGAGCAATGGAAGCACTCTATGGACTGTTCTGAAGGGAAGGATGTGTCTGAATGAGTTAAGGATTTTCTTGAACTAAACTAGGATTTTAGTTTTAGAATCTACCCCTAACAAGATCTGGCATGAATTAGGTCATCAAAATATGAATTCAGCAAGTGGCCCTTGAACTGGTTTTCCCACCTAAAATTAAATTGTTACTAAAATTTATTTGCAATCAAAATAAAGTTAGTTATTCAGGGCTTTTCTCTTTTAGTTTTTAGAATAGCAACCATTTCTACATTATTCAATAATTTTTTCATATATGTTCTAAATAGTTTTTATTTGCGTTGGGGTTCCTGTGTTTTGGGATAGTTTTTATGTGTGTTTTTTTAAAGGGAGACAACTAACCTCATTTTTAAAACCTCAGGGAGTTCATCTTTAAATAAGTTTCTCAATGGTTAGCCAGCCTCACCACTAACAATCTGAATTTCACTTTCATTTCAACTGCTTTAGGACACAATCTTCTTATGCTTATGTCCAATGAACATTTTCTATTGGACATTTCTCCCGTATATACAAGCTAACAGTAAAGATAAGAATTCCCATGCATTTATTTTTATTAAAACCTTGTCCAAATTTTTTTTTCCTGAAGCATTCTCAATTTTATCATTGTTATAAAACAAGCACCAGCATCAGAAATGGGTTCATTATTACACCACCACCACACAGCATTGCTTCCTACCCCTAGCTCTGTTTAACTCTTTTCTGACATCCCATTTACTAGCTGTTCTTAACATAGTAATCACTCCTAAACAACTATTCACTCATTGTACCCTTTTCCCAGAGTCTCTGGGGTTTGGGTTTTTTTTTAAATGCTGTCCTTCATATTTGTGAGCATAATTTACATTTTCAGTTACTCAAATACGAGTGTTTGGATTTTTATGTACAAATACATTTTTAAAGGGTACAGCAATAATTCATACTATTGTTATACTACTTCTGTATCATTTCTAAAACTTAACAAAAATTATTTTATATTCTCTCCCAGATAATTTATATAGATACAGAGCAGCAAGTCAGGAAGATGCCACAATTAATCAAGATATCTGGTCAAAATGATTTTGAATTGCATCAGTGCTAAAAAGCTGCCTTGTTTTTGGTTAAAAACTCAAAGCTAAAACACATGAAATGCAAGATCTGTGATGAATACTAATTTTTCACAACAAAGCAATAAATAGGAAACAAAAGGCTTTTACTACACTTACTCAACACCTTTTGCCTTGCCCAAACAGAAGATAATACTGAATAACATGTTCTACAGAAATACTACCGACAAGAACGGCATAAGCTGTTAGCATCATTTTTGCAATGAAGGCAGCATTTGGTACTCAGTTTAACAATACTATGAACATTTTAATGATGTTTTTAGAAGCATTTGAGGTGCAGAAGTACAAGTTCCAGTGAATCTAAAGGGACCTCTTTTACAGATTTATTTTTTTCCTCCTGCAAGTCCCTCCCATACACCTCTAACCTTTTAAAAATTCAATTCCTTTAAACCTCACTCATGTAAAGCAGGATTGAAATTCTGCAGTATAAAAAAACAGGTATGAGCTTTGGTCTCCAATAATTAGGACGCTTTGCATGATTTAAAGGACTTTTGGAAGTTGATAGATGTAAACATTTTAAGCAATATTATTGCTAACAATGTTCCATACCACAAATGTGCATGGGCTTTCTATGCAGTTTACTACAACTCTGGAGAAAAAAATAAAAATAGAAAAGAAAATTAAGGTTATAAATTTTAAAAACAGTGTGTCTGTGGTTTAAGTGAAGAACAGGTACTGTTACTAACTAACTATTAAATGTGATCTCTTCAGATCACATTTAGTTTAGTCTGTTATGACACTTCTAAACAAGATGACAAAAATGATTGGTATTGAATGGACCTGAAACAGAACGTTTAAGTATTCCACTGGATCTGAATCCACAAATAAACAGTGTCCTTGGAAGTGTTTTATGATAACTGAAACGCAGTGTTTTCATATCAAAGTATTATGCTTTTAAATATTTTTCAGAGAAAGAGGTTTTCAGGAATACCTGCTTGACAAACAGTGCACAATACCTAAAAATACATAAATAATAGGGCCATCTGTAATATGTTAAGCAAGAAATAGGACATGCAATGACATCTCTTTAGATTTGAATAAAATATGGAGCTATATCTACACACAACTGAACACAGCTGTAAAGACCTGTAATAAACCTGTATGTTCACTTAGTGCAAAAGAAACTTAATTGTTGAGTGTAATTTTAATATCTCATGTATATTTCCACATTAAAACCTTATTATTGCACTTAGAATGTATTCTTTAAAGCTGTCCTGGTTTTGAGATAAAAAAAAAGAACCTAAAAAGTACAACAACATAATTTGAAATTTAGTCTAATTCAGAATACTGCTCCAAAGTATTACTAATTTTTTAAAACTATCAGCTATTCTGAGGTTTTGCTGAAATAAAATATACACATATACACTAATAGTATTGCCTTCACAAAATTTAAAAATAATCATTCAGCAGCTTTATTTCTGAATGTGTTTGCACACGGAGTTTAGTTTGCACATATTTGAAACCTGTGCCCATCAAAAATTTCATCCTTAATTCAGCTACTGTGAAAGGGTGAATCAATGCAAAAGCAGGCGAGTATTTAAGCAAACTGAGCAGGTTGGGGTATTTAGAGAAAATAAAATAGATGTTTAATAATTTAGCTTTCCAATTATTTCAGCAAGAGTTAATGGAATCAAGAAGATGCATATTTGTTTTTATGATATAGAATTGTAAGAGACTGTAAAACATCAGGAGAAGCTTCATAAACCAAATCAGTCATAAGAGCTACTACATTTCCCAGTATAAACACCCACAGGTGTGCCTGCATTGGGTGGACCATGAAATTATTGAAGAATCCTGGGTGAGTAAACTAAAACCAGCTTCACACTTCCAGAAACAGGTTCTGATGAATTAAAAAAATATTCTCTTCACACACAGAATCACTACACATGTACTAATGCTACAAAACTTCAAATACCTTGGAAATGTGGCTTGAAACCAAACTCAGCGACTCATCCAAAAAAGTTCAATGATATAAAAGATTCTTCAAGCAGTTTTGCAATTTGAGTAATAGTTCAAAAACTTCTTCAGCATCATATAGTATATCCAGTCAGAAAGTACAACTCTAGCTTCGGTAGAAGAAGGTTGGGCTGGCACAGGAAAAGAAAGTATCAAACGCCAGATTCCATTTCTTTGACTGGCTTTTCTGTAGTGTCCAAAGTGTTCTCATTTTCCAGCATTTTCTCAGTAGTTTCTCCATCAACAGGTTTTGCTCTTTCTTTTAACTTCTGCCGTTCATGGACCCAGGGGATGACACATAATATAGCTCCACCAATAAGGGGAGGGACTCCAGCCAGGTAGAAGGCTACATCATAGGTGCCGAGCTGATCGCGCAGCAACCCTAGAAAGAAAGTTAAAGCTGTTAAATAATGGGGCCTCAGAATCTACAGAAAACATGTCATTTCTTTGAAATCAGAAACTCAAGAACTGGCAAAGGTTATTATCATCACTAATCTGACTACCTGACAGACAAATACAGGTACATATAGGTAGAAAGGTGTTCCAGAGTTGTTTTAAAGACTCCAAGTAACAAAGAACTCAGTATGTCACTGCCCAACTGCCTAATTACCACCCACCATGAGACCATATGTATGGTATGCATGTACCATATTTCCTATTTTGAAGTTGCTAATTTCAGCTTCTCCAGCACTTAAATCTTTTAATGACTTGGAAAAATTCTCCCTCTTTTGTTAACAGTTGCCTTTGATCAAGGTGCCTCAATCTTATTCTATATATACTGCATTTGTTTTGCATTCCTGGCAGTCTCTTATTAAAAAAAAAGTTTTTTTTCCAACAATTCACTCTGTCTCAGTTTCCTCCCAGCAAACTCTGTATTAAGTATTAATCTCTGCAATAGTGTATCTGGATCAGGAACCACCTAGCCTATGCTGCTCTAGTTTTAAAATTTTGTTCTTTATAATGAATCATAGAATCATTTGGGCCAGAGGGGGACCTTTAAGGTCATTGAGTCCAAATCCCCTGCAATGAGCAAGAGTGTCTTCAACTAGATCAGGATGCTCAGAGCCCTGTCCAAATTGACTTTGAATGTTTCCAGGGATGGGGCATCTACTAACTCTGAGCAAACTGTTCCAGTGTTTCACCACCTTCATTGTAAAAAATTTCTTCCTTACATCTAGCCCCAATCTACCCTCTTTTAGTTTGAAACCATTACCCCCTTGTCCTATCACAACACGCCCTACAAAAAAGTTTGTCCCCTTCTTTTGTATAAGCGCCTTTTAAGTACTGAAAGGCCACAACAAGGTCTCCTCAGAGCCTTCTCTTATCCAGGATGAACAACCCCAACTCTCTCAGCCTGTCTTCATAACAGAAGTGCTCCAGCCTTATGGTAATTTTTGTGGCCCTCCTGTGGACCCAATCCAACAGGTCCCATGTCTTTCCTGTGCTGAGGACTCCAGAGCTGGATGCAGTACTCTAGGTGGAGTCTCACCAGAGGGGAGTAGAGGGACAAAATCACCTCCCTCAGCCTGCTGGCCTCACTTCTTTTGATGTGGCTCAGGATACTGTTTCCTCTCTGGTCTGTAAATGCACATTATCATCTCACACACAGCTTTTCATCCACCAGTACCCACAAGTCCATTGCAGCAGGGCTGCTCTCAATATCTTCTTCCCCCTGACCCCAGTGCAGGACTCTGCACTTGGCTTTTTTGAAACTAATGAGGTTCACACAAGCCCATTTCTCGAGCTTGTTCAGATCCCCCTCTGTATGGCATCCCATCCCTCAAATGTGTCAACTGCACCACTCAGTAAGATGTAACTGAACTATGCTGATGACACAAGCTAAGTATCTTTCAGTAACACTCACGAGACCTTATGGTAAATTATGATTGAAAAAATCAGCAGTGATAAGGATTATAGTTTAAGCTTTTCCACTTCCCAAAAAACTTCCAGTCTTCATCTTCAAAATCTGTACTTTGTCAGTCTCCCATTAAAGAATGGAAGAAGACAGTGTTCCTACTTATAAGAAGCAATTAAAGTGAATAGAGCTTTTATCCTCAATTGTTTTTGCATGAGCAAATTTTAGAGTCCAATTAATTTTCAGATTCTGATTTGGAACCCTTCTATGACACAATCAACATGTAGGCTGTCACCTCAACACTATGAAAAGTGTCAGGTCCCCAATCCAACAGGAAACCTATCTTCCTCATGAGGAATGTTTTACATCTACATAAGAATAAAGACAACCAAAGCAAACTTTACAGTAAATTAATAACCCACAAGTGACACTGAAATTCACCGCATTCTGGAGCATGTACCAAGAAAAATTCTTAAGTACATACACATACGATGCAGAAACAGAAAATACAGCCAAAGAGTCATGCAGCCATAGAAACAAGTTTATAACTACAGACCATATCTATACTTACCTGCAATGGGTGGACCAACTGTCATTGGTATTGACATAAGTCCTAGTAGGAATCCTATGGCCTGCGAGACATCCTGAGCCCCAACAAGCTCAAAGGCAATAGGAGCCATAATGCAAATGAAGCACCCATCAAACAGGCCCATGAAGAGACAGACAGCAATGAGACCTCCAAAGACGTGGCACAGTGGAATCATCATAGACATCAGGCCAATAAAGAAGAATGAGGCCACCTAAACATGACCAAAGGAAGAAATATAAAAACGTGTTGCATCAAATCAAAGATAAAGGGAACAGATGAGCATTCTCGCATTTGTAGTGAATTATATTGTCTGCTTATAGTCACTTTAAAATAAATTTAAGCAGTCTCCATGGATTACCACCGTCAGAAGTTACATACCAACATAAAACAAACATATATAACTGTCATGACATGCAAACAAAGGAATTCCACTACCCATTTCACTGTTTTCAAAATGCATTTGTAATTAAATATCCTGCAGTAATTATGTAAGGTAATTTCTTGAGTACTTTTTGAAACGTTACTCTCTGCTTTTTTCAAAACTGAAAGCCACAAAAATATCAAAAGTTTAATATAGCTAAAACACTATAAATTACAACAGTGAGAGTCTAGTTAAATAAAGATATCAGTATTATGAGCAATTACTTCAGGGTGCTTATATTCAACAGGGCAGTATTTGAAAGTCTCATTTCACTTTTTCCTCATAAAGTTATCTTGCTGTATTCCTATAACCATGCCTACTTATAAAAAAACATTATAATCTTAATTTACAACAAGCAATATTAAAGGAATAAACCTGTCTTTCAGCAAAATTAAAAAGAATTAAGAAAATAAAGAGGCAAGAATCTTGCTTGTGCACCATCCATATGTCAGCATAGGAAACTAATGTCCCACCTAACTGTACAAGCCCATTTTCCAAAGAAGACATATGCATTATGCATATATGCATGTTATGTCATTATGCATAATGTATACCATTAAAGAAACACAAGGTCACTTAAACGACAAGACATCCCAAGTTTCTGACAGGTAACTGACATCAAATACATTACTTCATTAGGAAAAGTCATTAAGCAGACAGCTAGATAAAAATTTACTTTCATGACAGCATAAAAATTGTTCTAGGTAACATACTTTATTTAGCATATTAAAAAAAAGTGTTGTGAGCATATGAAGTATGGTATAGAACCAGAAACCAAAGAATTGGGCTTCTTGTAGGAACTAAAGGAGAGAGGTAAAAAAATTCTCAGTTGTATTTTCTATATCAGAATATATAGAAGTGTTATTTAAGATTAATTTGTATTTAAGTAGTAATGTGTTTACCTGTAGATAAACTACAAAGATATTGTTGACCAGATTCTTTGTATTTTCATATTCTAGTAAAAGAGGCATTAAAACCAGCATCACTAAACTTTGTATCCACAAGATAACGCATCATTCTACCAAAGACAGGATTTATTGTCATGTTACTAGAGATAAAATATGTAAAGCAAAACCCAGCAAAACGGGGACATAAGAAAAAATGCAGAAACAAAGATGAAGCTTGAGCTTGCTGGGTAGAACTTCTGTAAGTTGTTCAATGATGAGACAGTAAAGTTTTAAGAGGAAAGAGTTTTTGTTTTGTATTAAAATTAATTCTTAATTTTTGCATGAGATAGGATGATAGAATCAACTGTTGAACAATCCAGAATAATACTTGAGGTGAATATTCACTTTCCCTCAAAAATGCTGATCTGAAACTGGAGACCTGAAGATGCTGGGGCATGGCTTAGCAAAAATTACTTTTTTTCCTGATTAAAACTAGGTGAAACCAACACCTCATCCTCAACTGCAGTCCATGGTTTTCAGTTCTAGCTATTCAAGAAAAACCATAATGATAGGTATTAAACAAGTGCAAATGCCTGAGATACATCAAAAGTTATGTAATTATGGCAATAAACACTCCACCTTCAGAAAAGTGGTCTTTCCCAAGACATTTGTTTTCAATGATGTAGTACAAATAATAGCCATTAGATGTCTCACTTGTTATTCATTTTAAAACAACAAAACAAGAACACCCAATGGTTGATACCATGCAAGGTATTAACTAAAGCTTTTCCAAAAATTACCACTAACACTGCTACTTTCTCAATAAAATAGTATTTTTAAGTGTGGAGGAAAAAAAGTGTATATATTCCATCCTCAGGCTTCAGCATTTCTGGAAGCTGTGATTCTTTCTGCAGGTAACTCCCGTAATTCAGCAAAATCTTCTCAGCTAAACACCTCTTATATTCCCATGGCTTTATCAGTGTGCACTATTTACAGAACATACTTAACACCAAATTATCAAAGATCAAGAAAAGAGAGCTAAAATCCTTAACAGAGGAACACAGAAAAAAATTAATCTTTCTGCAACCATTACGAAATCATGGGATACAACAAAGCAGAATCTAGAGAATCCCCACAGATTCTCACTTACATGCTAACAATTAGTAATTTCTTTCATTCCCAGCTGAAAACAGGCAGCAGGTACGTCCTGGATTCCAAAGAATATTCCATACCATAGACATCATGCTCAGTATATAGATGAGGGTTCACTGGGGAGGGGGGAAGCAGGAATTTGCAAATCCCTGTTGGGACAGGCCAGGCAACCGATCCTCAGGTGGTGAGAGCAATTTGTGTTACCTCACTTCATTTTGCAAATTCTTTTAGTATTATTGTAATTAGTTTTTCCTCTTTTTTTTTTCCCTTTCATTACTCTTCTGTTAAACTTCTTTTGGGTGTTTTTTTATTTGGCCTTTTTTGGGAGGGGTTGTTTCGGGGTTTTTTTTTGTCCCCCTTTTCTCCCTAACAGCATCGGGGGGGGAACAGCAGGGAAGGGAGAGTGAGTGAACAGCCGGGGCTAAGCCTTGACAAGAGAGTAGACATGTTCCCTTAGCATTAAGAAAAAAATATCCGAAATCTACAAACTTTGCACCAAAGACTCCTAGTATCAAAACCATAAATTTCCTAGAGTTTTGAAATTTCTCAAATTTGAATCTCCAATCAGTTAATTCTGCTTACTTAGTAGTACCTGCAACTAAAGCTTTCAGAATACTGTTTATATATTCCTTCAGAGCAGTGTGAAGACATACCTGTAAATAAACTTTCTTTGCACCGGGAATATAATCTGCAACTCTGCCAAAAATCAATCTGCCAACTCCTGAAGTAATGCCCAGGCACAGCAGCAGCACTTCTTCTGGCACGCTGTCACGAAATCTGTCTTCTACATGCTTCATCTGTTTAAAGAGAGGATTGAGAAAATAAACCCATTTAGAATTAAAAGGAAGATAAACCTTAGAAAACTTCAGTTAGATACAAGTAATCTGTGAATCACAGACTTACAAAAATTACTACAAATGGTCATCTAATTTACTCTAAAGTATATAAAAGCAGAGTAAGTTTTCCACTGGCTTATCAGTATTAAGTGCAATACAATAAAAACAATCTGAAGACATTGTTACTTTATTCACAATTAAGGAACTCAATTCAAGAAAACAACAAGGCTGCCTCTAATATCAAGAAAATTGAAGAGAACCCAGAAGTGTTCTCCCCAACCACATTTAATTTACTAGTCACAGATTTAACATAGCACAGAATCCACAAAGGATTTCTAGAACTGGTTGCTTCCCTGGCCAGGGCATCTTCTTAGGTCTGAAGGTACTTATTAATGAGTATCACCACAGAACCTTCTGTGCATTAAGACAGAGATATGGGCTACCCAACTTAGGAGCAAGAGGCCAGACAGCACAAGTAGGAGGGGCCCCTCCAGACTGTCTCATCCTGCCATCCACGATCACCATGACATCCAGGGGTAAGGAGGAAGAGGAGCAGGAACCACCTGCAGTGTCAAACACAACAGCAAGCACTTCCAGGAGAGGGTACAGCTACAGCAACAAAGAACGGGGCAAAAATGGAAGAACAATTTATCTGGCATTTCACCCTAAAGTAGTAAAGCAACTGACCAATGGTCCTAACAGAATACCATCAACTACAACATTATGAACTACCTGCATCAGTAATTATAACCCTTCCAATCACATTAAAAAAAGAATATCATAAGACTGGCTTAATGGATTTAGATTTCTTATATTCTCTTTGGTTCCACAGTTAGCTTGGTTGTGTTGCGTTTGTTGTTGTGTTTGTGCCTTTTTAAATCAACCATAAAGACCAGAGATTTCCCATACAAAAGATTTTTATGCACAATCACTTTTTGAAACACCCTCAGCAATACCAAATACATCAAAGTAAGCATTAGAAGATGTAGAAATGATTTGCATAGTCCTGCAATCACTGTTCTCATAAATAGTTCTGAACAAGAAATGGTAAACATTCCAAAGCATGAAGAAGCAAATAAAAGAAACTGATTTTGAGTGAAGATATAATAAAACCATTTGAGAGACAAGGTGACCACAGGCTGACAGACTTGGATAACAAAAGCTGCACATCAGTTTGTTATTAATTCTGATTATGTGGTATCTCTTCAAACTAGAGAACCTTTATTCTCTTCACTATAAAATTAAAAAGAGTCCAGCTTCAGTAAATATTTCTAGAGAAAAAATAGTCAAGATTCTCTACTGGCCAGAGTCTGAAAATACAAGCAGAGATTTTTTCCTTCCCTAGCATAAACAGGATTTGATGAGTGATGGTGATTTTCTTAAGTATAAAATCAGTTCATTTTTGTTTCCATGTCACAAAGTCTATTAAATCTAATATTAATTTGCTCAATTATTTTGTCAGAAAGGAAATAAAAAATAAGGTTTAGTGGGTTTGGATTTTATTTTTGAAGAATAACTTCTAAGCTCAATTAAAAACAGATGATTGCTCTATTTTTGAAGTTATTTTTTTTCTTTGCTTTTTAAGACACACTTGGGAACAGAATCTGATGAAATTTCTCTTCTGGAACAATATTTAAACATAAGAGATAAGTTGTTCTATTTACTCCCTTTCTTTCAAAAGGGAAAGCTGATGGTTTTCCCACCCCTACCTTTATGTGATTGTCAACACCTGCTGGCCCAGCCAGTGAGAGAAGCCAAGATATTTTCTACCTTTCTGGTCACCTGTTTCACTTCCATGCTGCTGCAGCCTCTAGCTTGCTTAATTAGGAGACCTGATTCATCTACTCTCTGGAGGCTTTTCAAGAGGTAAGATAAAGCTCTAAGTCTAGATAACTATTAAACCTACATCTGCAACTGACTAACTGGATTTCTTAAAGCAGCACTCAAAATGCTCTCTTCTCTTAGATCAATAAACTAGCATTTCTTTTTTTACCTTTTACTCCTCTTAAGCACTCATAACCTTAAAGAGACCTTCCAACTAGATGCAAGGAGAAACTTTTTCCCCAGGAGGGTGGTAGACTGCCCAAAGGACTTGTTTAGTCTCCTTCCTTGGAGATTTTCCAGACCTGGAAGTGCACAAAGTCCTGAGCAACCTGGGCTGATCTCAGAGCTGACCCTCTGATCCTCAGCAGCATATTCACTTTTCAGTGATACAGTCACTAAGCAAGCTGTAGGTAACAGCAGGATTATTAACTAAGTTTCTGAAAAGTGATTCTGTAATCAGCTAGAATTTATTGTACTGAATTAATCCTGACTTAGCAACATCTCTGGTAACTGTAAGTTAAATAAATATACTTATTTATAAAGTAGTAGCTTAAACAAGATTTGGATTTCAACAGATATTTAACTGATAGAATGACTCAAAAATCCAATGATGGGCAATTACTTATGAACCTTCTCAGGCAGCATCTCACACATTAATGCTCTTGTCACTGTAGAACTATAGAATCTGTAATTATATTACTCCTTAGGCATTATCATCAGCAGTCAAATGGGGACCCAGGCACACAACAGAGGCGAAGGCATTTCCCTGTGGGTTTTGCCAGTTCTCAGTGATACAGCTAGCTCTTCGATCTCAGAGCTGTGTGCATGCTGAATTGTAGGTATAATTTTTCCA
Source organism: Scolopax mira (assembly GCA_004320125.1). NCBI lineage: Eukaryota > Metazoa > Chordata > Aves > Charadriiformes > Scolopacidae > Scolopax > Scolopax mira. Next base: position 125,396 of record BJBW01002653.1, on the reverse strand, counting down.
AATGTAGAAAAGACTGTAATCTTGCCTAAACCAACCAGTACAAGATTTTTCCAGGCTAGCACAGCTCCTTTACTATTTTACACTAAGTTATCTTTGTACAATCTCTTTTTCTAAAAGAGGACATAGACAGTGGACAATATAACTAAATGCATCCCTGGCACCAGCATTTTAACTTACACCCTTCTCTATTATCCATGTAATGCATACACACATAAGTCTCATTGTCCAAATTCTCATTACTGTTAGGGTAAGCCTAGAGGAAAGATTAGACACTTGGTAGTGGCTGGAATACTTTCAGATATAATCTTGGCTAACTTCTCTCCACCCAACCAAGATCCAGATTTTGCCAAGATCTTGCATTCAACACACACACGTTTCAGATATATTCATGCACTGAATCAAAGATAAAGCAGTCTGAGTATAGGTCCAATTCCTTTTTCCAAAGGCAAAGAACTTGAAATAAGTGGTAGTAAACTACTAAGAAATAATTCTGTCAACTGCTTTCCTTCCATGTACTGAGAATTTTGGGAATTCCCACTCAAATAAAGCTTTAGTAAGCTAATACAGTACAATCTCTTTCTCATCAAAAGGCATGGCCAACAGCAATATAAAACCTAGAAAAGTTCAGAGCAGATAAAAACTAGCATTTTCTTCAAATCCTGATAGCTGACACCTTCATTCAGAACGAGTGTAAGCAGTGTAAGGATAAAAGGAAACATTTGCAGAGTACTGCTGGTGCCACTCGTAAATTGGAAGTACTATTCCTAACTGCTCCAAATTAACAGTTTCTTTTTGTATTGATTTCTCCCCCCCACCACCTCCCCTTCTCAGGCAGGAAAAGAAAAAGGATAGCCTACACAAACTTTTCATTATTAATGCTTTCCAGAAATGTACGAGTTCTATAGAAATCCAAGCAAAGCTATGCTTCCTTGGAATGCAAAGTGGTGAACCATGCCTGTAAGTAACAAAGATAAAGCTTTGCATGAGGTGTCAGATAAATCTAAAACATAACCTTACAGGCAAAAAGTATGATCAAAAACTGAATCTATCATAGTGCTCATGTCATGGAATCTGCCCAGAGGTATAAGCACTTGTAATATCCAGAACCATTTTAATAATGGTTTTTTTCAGTACTAATTGACCCTCTTAGCTGTGCAACAATTTTAAATCCAGACACCCAAAAATCATTTTAGACTTGTACAATGTACAAGACTTAACTATCAATCAAGGCATGGCAACACCTCCATGACCTATTGATTTGATTATTACTACTGTGGCCTTCAAAGAACCCATTCAGTATAAGTCAAGACAGCCTTGTCATTCCATCACTAAAGATACCTTTTTTCCCCCCAAGCTGTAAGTACAAAAAAGCCAAAAGACCAAAATAAGCTAAGTGCATGTCCAAGTAAGGGTATTAGCAACTGACAGGACCCAACTGGAGTGGGTATTAAAAATTATTTTGGTGCTTATCTTCAAGACTACAATTAGGTCCTCAAAATTTCAGAAACCTCAAGCTGTAGGTTTACTTCATACACATCTCTTGAGGACAGCCTTACTGACAACATACAGACCTTTCTGTGCGGTTAGTAACATCACACAGCAGCCTTCCTTCAGTGCAATTCAACTACCTTCCTGAACAAGCCAATTCTTTCAGAGGCCTAGAGAAAAATGCTAACTGGTCTCTTGATAAAGGTATATCAAGAACTTTGTGGTGAATTGTCACTGGAAGACTGACATTTTCAGGAGGTGCTGAAAACAGAGCATAAGTTAACTCTGGACAAGTGACTATTCTCTATACCATAAAGGACTCACCATAAAAAAGGTGAGTGGGGGAAGAATCAGAGAAAGAAACTTGGTTGCCAGAAAGAACTGTATGACACTAGGCACAAGGAAGATCATTTAATACAAATACTTTTCTTGGTCCAGACTCCACTAAAACTTTTACTGATAAGCCCAAAAATAGCAAACAAACCAGCCACTCCTGTCTCCTGAACATCTACTGAAACTATGTTCATGTTAACAGACATGAAATAGCATTACTAATACTTAATGCAGATCCATTTTTTTAATGAACAAGGAAAGAATTAAAGAAACAAGGTGATTATTACATGGCAATTGTGAAATTTTCCATTATTCCACTAAGTAAAGCAGAGTAAACAGAATAATACCGAAGATTCAGAACAAGTGTAATCTGAATTCCTTAAGTAAATATGAATATAACAGTTAACAGGTTACTTGTTAAGCCTATCCAACAAAAAAGATTAAGAATTAAGATTAGATTAAGAAAAGCTCAGGTTGACAACTACATAGTTAGAATTGTTGGGGGGAAGAGGGGAGAGGGGTGTTAGGTTGTGGAGGTTTTTTCCACAAAATAGCTAGTTCTGAAGAGATAAAATCCCAAAGCTGTTAAGTGTTATCTTCAAGACCATGTGAAGGATGAGTATGATCCCAGAGATCAAAATAGGGAACAGATAGCATAAAACTTACATTGGAGAAAGCAAGACAACGGTTGTTAATCAATAAACAGTTTTTCTACTTATAGCCACAACTACTAATAATTTTTAAAGCAGTTAAACCAGTTCTCAGGTCTTGAGAGAACAAATGCCAAATGGTAGGCCTGAAAGCTATTCAGGGAATAGAGGAAGAAAGTGTGCTGGGGACTGAGAAAAGCCCCCCCCCTGAAGTGGGGGAGAACCCCTACACTGCAGCACAAGACAGGCCATGACTTCTGTTCTTTCCATCTTTCCCTCCATCTCTCAGGATATTTTCAGGTCCTGTGCTCCACTAGTAGCTCCTGGATGTACAACAAACTGGATTTCACTGGAGCCACAAAAGGCAGTGTAAAAAAAATGGACACAAGGATACTGGTGGACTGATGTGCCAGCAGCAAAACAAGTAAGGCACACATATCTGGGAAAGCTCACAGTGACTGAGAACAAGGATGAAGAATAAAGCCAGGGATATGTTAGAAGATTCATGAAGTAATTTGATGTATGTTTTAGCATAGTCAAATACATACTTACTGAGCTTTATAACATGAAAATTTTTTTAGCTTTAGCTTGGTAAAACTCTGCTGCACATTTGATTAAAAGTAACCTTATGACTGAAGAAAGCCTTTCCTGACTTCGCCACTTAAACTGTAGAAGTGTAACATAAGTGATTCTTTTTCATATCATTGTGGCATTTACTAATGTGATAAAGTGTTATCAGGTTATAACTTATGTAGTTAAAACTAAGCATGTTATTTGATATGCTATGATTTAGAAATCATGGAATGTCAAAACAATGGATTAAGATATCATCTACAAATACCCAAAGTAACAAGAAAATACTTCATTAACCACTATGATTAACATCACAGGTGCTGGACTTACTAAAAAAATACTTTGGGTAATTGTTGTAGACAACTGAAGATAGATTCTCAAAGCAGCTTAAGGTAGTGAAGCAAGTAAAATTTAATATAGTAAGTTCATCCTCTAGAATAATAGATTAAAATCTTATACTATGGATTAATTTTATTTAGCATACTATAGTAAAATTTTACTACAACTCTTATGCTACACATTCTGTTAAGTCTTCCTGAACTTGAAAAAATGAAAAATATATCTATTGTACTGTTCTGCCTAGTGATGACAATGTCTTGGCCTTGACTTCTAGACAAATAAGGTCAAACTTCATTACCCAGCTTAAAAGCAAAAATAATAAATCTATCTACATGTTACAATGCTACTGCCATCTTATCAGAGAGGTTGCTTCCTTATTCCACAACAAAATTTATGTTACTTTTATCAAGGTTCTCAGGACTAGACTCTTTCAAACCATAGGACTTAATAAAATCCAAACATAGATTCTCAAACCTTTATTCAGCTGCCATGTAATTGTAAGGGTGTCCATAACACTTTAATGTTAGACATCTACTTGTGGACATGGTCATTATCACCTCATCTTTCACAGAGCTGGGTAAAGTGTGTGTCTCCTCCCACTGGGAAACACAGAAGAGAGTTCTTGCAAGAGTTGCGATTCTACATGGAAGTCCCAAATGCACTACCAAGTATCTACCAGATCAGGTCCCAGAGAAATTGAATCAAGAAATCATATTTAATTTAAAACACAACAAAAAGATTATGATAGTCTCCCCTCTTCATACAGAGATATATCCCTTACTCAGCATACAGACATTTTTGTTCAGTTTTCTTTCCTGCCTGGAACAATCCAAAACCACTTCTCCCTTATCCTAGGAAATATTCCACTCCGCAGCAATAACAAATTTTAACTCAATTATCAGGAAAGAACCTGAAAAATAGCTCACAGCTTGACAATTATTGGCAATCAAGTGGAAGAGCTAGGTTCCAAGATTTCTTCAAAGGAAAATTTAGAACACATGGAAAGAAATTTACAACTCTCAACACTATTTAAAAAGGAAAGAGGGTTTCTATGCAGCTCTTCTTGGAGCAGAAACTGGACACAAAAACTGATCCATGAGTAAATGAAGGAAGGTTCTTCACTTTATTTTGGCAATTAGTTTTCTTTACTCTCTGAGGATAGCTGAAAAGAATATCAACTGTGATCTCAGGCTTCTGGGCACTTGTGGAGCTTGAAGAGTTTAGCTGAGGTCAAGACACATCAAGCATCCAAAAAGAAGATACTGACTTTACCATTAACATACAATTTTTAAAAAGAAAATAATACACTTTTAGACTTTATAATTTAATCTGACTTTGAACTATACAGTGTTTGCTAATAGAAGAGTTTTTATTATGCAAGAGTACATTAACTACTGTGCCATTAGAAACTAACACAAAGGAAATCACACTGTAAGTCAGACCTTTCAATCTGCTACTATTGCACTGATCTGAAGATTGCTTTGTTTTTATCCTTCAACATCTTCTTACTGTTTATACCTGAGTACACCTAAAATATTTTTTTTAACTTTTATTTACTTCTAAAAAAAATTTCAGTTTCTATTCTTTCTGTACTTATGATTTTTATTCTTCTCTAGTACTTATTGGGAAAAACATAGTTTAAATATGCTTTCATAAAAATTACAAGTATAAAGCAAAAAGTTTCTTTTCCCACCCCACCCCCCTCAATGTCAAAAGAGGATCATCCAGCCAAGAGTAATTACTGCCAGATAACATTGAGGAATACTGGGAAAGAGGTCGGTGCACAGGATAATTACAGAAGTGGATAAAGGGGGAAAATTTCACTAACCTGGGCAGTCAAACTGCAGCAGATGTTGAGATCTGAAGGGAGATAAATGCAAAGATTAGAAAAGCAAGTAAAGCATGGGGAGCCACTGAGGATTCGGGGTCTCAGAGATACCTGCTTAATTAAATAGGACCTTTACAAACCACTGTTTTGTTAGTCTTCCATTGGAGATTGAAATATGGTAGATTAAGTGAATGAGAAAGGTAGTAGTGCTAAAATTGACAACTATACCTACAGTCTTTAGATTATCTACAGTGTAGAAAAATACACAGTTTTTAGTAGAGGACATAACTTTAAAGATACTATCCTATTATTACAAAACAGGCTAACAGCAGATTCTGGGAAATAAAAGATGTAGTAGACTTCAGACAAATGACTGATGTAGGAGCTCTGAAGAAATGGACACATTCCTTCAATAGCAGCCCATAAAAGCAAGTGAATGTAGTGATGGAGGCTGATTTTTTTTCCCAGTTTGAGTAAAAAAATCCAGACACATCAATTAAATTATAAACATTTTACACACTTTAAAGCTAGCAAATTTATGACATGATGCAAGTAGTTCACAAAACAGAGACAGTACTTACCTTACAAGAACCAAATTTCTTCAAGATGTGCTATGTGTATGCACTTTACTGTGGATATGCACGTGTTATATATGTTTAAGTTTAGAGATTTTTGGTTACTGGCATCCATACAGTACACACCATACTTTTTATCATGCTTTGCACTCAAAGGACAGCATTTATATCTGTGCTTCTGTTTTTCACCACTGTGGAGTCCAGGGCACAGGAGGACAAAGATGCAGGATTAGGACTGTACACACACAACGTACACCTGAAGAGCTGCCACTGACAGCAATGTTACTCCTTTTTACTATGGCTCTTTGAGCATAAGAAACCACCACTTTGTGTTCTCTTCAGAAAACACAAAGAAACTACTACTATGTGAAGATGAACACTCCTGCAAGGACAGCAACTGGACCACTGGTTTCTCAAATGAATAGTCTAATCTAGAGATGTCACATCTGACAATATTTAAAGAACATAGCCTCAGTAGGGAAGGCTTGAAGAATTATAAAAATATTTGTAAGCAATATTATGGATGCTGACTAGGGTCCTATTGGGCAGAATGTCAACTACTGAAGCAAGATTCATCCTGACTACCCTACAGTTTGTCTGGATACAGCAGCTCAAATCTTCTTGGAGGATCTCATGTCGTTTCTAGGCACTTCATATTTTCCAGTATAATTATGGTGCAGTGAAACATGGCTGTTTTTCTGAATGGATAGAACAGAGAGACTGTTTTGTCCTGAATAAATAAGACCTTTCAGAAACTGAAAACTGTGTTCATTTCCACATACTCAAAGTACATAGCAAGAATTTCACATCAGTTCCTAGAAAAACTGAGTAAAGAGGTTCTCATGAGAGCCTGACTTTTCATTTCTCCAAGTTAATTGCACAGGAAGACAGTTTTTGTTGGCACATGTTCCAGGAGGCAAAGGTTCAAACACTGAATTTGCACAGCAGAATCCGATCTCTTAATAACAAAAACAAGCCACAGCCACATCACTGATACAGAGTAAGAAAGGGATAAAGAAGTCAAAAAATAGCTGGCTGGTAAAGAACAGAGCTGAAGGACAAATCATCCTAGTTCAATTTAAGAAGGCAGTCCAAGATGATAAAGCAGTTAAATCACATGAAGGCAAGAATCTTACACTACAGAAGGGAAAAGAGGTGGAATTGATGCAACAAAAACCTGCATCATCTATATCAGCAAGTCCTTCTGTTCATTTTGTTGTTTCTGAAGTGAAAAAAGCAAGACTTTCCTCAGCAAGAGGACAGGAACAAAATGAATGTTCCAGCAAAAAATAGGAAGTATAGACCAGTAGAGAGCATTATCTTTCTGACCAAGGACAAACTATGTGGATATGGCACTAGACCCAGCAACAAAGTTACAAACAGATCTGGAGACAGACTAAGCCATACAGAGGGCAGACTAATATTTATCTGTCCGATTTTGTGATGCAGCCTAGAAAAATGAGTTTGTTATACGCATTTAAAAGTTCTTGTGATTAAGAAGTACTTTAAAGAGATTCAACCATCCCCATGTCCCTCCCAGGAATAAAAGTGTGTCTTGTTAGGATGGTGAAGGTTTTGAATACAGCTGACCTTTCATCTGAGAAGCAGACTTCCTAAACAATTTAGCCTTTAAGTACCCATCATCTGTTCTGATGAGATATATCCAAAATACATTGTCTAGAAAACAAATCCATGAGTTCTGGGAGACAGTTTACATTTTGAGGGCACTATTTGTCACTAAAACCAGTGAGTTTCCCCCAGTGAACTAGCTGCCCTGGATATCAAATGGAGGACCAGCCCAGACACTTAAACTCCTCTAGAATTTTAAATAGTCAGAAACATATATATATGTATAAAAATACCTGCATGCAGAACAGCCCAATCATCAACAGCTCATCTGCAGTCACAGATGTATGTTGTGGGACATGCCAGGCTACATTTTCACCATTGTGTTTTGATCTGCAAGCCTGAACAGGATATACCTCTTACTGCAAGAGAGGTACACCCACACAACTGAGGAAACCAAAGAGGCCACCATACCCTTCATTATGCCAAGGAAAAAGGTTTGACTTACAAGGGTTTAAAAACCCTATTGAGCTCTGTGATTTGGTCTCTAAATATTTTGGCACTAAGTATTTTCTCTAAAGAAGACCTGTCTGTATGAGTCAGCTACCTCAAAAATCTGGGTTAAAATCCTCAAAGCTGTCAATAATTCAAATAACAAGGGCCCTGGTATTGTTAATGGTTTTGACCTAACACAAACTAAGGAACTTCATACATGTGGGAATTCTAAAAGTTAAGACATAAGAACCAGCTTCTCAATTACATTTAACTTCAGTTTGCAGATGAAGAGGTTTTCCAAAACCTATTCTTTTTTTTTTTTGTAGATGAGAGCAAGTAATTTCCTATTTCCCAGGAAACTTCCTATTGTAAAAGATATCATTGAAAAAACAGCTGAAAGACCATGGGAGACAACAACTAGGAAATGATCTGAACTGGAAGGATTACCCAGATGAAAGAGAGCCCAAGGTGACTACCTAAGATGTTGAGTGACACCAACGCAAATGCTCAAAGTGGGACAAGTGGTTTCCAAAGGAAACACAGCAAGGTACTCAAGCCATCACAGTCGTTTGTGGACTGAGCAGAGCAGGGGATTACTAGCCTGGAAAGAATGCTTGTCATCATTGGAACCTCTTCCCAGCCATTCCTAAGGTCTATAGAAAGAGAAGGCAACTGACTACCTTCATGCAACATACAATGCCATGGGGAGCAAGGAATCTTCTGTGAATTCTTTCAAACACAATGAGTTCCTGGTTTTCATCCAGCAAAACACAGCACCACAGAGGACACAAGATCTATGGCACATTATTTCCCCTGTGTAAAACAGCTACATGATGTCCACTGCTAGCAGACAGGCTTATTTAACCTTCATTTAATTGTTATGAAATTTCCCCAAGAATCTGAAAAGCCAATTTACCAGAGCTAGCAAATCTTGTATTTTCAAATAAGATGCCAAAGCCTGAGAGTTTGTACCCAACAACAGTCCTATGGCTACTATATTTTTTTGGAATACCTTTTAGCTGGCCAGCTGCTTGGAAGCCTCCTTACTTTTCACTGTGAGATGCATTTTCTTTTCCAATACAGATGATGAAAAATCTAAGAGCAGAGTCCAAGGCGATGCTTTGTTACTCAGTGGCAGTACCTACCTATTTTTTTCAAGTGTTAAGTCTGCAGTTGAACCTATTCCTGGGATGTGCAGATCCAGAGAAGCAATGAGACACTGAATCTTTAGTATCTATGTCTCCCAAGACAGATTCTCCAAGGAAGTTGTTCAAAAAAAATGGCCAGAGCACACACCATTTTTTCATATCTTAAAAGATGAAGCATGCAGACACAGAACACATGCACTCCACATAACTAGCTACTGTTAACCAAAAATCTCTACATATGCAAGTATGTACCCATCATGGAATATGAACATTGATAAACATCAAAAGTCAGTTTCACACAGTAAATTAAGAAATAGGCAGCAAAGAAGGGTGAGAAATCTACATTTTCTGAGGTATTCTGAAGTTTTAAGAGTACAGTCAGTGTTATGGTAACTTTCACATTGCTTATTGATTAATGGGTAACTTTATATACAAGCCTATAACCATATTTAAACAAGCTTAATTTTCAAATAGATCTAGCCATTTTTTAAGAGTATGTATTTTCTTTATTAAAAAAAGATTTCGACTTAGAAAGGTACATTTTATCAACATTTTTATTGCATTGACCTAATAAGCTCATAAGAATTAAGGATTTATGATCCTGATTAAGTACATACTTTTTTAAAGGATAAGAGAACAGCATTAAACACTTATTATACTGATTCCTGAAAAACAGAAGTTCTGTTTATTAGCAGAACAAACACAGGGTAAGAGGCACAGAGACAAAGTATACTTTCTTTCAAATAAACTTAATCATTTCCTTGTGAGATAGTCCTTAGTAAAAACAACTTGGAAAAAGTGTTTTGCATTTATTTGGCTATTTGTGTATTTTAGAAAAAAAAACCCTCTCAATCACTGTTTAGACTGATTTTAAAATTGAGAGGAATAGTAACCATTTGATTTAGATGTCCTATAAATTACCAGTTTGCTCTTCAATTTGAATTAATAGAAGTATAATAACATTAAGTTAAAACCTATTTCTAGTATTTCTCCTAGCCCCGCTGCCCCAAATCACATGGAATGAAACACCTACTAGTGGAATTTGACACCAATTAAACTGGGATAAGAAAAGCTCTCCCTTTTTGGTTTTCCCTTGCAAGAGCCAGAAGGAATATGATACCTATTTCGCAAGCAGCTGATATCTACCAGCCAGGGACTGGTAATTCTTGCCACCTCCTTGATATAAATCCTATTTAGCATGCCACATAATTTGTTGATTTGTTTAATTTCAGTTAGATTTTAGTTCACAAGCAGGTTATTTTCTGTAGTTTTATCAAGCTTTTACTCTTATCTAGCAAACACAGTGCAGCTGGTTAAATTTGCACAGACCTGGCTAATTCTATTATTCCAAAGCCCCACATAAGCTTTTCTTTCTTTTGTAGTACAAGTTTCACAACATGCATCCTCCTTTCCAACACGCTTCAGCAAACACAAGGGAAATAGACAGAAATCAGGGCTGGCCTCAGCAGCTGAGACCCTGCCTGGGACCTTCAGAACTCCACTGTGCCAAGCTGGAGGACAGCAGCTGGTGTGCAGTGACTGGAGCACACCAAGCCTGCAACCTCCAGCTACCATGGACCCAAGTGGTGACACACAACAACCCTAACCAGTAGGGCCTAGGGCACCTGTTTCATCATAGGGTCAAAGCACCCAGCACTTTGGCAGAAGCTGCCTTTCCAGGTAGGAAATATGGGACTTGATAAGTACAGGAACAATATCCAGGGGCTAAGGGAAGAGTTGTGGCTGTAAGATTCTAAGCATAAATCATTTTTCTTAGGGCACTTGCAACCTGCATCCCATTCTAGCAGTCTGGCTATTATAGGCCATCCTTAACAGCAAGAAAATTTCAACAGTTTTAGCATAACAAAAGCTGTCACTTGACCAATTATCATATCCCTTTTTCAGTATTGCCACAATTTTTTAAATACAGTAAATAATTGAAAATTACTATTATTCCAAAGCTGAGGACATCTGGTTTGGTAGATGTATCAACAAAAAGTTGTTTTTTCTTATAGGCTTTGACTTATCTGGAATTACATTGTAGTAATTTCAGTAGTATTATCTACAGAGTAATTTGGTTTTTATCAAAGTAGACAAAACTAGGATTAAGTAAATCCAGAGTTATCTACTGGAGTTGAAGTATCTGTGTTGAAGGGCAGAATCCATGCTGTTCCTTCATGAGTGCTGATTTACACACCTTCACAAATACAATTCCAGGGACTTCCTAAGCTTTTTAATAGTCCCCCCAGTATACATCATTGCCCACCAGTAAATAACGCTATGGTTCTTCACTTATTCATGTTTTCATAAAAAGAAATACTTCTTTTCATTAAAAATATTTTCATTTTTTGAAGTTATTAAATTTGTGTTAGAAGGATGAGTGTTTGCTTAGTTCTAAAAGTAGACCTATATTCTTGAATGAGTTTAGGTTTATGTAAAAATAATTACAGAAGTGGTGCATTTAGCTGCAAGAATCTTCATTCCTTAAGCCCCAAGCAGCAAGTTTATTAGTCCTACAACTGTATCCTCAGTTGAACAACTGAACAACTGAACCCGGTGATTCAAACTCCTGCTTACTGTTACAAAGACTTCTGCTACTGAGTATACATCCATCCTTAGTAATCACAAATTATAAAAAATAATCTTAAATATGATCTGCAGGTATTAAACCTTTTGTCTCAATCACTTATTCAAGACTGAATGTTAGGAAAATCTTATGTGTTCAAGAAGAGGGAATACTGCTATTTATGAAAAATTAAAACTTGAATTTCATTTCAACATCAGTAAAGCTAGGGATTATTTTATTAAACTATTTGTATGTCAAGCTTTCTGAAAGATTAGTGAGCATTTACATAGTACTTAATGGACCATATACAAAAGCAAACAGAAATCTGACCTTGATGGTACTTGCATAGTTTATCATCAGTCTAAAAGACCTGAATTTTTATTCCAATTCCAATTCATATCCCCATCGTACTCACTGATCAAAATTCAGTTTAGGCTTTCAGTATTTCAGAGTATGGTCAAGATTCATACATAACATGGTTAAATAGTACCATAATCCTCCATGGATTTTTTGTGTATATTGAAAGGTACCCAAGTTAAGTTTTGGATAGAAATTTAAATCCTAAATAGTCAGATATTTTAAAAGATGAAAGAAAACAATATCAAGCTATTTTCCATTTAATAATGCTATCTGCAAAGCTAAGAATGAAAGCTAAGTTTCTTGTTTAAAATGGTTTTAATTTATAAGTAGCAGGAACTTATTATACATTGTTAATATTTTCCTCTCTGGTTCACAAGAGGACCAGAAAATTACACAGTAAAATTGAGTCTTTAGAGACAAGTAAATTGAAACAAGAACTTGTAGTTTCAGGAAGGGTATTTGATAATAAAACAAGTCAGTGAAGAGTTCCTAAGAGCTGGTAAAACTTGCCCCTCTCAAAAGTGGCACCCAAGGCAAACTGACTACCATTGAAGATTTTATGTTATAAGTAGTTAAGCGTCATAGTTCACCTGAATACGAGGGAAAAAAAAAGCTGAAATTTATATCTCTTACCATAGTTTTGAGTTATGTTTAAAATGTTAGATTCTAAATATACTTTGAAATATTTTTATAGTGTTATCAAACATTATATTAGCAGCAGCCTTGATCAAGTTGTTTTCATGTACTGGAGCTGTATTTCGCAATCAGAGTTTGTGCCAATCTGATATGGGCAGAAAGAAAGCACACACTAAAAAATTATAGTGTTAAAGATACCAAGGATTTTGTTCTCTACAAGTTGACCAGCAGCTTTAGTCCAATCTAAAGCCAAGCAGCATTCATACCATTACAAAAAATGACAAGCTTTTTGTTAAATAAAGGTATTTTAGAGGTTCTAGGTGACGACTGAGTGTATAGCTTTGTTCAGTTCTCTGCAAGTGTTAATGATCATTTACAATCTATCCAATAGCTTTCTCTACAACACTTCCCTTCTACTCCTCTCAACATATTTCAAAACAGCTTTACAGAACTTATGGGGAAATAGCATAAGATGTCACAATAGCCTACTCATCCAATTCTATAGTCCTTTGAAATAGTCTAATTTTAAGGGTTATAAACTAAGATCTACATGATTAGAATCTAAGTAACAAGAACTGGCTGTGAATCAAAGTCAGCTTACAGCTACTCAAAACCAGCCTCCACTAAGGTAATTTTTAAAATAAATATCTGATGCAGTCAGTAGTCTAACCAGCATACTACCAGAAAGCAGTGACACCACTCACTATATTGGGTGCAGTCCCATGGGCTTTTAGGGAGTTGAAGATTTACAGAGTTCCAGATATTTATCAACATTAATCTTAGTGTTCTATCATGGATGAGCAATAAGTATTAACATGATCCTTCTATTTTCATAGTGAGTACCAGTTCTACTAGTCAATAGTTCTTGTCAATACTCTTGAATATGAGGATGTGCAATGGTTTAAATAGAGCATCCCATTGCAGGTTGTGGGCTTATTTCCCCCTTTCCCTTTTAAGCATTTCAGTTTGCACCACTTCCGTTTAGACAGAAACACTAGGAAACCATTCAAAAGTAAATCACCATTTCAGTATTGCAATGAGTCCCAGCCAGCTACGTTTCATGTAATGCATTTTCCAGTTGCATCAGAATTTCTTAGATTAACAGCACACTACAGAAAAAAAATATTCTACTAGGGGAAAAAAAACCTCTAACTTTAGTACATGTATGAGAATTGGCTGATTGGCAGCTTCCCCACCATCAGAAGCTAAAGCTCTATCAGTTGCTATAGATAGCAATAAAAAAACTGAAGTGGCAACTAAAAGGACCAGATAACAGGATCAGTTATATTAGTGCTATAGTGGTAAATTATGAAGCTGAAGTTTGAGAGACAGAAAAATCCAAATATTTTGCTTTTAATAAAGCTAGGAAATTAACAGTAAAACATACTGTAAAAATGCACATTTTAACAAAACACACCTCAATTTAAAGGAAAAAAAAAAGATGTTTTACCCATCTTCTGTTATTTACTCCTTCCATTATTGCTCTTAAATGCACAGGTATCATTGGCAACGTACACAGCTGAGTATCAAAATAAAGAATTCTTTTTGGAATAGTTTATAATTTCTTTTCAAATACCTCTTGTCACGGTTAAAGTCTTTTAAAGTTTGAGAACAAGAAACTAAAATTTTAACTAGCTCAACTAATAGTTACTAATAATTGTCACAGACAACAATTTCAAGTTCCTCCCGAACAGAAATTGCACTTTAAATGTTGCTTCCTATTACCAATCATCTTCTTAGTCCATAACACAAAGGGAAATAGCTAGGTTTAAATACATTACATGTGGGAAGAAACATGCACTTACCAAGTGAACATAAGGCACAAAGTATCCAAAAAGTGCAGCTGGGATTCCGAAAGCCCAGATTCGGTAACTGAGAACTTTGAAAACTGAGAAGTTGCAAATCTTCTTTCCAGGAGGAAATCTGAACTTTCCCTTCTTTCCTCCCTCCTTGTCTTTGGCATTGGGAACAAGGGGTTTGTATGTAAAGCCGGCCAGGAACAGAATAAACATAAGGATGCACAGGACCCGCAGGGTATTGTATAAACCAACGGAGTCAATCAAAACTCTCAAGAGGAAGGGCAGTGACACGGTGAACAAGCTGCTGCCTGCAGTGACAATGCCATTCACCAGTCCAAGGCGTTGTTTGAAATAGTGCCCGAGAATAACCAAGGATGGCTGGTATGCAAATGAGCAGCCACAGGCAAATAAGACTCCATAAGTGAAGTATAGAGGTTCAATGGTGCTATATCAAAAAAAAAGAAAAAGTCATTAGTGTTTCATACAATACTGTATGCTCACATTCACCCACCATATAGAAGCCAGTTTTTCAATTAATTGACATATTAGCTCTTAACTTGCTTCTGTAAATATGTACTTGTAGTTGAAATATCCTATCAGCTTAATTCAGCAGTAATTCTATTTTCTTCCATTGAAAGTGTCATAGAATTCACTGAACAGGTAAAAAAGCAAAAAATATTTAAGCATAATTACTCCAAATAGTCTGACTAAAAGTTTTAAAATAATTGTCAGAGTGAACTAACCAAATATAAGTTCAGCAATTTCCAGGTTTTTGTGTTTTCCTTTTCCAAAGAAAATTATATTGTTTTGATTTACATCTTTCCTCACTGTGCAATCAGTTCTGACAGATTGAACACTCCTCATGAAGCCAGATAAATCAAGTATATACACAGTTTATAATGAAAATACAATAGCAAAAGTAGTAATCATTAATAATGAAAAATAAAACAAAAATACCACCACATGTGATTAATATAATACATTAGCAAATGATAAACTTTTTAGGTATTAATTTTAGACAAATAATCTTTACTAAATATACTAAATTAAGTATTTTGATCCAGATATTAGATATACTAAGAAAGAAATAGGAAAAAGTATTAATAATGAAATATTTTTGCTCGTATTAAGGAGGATCTTCATCACAAGGTTCTCCACCATTACCATCTATTATACAATTAAGAGGAAGCAGAGCCATTGTATTAGATCAATCAGACATGGGATGTTAAGAGGTACTTGTGCAAGAAATCTTAACAGTACAAAGTAACACTGTTAGTACAATTAAGTTAGTATAATGGTCTCAAGTCAAAGGAAACATTTTTTACATTTAGATTGAGGGAATGTGTGAGAAGTGGTTTTATACAAGGTTTCTGAGGTGGCAAGTGATCTATTATTTTTCTTCTGATACTATGTTTCTAATGAGCCATGGGCTCTTTTCTATCAGCTAACACCTGCTTCTAAAACAGTTAGGAAAAAAATATATTTAACCTGTTAGCCAATATATTACCTTTTTTAAAGGAGTACAGATGCTTTATGTAGTGCTTTTCATCATAGGATGTTACCTGCCAGCCATATTACCAAAACAGATTCCTGACTAGCAAGTCTAACATGAGGAACTCTGGCTTTGTGCATTATTGTGGAAAAGAATGTAGCATAACATTGTTGCTTTCTACACTAAACCATCAATTTCTAAAACTAAAAAATACAGAAGGTAAACCAGCAGGAACAACATAAGGGGGAAAAGACTGATCACCTTTATCAATGGAAAATAAAGGAAAAATAAAAACAGAAGTTAAAAAATGAGGAGGAACACAATACAGTAAGAACAGAGAACGTCTGCTTCCATCTGTAGATTCAAAGAGTTTGCAGCATGACATACATCGTAAAAAAGTTTCCTGCACTACATCTCAGGTTCCTAAGAGATAAAATTTATATTAAGAAATCAGTATGTAACAAAAGCAGTAAATCATATTTGCATTTATCTACTATACAATATTTTACTTTTAGAACATTAACTTCCGTATCTAAACTATCCTCCCTCAATTAACTGATAACATCATAGACATAAATCATTTTACTGATTAACACAATGAAACACCAAGAATGCACATTAAAGTGACATGTACTTAAGAATTCACCTCTGCTCTCCAATTGCTCCTCAAATTCCAAAACAAAATTCAAACTAAAATATTTTTAAAACCTTTACAAAATAACTTCCCTTTGCATGCCTCTCTCGTGCCCTGGTTCCATTGGATATCAGGGAAACACAAGGATGATGGCATTTTGTTCAAAGGAAAATACCTTTCCTTTATCAAGATCTTTAATTTATAATAACAAAACTGTTTTAGTATTCATCCCTTAACACACTACTGGGGAGCAAGGAAGAAGAAAGACTTTTCGAAAATGCATTCTTTACGTTTTTACTTCACATGTGGTAACAAGTCCCTTAAAACATATCAAGTAGTGGGGATTTTGTTTGTTTGCTTTAATGAAATTAAGTGAAATATTCGCACTTGGATTAACAAGGAAAAAATGGAAAATCAGAAACTTGCTCAAGTAACAAGAAAACAATGCTTTCTTTTTCCCCATAAATTTATGTTATTCCAAGAATAAATATAAACAGTAGTCTCAGTACCTAAAACAGGACTATTTGTCTTCTCTTCCTGTAAATTTGTGATATGTTTCTACGTTAGGGGACATGTGCCTAAACTAGACATATTAGCACAGGCATCATGCCACGCAGCAAGGATATTCATCTGTCCAGATCACAGCCAGCTCACATCTATGTGGTTCAGAGCACAGCCATAGAAGGCACGTTTTCACAAACCTGTCTGTACAGAGACTTTCATCTATGTAGGAAACTTTCAAATTTTTATTTTCAGTGTTCCTGTACTTATTCTCCTAGGGGTGGGGAAAAAAAGCAGAGTGAGAACTAGAGTTAACTGGCTTATTTTCCTGTCTCTCCTTACCCTAGCTTCACTAACCAATTTCTGCTGATGACTAAAGTAAGCAAATTTCCCATTTCCTCATCTTTTACTGGACACATCCAACAAATCAGCCGCTCTTGAACTTCTTAGGAATTATTCTGCAAAAGTTACAGAAATGTACAAAATGAAGTGTAATCTGAATGAAGAAAAAACCCACTCAAGTACTGTTCAAGTTTTTACAATAAAGCAAGGATGCACTGAGATTTTTCTTAGCAAAGCAAAAAAGCCCGAAGTATGTCATTATGCCAAGATTTTCACTGTGTTTGACAATTGTACCAGTAAGAATAGGAAATAAAACACCAAATTTTACTAGAACATTAACACCTTCCTGGAGATCTTACTGTATATTATCAACATCAAAACAATGTTTTGAAAAAAAAATTGAGGGGATGGGGCAAGGGGGAAAAAAAGAAACACTGTTTATGTACCTGCTGGAGCACAGCACACCTTAAGCAAACATACAAACTTATCCAGGACAATGCTATTGATATTATAGCATTAGTCTTACTATTGATACATTTATACATAGTGGTTCCCATTAAATAGGGAGTGCCATTATGAGGTTATATTATATTTTTTAGATTACTTTTGAAGTTGAAAGCACCACTTGGAGTTTTTACAAGTCATAGTCAGAAAGACAAAGCCAAAAACAAATTAAATAAGGCTTCTACTCGAAAAGATAATGTAAAGTAGCACTGCTTACTCCATATTCTGTGGCTAGAATCAGCATACTGTAAAACTGAAAATACTTAAAATGCAAAGAAAATATTTTTTTACCTTACAAAAGAACTTGAAAGGAGTCCAGCAAACCCTACTGCAGCTCCAATAACAGCTACTTTTCGACAACCAAAAAGGTCAGTGAATACACTGACTATTGGAGAACAGAAGAAGACCATCCCCATAGAAAGGGAGCTCACCCATGCTGCAAAATAGAAAAAGACAACATTTTAGAAGACCAAGTGTTTTAAGTTTTCAGGTTTTTTTTGTTTCAGCAACACAAAATCTTGGATAAAAGTTGGGTAACCGTTTTTAAAATATTAAATACATTTTTAAATATGTTTACTTAACATGGTGTGATCAATTTACATAATCAACTAATTTAGAATTTAATGAGCTCAATGATTGCAATTAGCTACAGAAGTTACTGCTTTTACTTTTTTAAAAAAAATTATTCCTCCAGTAACTAACCTAGTATTCAAACTAATGAATGGCCGTTAAAGATAACTTTGAGGCTCCATATCCATTCTGACATCAATTAGCACATTTCATCTGATTTAATTCTAGACTTTAATTACTTTAAATAGCCAGGTTTGCTGAAAAAAGTTAACAAATTTTAACTTAATGACATAGATCTAGACCATACTGAATATTAATATTGTGTAAATGAACAACAACAGGCTTTTATACTGTAATAAACACACAAGGAATAAAATTTTACTTTAAATGAAAGGAACTTGAGCTAGTACAACCATTTCCACATAGTGAAATTTTCCCATTACATATCTGCTACTGTTCCAGCTTTACAGACATTGTTAAAATGTACTTTGTTTACAAATGAGTCTTTGGATCATTAAGATTCAGTTCAGATGAGCACACTAGTTTCAGCCACAAGCGTAGTTTTCATTCCAAGTGTACAAAAAAAAAATCTTCCAATAACTTTGAAAACAATTTGATTCATTTTAAATTACAAGTCAACTTTCTGCTTCACTTCATACAGGTGTTCAGAGTCACATCATTTACCTGCTAACATTTAATCATTCTTTCAAATATGCATTACTGATGTTACACCCAACAGTGCTCCCAGGGCATGAAGATAAATTACAAAAATATATGTTGGAAGGGACCTCTGGAGGTCATCTAGCCTAACACACCACACACACCCCCCCCGGCCAGAGCGGGTCTACCTAGAGCACATTGCACAGGAACTTCTCCAGGCAGGTTTTGAACATCTCCAGAGAAGGAGACTCCACCTTTCTGGACAGCTTGTTCCAGTGTTCCACCGCTCTCACAGTAAAAAAGTTCCTCCTCATGTTTAGGTGGAACTTCTTATACTCAAGTTTGTGCCCATTTCCTCTTGTCCTGTCACTGGGCACCACTGAGAAAAACCAGCCCCGTCCTCCTGACACCCTCCCTTTAAGTACTTGTATGCATTGATCAGATCCCCCTTAAGTCTTCTCTTTTCCAGAGTACAAAGACTCAAGTCCCTCAGCCTTTCCTCATAGGAGAGATGCTCTAGGCCCTTAATCATATTTGTGGCCCTGTGTTGTGCCCTCTCCAGCAGTTCCCTGTCCTTCTTGAACTGGGGAGCCCAGAACTAGACACAGTACTCCAGGGATGGGACCTCACCAGGGCAGAGTAGAGGGGTAGGATGACCTCCCTCAACCTGCTGGCCATGTTCTTCTTGATGGCACCCCAGGATGCCATTGGCCTTCTTGGCCACAAGGGCAAGGGCTGGCACCCCAGGATGCCATTGGCCTTCTTGGCAACAAGGGCACATTGCTGGATCATGGTCATCCTGTTGTCCACAAGAACTCCCAGGTCTTTCTCCTCCAGCAGGTCAGCCCCCAACCTGTACTGGTGCAGGGGGTTATTTCTCCCCAGGTCCAGCACCCTATACTTGCCCTTGTTAAATTTCATTAGGTTTCTCTTGGCCCATCTCTCCAGCCTGTCCAGGTCTCTCTGGATGGAGGCACAGCCTTCTGGGGTGTCAGCTACCCCTCTTATTTTTAAGTCATCAGCAAACTTGCTGAGGGTACATTCCATCCCTTCATCCAGGTCATTGATGAATATATTGAAAAGGACTGGACCCAGTACTGACCCCTGGGGAACACCACTTGTTACAGACTTCCAGCTGGATTCTGTGCCCCTAATCACAACCCTCTGGGTCATATCTTTTAGCCAGGACCTATCTTTATCTTTTTCAATCCACTTAACTATCCATTTATCTAACCCACACTTCCTAAGCTTAGCTATGAGGGTGCTGTGGGAGACTGTGTCAAAAGCCTTGGTGGAGTCAAGGTAGACAACATCCACCACCCTCTTCTCATTTATCCAGCCGGTCATGACATCACAGAAAGCTATCAGGTTAGTCTGACATGACTTCCATCAAGCTGCTGCAACAGAACAGCCACAACAAATATATCCAGGTGGGTAAATGTCCCCATTTATTTGGAAAATAAAAAAGATCTAAACTGGTAGTGGAAAAAGCTGCTGATGCAAGATGCATGGTAAAAAAATATTTTAACTTCTTTTTGACATGTATGGAAGATGAAAGATTTCTTACAACCTCAAATTTAAGTCTGTAACTGGGATTTTGTTTAGAACACCTTTCCTAAAGACAGTTAGATAAACAATTGTGCTTCAGTGATCAGAGCAAGTAAAATTATCTGGAAAAAAAAACCAATATAACCAAGAGACCTAATGAAGAATATTCACTAGCATATCTATCAATACCAAGGCTTAGAAGTGTTGTTAGAGCACCAGTGTGCCCTACACATTGATGAAGACCCCATTGTGCAAGTCACTAAAGAAAATGGAGCAAAACAAACAAGCAAACAAAACAAGTTTCTTGTCCAAAGAGCTTACAATGTAAAGAAAGTCAAGAGAACAGATGGCTAGAGAAAACAAACGATCTTACAATAAAACAAAATCTTTTAGTGCACATAATGACCTCAATGAACCATGACCTAACTGTTTAGGGTAGGGGGGGTTAGAGGGGCTTTGAGCATGTAATAAATATCACAGAGTTCCAAGGCAAAAATCTGAAGAAGAGCGAGGTACTTTACAGGTATTTCCTGCATTTCCTGGGTATCACTAACCCAGAGAAGACAGCCCTGCCAGCCTTGCACCTCTGCAGCAGAAACATGAGCTGTATGAAGGCAGAGCACAGAAATCTAAGAAGAACAAGGTCCCTGCAATATTGACTGAAAGGCAAAGACCAGATTTATGTAAGGTCTGTCCTTTCTCTTCCTCTGCAGTCAAGGAAGGTTCAAATGCACCTTGGGGGTGACAAGAGATGACTTAGAGATCTCTCCCAGTTTACAGCCCAGATGGCTCCTGATCCTGCAAGACAATATTATACCAACTACAGTTTGTAAGACTGAGTCAGAAGGAATAAATGCTCTCACAAAGTCTGGAGACCAGCCAGTTGTGAAGTTTTTAATATGTCCAACTTCTACAAGACTTCTCATCTTTTTATTTATCGTTCCCAGAGTGAGCTATATCGACCCTGCAGTTCTACTGTCCAGAGAAAACTTCAAACACTGGGAGGTAGAACATCCACAGATTCCTACCACTCCCTTAAATAAATGGTAGCTCTGCCACCACAAACAGTCCTTTAGCATCTCTGCATGACTTGCAGGGTAGCACTCACAGTACCTGTAACACCTTGGGTATTTGCAAGGCCAAAAGAAAAAGCAGGTAAGTCTTGATAAGAGGGCATTGCAAGACTCACTTGTCAGCTTCACAGTGGTATGAAGATAGCAAAGAATGGCCCAGGTACACAAAGGCACAAAGGCAACTGTGACACCAGATAAGCCCAGCAGAGATTACTGGTTACGAGAATCCAATCACATGGACAGACACATGCACCCCATTCATAGGGACAGAAAGGTAAAGAAATTGGGCAATTGAAACAGTTTAAGCAACTGCATAAAGTCACAGACTACATTCCTTCAGAGCCACAGATACAAGTGCACCATTCCTATTTTCCAGGTAGCACAAGCTGTGATTTAATTAGCATTCTCCTTGGTGAAATCAATGAGTTTACAGTACCTTTTTAATGGCTTACACAGCAAATAATTACAATATAAAAGCCTGAAGTGAAAACATTCAGCTCAAATTACATTAACAACATGCTGTCTCTTCATGCTTCCAGGTACTAATGAAACCAATACGCCTTTCTCATCACTTGATTCTCTTTTCTTTTTGTTACAGCAATGACACACAAATCCTAAAGGAGAAGAAAGGTTCCCACTGATTTTCAACACAACAGAATTAGAGGAAGGACAACAGCCTTATCTGAAGCATTTCAAGAAGGCAATGCGATTAAACTACAGAAGCAAGAGCCATGCTCTACCACTTACCTACCCAATGGAAACTGGAGCCCTTTAACTATCTATTGTATATTGAAGTTAACCATAAGGCTCTTGGGTCCTACACAGCTTAGAAAAGCTGTTGGCATGTTTCATATGAACAGCTTTATTATTTATTGAAAAGTATGTTCTTGAAGTTTAATTTCCCATGTATGCATAGTTCAAGAAAATGTACTATATTTATCCTCTGTGAAAAAATCTAGTAGCAAAAAAAGATATGGACAGAATAGGATGTTTAAATTGTTTGCCTTCAGGAAACTAACAACTCTTGCTGCAATATGTTGAACCTATGAAGAAATTGATGGATACAATAGATTCAAGTAATCTTTTTCTTTGCTCAAGCCTTCAAACATTCTTACACTTTTTCACTCAATATGAAAAAGGTACAATGAATTGTCTTTCACATTTTTTAAATAGAAATTACAACTGTCCCAAATAAGTACTACAAAAAATTACAAATGCAGCTTGCCAGGATAATGAGAGCTCTCTAGAGCAGTTATTACATATTAATTAAAACATTTCTCCTCTAGGCTATTGGCTGCTTTCCTAGCCACAAGCTGGTTATATTCCAGAGCTGCTAGTTCAGATACTAATACAGCACCTAATTGCTACATATAACCACATTCATATTCATATCCAACACATTTTGATTGCCATAGAAGAAAAGCTATTCCTATGTTAAGGATTTAAGGCTTCCTTAAGACACTGGAAGTTAAGAATTAGTTCCTCAAAACATGGAATTGCAGAGTAACCAATTCGTGAGCTTCCCTAGAGGATGTACCAGAAGTTATCCTTAAGATAAAAATACCAGACCAGAGAGCTTATTGGTAGCATCTACACTGAAAAGTCTGTTTCTGTGCCATTGAAACACACAGATTACAAAAACCCCTTTATGCTAACTAAAGTTATTCTAAAATGGAAAGTCACATCTAGGCGTGTTCTTTTATCACTTCACTACAAATGTATGTACTTCAGCTATAATTTGAGTACTTTTTCATTTTTTCTGTTCAATTATGAAACTGTACCACCTACTCCACAAAAAAGCTGCCATTTTAACATGTTTTTAAAGTCACCCATATTTTAATTAATATAGTATCTAATATCTGCACATTTACAAAATCATTCCCATCACCACAGCTGGATTACATAAAACATGTTTATCTAGGAAAATATGAACCAAGCTGTTAAGTGTTTTTAGTTCATTATTTATACTGAAGTACTACGACGTACAAGACAGCATTAATACCATGCCATATCAGAATGCTTTATCATGCATAAATTTAAACAAAGGCTATTTATCCATAGCATTCCTCTTTACAAAAAAAATTTCTATGAAATATAAAAGAATCTTATCAGTTTTATCCTCACAAGTGTCTTTCAAGTGGTTGCCTTAACACAGTAATAACACCCTTCATTCTTTAACGATCCTCAAGAATTTTTTAATATTTTAATGTTCCCCTGAGAATTTTCTGTTTGGGACAGGGAATAAAAAGCTTCTGTCTAAAAGACAAGTGATATGAGGCAAGTGAAAAGAAGAACATTTAAACCAAGGATTCAAAATCAACTCAAAAATATTTTGTTTCCCCACATTAAAAAAAAATCAGATGTTTGTGTAGCTCATGGAACAAACCAAGACAACAGTATAATTACAGTTCAGTGCATAGTTTGCAGAATAATCTGTTTGGCTCTACACATACTAAAACAAAAACACAGACTGGAAAGTAAGAGCAAGCTTTCTACATTTAATAATTGTCAGTCTTTGCACATGAGGATTTTGTTTTTAAGCACTTGCAGAACAGACCATCCCCTAAACCAGTGCTCTCGTTGCTCACTGTCAGACACCCTTTCTAAAAATCAGTTCTCACACCGTCTCATCATTTAACCAGTACAGAAGTTCAGGCCATATTATGCCACTAAGACTTTTAAGCACAAACCACACTGATGCTGAATAAGAAATTCTTGCATTAACTCTTAAGCAGAAAGGACATAAACAGAGACAATCTCTTGATTTACGAGGTGAAAATAATACTTCTCATACTGAAAGAGTATGAAGTTCTTGTTTTGTGGAAAGTACTCTACAAAGCAGATTTTTAAGAAATAAATTTTAAAATTGTGTAAGATAAACATTATATGAAAACTTACATGAATGACAGATGTTTAAAAATGTTTCATTGTCTCACACTGAAAATGTTTGTGCAGAAGTAGCCTACTACAGTAAAATCATAACGGCACTTAGTAATTTCTGATAGCTCAACTTTAATAATATTTAGGAGTGTTTTCCCTGTATTTTATAAAAGTGATTGAAGAACAGGGAATGACAATATTTATAATTTGAAACTCTCCACACTTCTGTGAAGTTATAGGTTATGATTTATGCAAGAATAAGGAAGCCTGTATGTACTCTCCCAGCTTCAAACAATTACCAGCTGAGGGTCATCTTAAACCAGGTGGAGGTTTTTTGGGTTTTGGGCAGGGTTTGTTTTTTTTTTTTCCCTAGTAAACAAATTTAGACTTAATTTTCCAGTGTATTTCTTAACATTCTTGCAGTTTCTCCTCCATGAGCTTCCATCCTCTCCTGGAACACTTATACTTTTTCAGCATCTGCAACATCTTACAGCAAACTACTCTAACTCGACTATGGGCCATTGAAGGACTCCCACTTCTATCATGGCCATTTACAAACAAGGATATTCTCTTCAGACAAGCAAAAGATTGGCTTCCGTAAGATGATTTGTTATGAGTGTAGCTTGGGAATTTGAGAGATCCTGTTTTGGAGAAAACAGAAGTGTTTGTTCAAAGTTATTTCTGGAGATAATTTGCTTGTCTACAGCTAGTATTAGCAATTCCTTGCCTGCATAATCACATTTACATGGCACTTATTTTTAAGAACTGCAATACTGGGTAGATCAAAGACTGATTTAACCCAATATCCTGTTTCTGACCACCACAAAATACTTCAACAAAGAACATTTGAAACAGGGCTAGCATCCTGCAATTCTTGTTCCCTGGCAATGTCCTCCCAACATTCAGCAATAAGCAGCTTCGAAACCTCTTAAGTAGAAAGTTGCATCTAACCATTTGTCAAGAACATTTAGTTCCATCAATATTCATTTGGCTTCACTGCATTTTATTGTGATCAGTTACAGAACATGCTCAGGCACCAGCACCACATCAGAAATAAACTCCCTTTGAACCTGCTTGTATCTTGATACAGCTGTACTAAATATGAACTGATCATCACTGCTAAACTGCCTTTTGCAACTTATGACTTTATATGCCTTTACGAGATCTGTTCATACAAGTTTCTTCTCCAAAGAAAAAACAAAGATCTTTTTGACTTTGTATTTATGTAGAATAAACTCTTCCCTCTTCCCCCTTTATATTGAGTCTAATTGTATCATACTGTTTCTGACAGAGTAGTCAGAATTGCATACAGTATTTAATGTGGGACAAACAACACGTTTCTGTCCTAACATGACTTTATTCTTTATCTTTTCTTTTTCTTTAATTGAAAGTATTGCAACTACTTCAGAGTAAGGATGTTTAGAAAACTATCCATGACCTTATTTTCCTGCTAGGTGTAAAGGCTGATAAAGAGGCCATGTTTCCAGCATATATTTGGATTATATTTCTCCACAAGACACATATACACTGCATTTAATCTACCATGTTAATCACTCAGCAAGTCTAAGGGTCTGCCACAAACATGCACACATATAAGGCTAGAAAGTCTGAATTTGTTCATCCTGCAGATTAGAAGACAGCAGCTCAAAAGGAATCCATCAGTTCCTCTAGATATCTAACATGGTTATTACAGAATATAGAGCTAGTCTTTTCAGTGGGGTACAGTGATATAACAAACTGAAACTGCAATAAAGGATATTCTAATTAGATTATGAAACAATTTTTCACCATTAGTCAAACACCAGAATATAGTCCAGAAAAGTTGTGGAATTTCCATCCAATATACTGTTGGAAGCTTGTCTAGACAAGTCTATGAACAACCTGATGTAAATCAGAAGCTCAATGTATTTTTTAAACTTGGCTCTGCTTTGAGTGAGGGGTGTAAAACCAGATAACCAGAGTCTCTTCCAACTCAAGTTATTTTAAAACACTATAATTTATGGAATAATACTGTTCTTAACTAGATTTTAAAAAAGACTAGGATTCTGAAAATCATGTTAAACATTAGCAGTTCTTCAGAAAAAAATAGGTTTGCAATATTAGGCTGACCATCAATCCCTTGTCTGTGAATCTTAGATGTAAAAACTCCTAGTTTAAAAAAAAAAAAGAACTAAACCATAAGATTAAAAAATTTTCCCCCCTTAGGAAATGGAAAGGACTTGAGGGTACCCTTGAACTCTAAGCCCAACAGATGCTTACTAGTAGATCTCATGAAACCAGTTCTTGGCATTATAGATGTAAGCCTCATTACTTAGAACTATTTTAACTCCCTCATGCTGATTCCCTTTTTCTATCAGCATTGTTTTTTATTCTTTATTTTTTCTTATTCTTTATTTTATTCTTTTATTATTGCCTGTGTCCAGAACCACAGGGTTAGCCTTTGCTAACCTGATACATGCTCTCTTCTCCATTATCTATTTTTCTTTCTCCAGGGAAAAGCTAGTAATTTTCAAAAGATGGATTTGTTCAACAGATGTCAGGTAACCAACAGAGCAACAGAACCATTAGACCCAGCAAGTATTAGAATACCATCCTGTGTCCATGGAGCCTCTGTAGGTCAGCCTCCTGGAAACTGCCAATCCTATTTTTATCCAACCTATAACTACCCAAAGGAAACAAATGCCTTGCTTACACATGCCTGTGAAAATTGTTTCAGAGACTGCCAAGCAACTTCTCACAAATTCTGAGCAATTTCATTAGTTGTGGGTACAAAAGGGAGAATAACTGATTTTACACATAGTTCTTTCAATTCCCGAGTAAACCAGAGATCACAGAACAGTGAAGCAGCAGCAGATGTTGAAATGCATGTGTTGAAACATTTAGAATTCCTACTATCAGAAGAGTGCATCGCTTGTTGTATTCCAAAGATCTGCTGATCCCATTAGAGCAAGCATGTGTTTAAGGACTAAAAATAAATTTATGACATAATGCTGCCACAGGAAGTATCCTATACACTGAACTCAGGTTACATGACTACAGCTTTTAGTTTGCTTACTTTCAAGACTATAGTTTACAGATGTTTGAGCTGGGCTCTCCCTTAAAGCAATACTATCAAAAAAACTCCAAAAAGTTAAATCCCAGTTTAAATGAAAATTAAAAATTATTTTGGGCAAAGGGAATTTAGCACAAGGAGCTACCATCTCTTTTCGACACCAACGCTATCTTGAACAGGCTTTAAGAATCAGAATTAACTATAAAGGATCTGATCAGATTTCCACAACACATTCAAAGACACCACATCCAATAGACAAAGACTTATGAACCAGGGACTACTGGAAGTATCTAACAAATACAAAACATTTTTCCCCCACACTTTTTTCTTGTCACCAAGGAAGAAGTCTTTTATTGAATAACCTTATTGCTGAAAGACAGCAGTAGTTATAGTGAGAAGCCACATATATGACCCACTGTACCCCAATGAAGAGCTCTTTGGACAGACACCCTGTTTCCAGAATCAAACTGTTCACTATCACAAGCACAAAAGCTTAACCTCTGTTTTCAGCAGACATTAAGTCACTATCAAACAGTCTGAATTAGTTTATTCTGTTTGAAAAGACTAATCTCAGATTTTATAAAAAACTAAGCTTTCCTGTGATTATGCATAGCATCTCATCAGTATACCTGCCTTGTGAAAGGCCAAAATGTTACTTCAGGTTTCTATGTGCCATTCTGATCTTGATGCAACAAGGTGGAAAGAAGCATAAACTTACCAATATCTTGTAAAATTAGCAAAATAAGCTCGTATAGTAGGTGTAAGAAACAAAAGTAAATCATTATATCAAGTCAGAACATATACTGATTTCTTCCATGACTTTACACACCATAGGTGTTCTTTCACTTGATGTGTGAGAGATAAAAAAGGCCAAGTGCCAGAAGAGATTCATGTATGTCCTTAATACAGTGGCCCTCCCCAAGCTTGCCATCTACAAAAACAGGACTAGACCAGCTTCACCTCCTGCCTTCATAAGTAATGTCAACACAACATCTGAATTTCTACTAAGGTCAAGTCCTTGTGAACATAAGCAGCAGGAAAACAAGAAAATCAGAAAAATTGATGCTGGCAAAACATACTGAATCACTGGAACTACCTGATTACTTAACTACCATCTAGTTTATACTCTCTAGAATAACACAAGCTTAGGCTGAGTTTTGGGGGGGCTTTTGCTCTTTGGTTCCCCTTTTAACAAATCAAAGCAGATAGTAATGGTGAATTTAAAGTATGGTGTGAAAGTGATCATGACATTTTCTTCAAGCTATACAGCACAAAATAGGAACGCGAAACAGTTAAAGAAAAATATTCTCTTCTAGGCAAACAACTTTTACTAGAGGGACTGCAGGTCTTCTATTTAGTTTTAAAAGTTAGAGAAAGATAAACAAATTCTTAAGTTAGTAAAAGCTTAAAACAAAAGCTCAAAAGTGAGAAGTGCACTGTTAGGCAAAATATTGCTGGTAGAGATTATAAGTATTAAGCCTTCAGAAACCTTTAAAGGAAGGCTGAAGTCAATCATTAACAGTGCACTTGGATTTCATGGCAAACTGAGCTTGACCTTTGACACTTAATAAAGTCTGAAAATGCTGTGGTAGGAAGAACAAACAAGGAACAAATCGATAAGAAATGGCTGTAACCATTTGTTTTTCCTTTTAAAAAAATTCATAAAAGAATGTTTTCTGCTGACTGAGAGTTTTCAAAGCACAATGTAATCACATTTTTAACTAATAGCCTAAAAAAAATTTAAATTCTAGAACTGATTTCCAGGCACGTTTTAATCTAATCTTTCCTTCCCTCCTCCTCCCCCAAATTAGAACTAGTTTCTTTATTCAGTTTTTAAATACCAGACACTTGAACACCAAGGATCATGTTCTATTTTTGATTTAGGATCAATAACATTCTGCATAAGAAAGTATTAGCTATTAATTTCAAAGACAATAGCCTGATTTGCCAGAAAGATTTAATCCTAACTACTCTCACAGCCAACAGATACACACATATTCCAAGTGTATCTGCAACCAAGCATGTAATCCAATCTCATGTTTTAGAACTACAGTATAGATTAGACCTCAAAACCGAAATTCCTAAGTTGTTAATGGAGCTACTAGTCATCTCTCTTTACCTCCACCTCACTTGCATTGGGCAAGACCTGCAAATCAAGGTTACCTTTTACATGGCACAAGGATACATTTCACTTCTACAGCATCAGAGCTTCTTGTGAAACCACAATGAAGATAAGAACAGGCAAGATAAAGACATCTGACTTCATATAAATTTGGTATGCTATTTGAAGCTCTGGAGCACAGGTTGCAATTAAGCAGCTCACTAACTTAATTTTTCACATGCAAAGATCCTTCTGGATCTATCAGAATTGGCTAACAGACCCCATCACATCTCTACAACTTTGTGAGCACCCTCAGGACAGATTATAACAGCACACATTCTGTGATTACACCACTCTGATTAATCACTTTCATGAAAAGCTTGATAAGAGCAAATACAAGAACAAACCTATAACGGGGTAATTCTCTATGTCACCATGTGCCCTTTATATCAGTTACACGCACACGTGACTCAGCTTGTGCACTCTGTAACCCTTGTAACCACCTGCTGTAACTCTTGACCTTGTTCTTCTACCTCATCTCCATCCAAAATTTTCAGATCTGCCGATATCACTCGGAGACAAACTATTTTTCTTTAATTTAGTGCCAACTACTCAGGCAGTTATCTTATCTATCCAATTTCCAGCAATCCAAATGCCCAGATTGACACAGATCTAGAAAACCCAAATTGCTACTTCGCACACACAAATTTTATCTTAGATATACAGCTGAAACCCTCATGAATGTGACTTGATGTAAATATAGTATTTCACACATGCAACTGAGATAAATCAGTCTGACAGATAAAAGACATATGAACTACAGCTTGCTGAAGTACTTAGCAGATTTGGAGTTCACACCTGTCACATCTAGTCTAATATCCAGTTTGCAAAAGAAGTCAAAAGTAAGAGGTTACACATTTTTATTTATCCATAATACCAGCAGGATTCTTCACTAGACATAAATGCTGAAGAAAATCAGTTCTCAAAATACTGAGTATACTCCAATAAAACTTAAAGAAATACGTTCTTTAAAGTTTCATATAGGTAAAATCTAGCCAAAACATAAAGGGAGTAGTGAAGCATATATATCATATATAGAAAATAAAAAAGCATATAAGCATATATAAACAATGATATCTGGAATAAATCTGTTTAACTCAAGAAACATTTTTATTCTAATAATATTCTACTACATTATTTTTTATTTTTTTCCACTTTGGATCCACCTATTAGTGATCCTTTACCAAAGGTATGATAACTGCTCCCAAAAACTCCAAAGTTCAGTTTGCAGATACAACTTTCTGAAGATTCCTTTAAAGATAGTGGAATCTTTATTGAGCAAAACTATTCTATCTTAAAAAGAAAACCAATGGTTTCCCTGAATATTTTGCTGCATTCTGACAAGTGTCAGAAGTCCAAAGCTCTTATTTATAAAATAAGTAGATACAACAGCACAAAACTGAGCCAATCATACTGCTGGTTTGTTTCCTCCCCCATTTTTCACCAATGCCTTTAGCTCTTCAGGCTTCTGGGTGGCTCTATTTAAAAAACCTCTTTGTACCCACCATCAGCAAACAGACACAGGCACATGCTGTCTGGTATAATTTTTTTTTCCCCTCAGAAGTCCAGTATTAAAACATTGTTTATCACCTCCTTAAGACATTTTTTTTTCTTTTAAGAGAAACTGTAAAATTTAGTCAAGAAAACTGCTTCATCTCTTTTAAATATCTGAGAGTTGGAAGACCTTAGGGAGCTTCAATGCCTTACACCTTAATTGTTCATTAGGGAATCTTTGTATTTATTGAGAAGACCCCTAAATCCACCTCTGCCGAGCAATCACAATAGTCCTCAGCTCTACAAGCCTGAACCACTCTTTCCTGTAGTGACTCAGCCATTTCTGTGGTGTCAATAGTACACAATCAGTCCAGAGAATTTTTTCCAGTTATGTTGTGTAATAGCACATTCTAGAATAGTATAACAGTTGTTATCAAAAGAACAAAAGCACTTAAGTCTTTCTGCTGGAGGATCAATCCCCATCCATTAACATTGCACTCTTTCTTAGAAGGGTCCGAGCATTTTAAATGTGTTTTTATTTTATCAGCTTGCAGTCAATGCACCCAGTAGCTTGGCTACTAGCCTTTCTACAACCATGTTTACTTTAATGCTATTCCCAGAATAGTAACTCCACTAGATGATTTAAGGAATTATACAAACAATTTACCATCTTTGCAGTCAGATCTTAACTCCAAATGAATAAGTGAACTATTATTCCCTATTTCTAATTTTAGGCAGAAGGAAAAGAGGAATAAAAGGAGTAAAAATATTAAAACTCACAAAAACGCTATTATAGAAGTAGTATCACTAGATAATGTACAAATAATAATGATATTAACATTAATAATAATACTCATGTGCATCAAATACATATCCACACTTCACAGAAAACAGTCATATTACATACAGGGATTTTTGGACTTCTAGAACAATAAAAAAAGTAATGTTTCTAGCTCTTATAATGATCTAAATAGGTAGAATGCTATTTCCACTGACAAATTACAGCTTCTGAGAGAAGAAAATGCAGAAAAGGCAATAAACCAAGGAAAATTGCTATTACATGTATTACATGCAAGATCCTGACAAAGTCTTTGCTCAGGGAGTACAAGTCTGTTGAGCTTGGTGAAAGGCCCACTGCAGGCATCACTACTGACCTTAACAGGTATCAGCCTGCTTTCCATCAAGCTCCATTTGCACAGAATTGGGTTGTGCAATAAAAGATCACATGCACACCCACAAAGGGACACAGAGTGGAAACAGCAGGAGCCCAAATAACATCCCACCCTGGCTCTACCCAGGCCCACAAGAGCTTTCAGCCATGATAGCACCAACCCACTCTATGTGCCCAGAGGAACACAGGGGTGAAGGAAGGTGGGAAACCAAGTGGAAGGGTATACCCTGTCCAGTCCCTCCCAGGGCTGCCCCAGGAGACCCTCAGCCCTGTCCAGGTATGACACCCATCAGGATGAGTCAGTGCCAGGGACTTTTGGGACAGAACTAGATTACTGCTTAGGGCATGGGACACATTGGAAAATGCCATGGAAAAGCATTTCAGGATGACACAGGACTTACTATGGGATGTTCATAGGAAAAACCAAGGCAGGATTTAAATGACCTGGAGGGAAGCAAGTATGGGGAAAGAAAGAAGGATAAGAAGATAAAAAGGCATGGTCACATGTAAGCAGTTTAATGGCCAGTACATTTTGCTGGCCATGACCCACACCTGGTCAGCACAGCCTGTCCTGTCTTCTTGATAAATTCCTTTCTAACCTTTTCCTGGGCAAGGGACTCTCCATCTGTATCAGAGCCCTGCACCCAGAGGGATTCGCATTGCAAACATGTATACATATGTTATAGATTATATACACACATAGTCTCACTAGTGGACCTCTATTCTGTTCAGCTAGAGGCAAAGAGGATGAGGCCACTAGTGCTGTGTTCACGTCAGTGTTATTTGAGTGTCTGTCAGTTCATCTGTGTGGCCAACCACATATACATCTGTATCTGTGCTGTACGTGAGCCCTCTCTGCGAATGTGCCTACCAGAAACACACGCTCAGCCTCCCTGCTGGATAGACCAGGGACAAAGCTGCAGCAGCCTCACTTCTTTCAAGCTATTGGATCTGGCCTGATATTTTCCCAAACACTTAGGAAAAAGAAAAGCAATAGTCTTATTTAAAATACACATCTTTTCCTTTTGGTCCAGGCTTGCATTTTCAAGAAGTTGCACTTGTCATAGTAAAACAATTAGTTCTTTCTTCCACCAGGTCTGGTGAAACAGCCAATAAAAAACCAGTGACACAATAAAGCTTAATAAAGCTGTCTAGAACAAGAGAGTTCCCATTTTGAAAGTCCAGTTTTAATTCCACCATGTTAACAAAGGAGTTGTCATGTATTGAGCCCCTTCAGAAAGCAGCTTATCCATCCTGAATAGCTACTGCAGCCCTTACCCCCAGCTGCTACAGAGCTAACTTACCTGGCACCAGAAGTGCCAAATTGTTTTGGGGGTGGAGGGAAAATGGCATCTCAGTTGCACTAAAATAATTCCCTCTCCCCAGAGGTCTTCATCAGTCAAATTCACAAGTAGCTTTCATATTGATAAAAGGAGTACTTACTGGTATTACTCTATAATAAATAAAACCTCTGAGGAGTTCCTCCCAAGGACTCTCACAGTATAAGAGGAGTTACTAGGACAGAACACTCCTCACAGCAACTGGAATACATGCTAGGGAAATCAACAGCTATTCCAAACTACACCAGCCAAAGCATTCAAGGGAAAGCTAAGTCCATGTCTTCATGGAAAAAAGAAAATAACAGACTTCCATGTGCTGATCCCTAATCAGAAATGGAAATTTGGTGCATGTAATTTCATCTTTATGGCCACAAGCCACAAGCCAGCATTACATAGAAGTTACTGGAACAATTATATCAAAAAAAAAAAAGGTATCAGAGGCAATCAAAAAGCAAAATCAAAAAACATGAACTAATAGTATATCTGCCCGTGAGTACAGTTTGGAAGAACTTTCAAGTAAACCTGCAAATAAATTTCAATCCAACAGACTACACAAGTAGTGTACGGGGAGTGTGGACAACAAAAGGATCTGTTTTTAAATTATTCTGAAATTATTAAGAACTAAAGCATACTGTAAGTGTTATTTCAGCTAAAGTACTTCAAAGAAACACTGTTAACAGTCAGCATCTCCTAGCCAGCCCAATGATGGAATCAACAAGGCCCTCTTGCTTTCATTTCACCCTGTAGTCTGGAGTGCAGAAAGCTCTGTTGCTTGTGCTTTATTTAAATGCAAAGCAGTCAGTGCCAAAGGAGGAAGAAGCAAGCAGTAACACGAGGAGCCCTTGGCAGTTCACACCTGGTAACAACTACCCCACCAGTCCTCCAGGACTCCACAGAGGAAGGTAGCTGCTCTGAGTTTCTTGGAGGCAAACAATAGAAGCTTTAGATTTACTGTGCAAGGAATGTATACTCAGCCCATGAGAGCAAACAGATGAGTCGTCTAAGGCACAGAGAAATTGCCAAGTATCAAGCAGATTGACAGGATTTAGGGATGGGGAAATGTGCATCTATCAACAACACAGGAGCCTGCAACACCAAGAACAAGAAAAGGATTAAGCTGATAAACTCCAACAGCTACGGCTGGTGTGACAGCAATCCTGCATTTCCTCTGGCTAAGTAGAAGAGCAAGAAAAGGAGAGAAGGAACGCTAGAGACATTTCTTGGATGACAGGATAGGAACAAAAAGATTCTAACAAATTAGAGTCCCCTACAAGCAGAAGTTTCGCTAACAAAGAATGAGCAATTCAAACAATAGGTCTGATATAGTTCTTAAAACACCAAAATGTTTATCAGATTAGGAGCTGCAAGCATGAAATAGAGACAGGTATTCCCTTTTTGTACAAGTGTGGAGACACTTTGTAATAGAAAAATTAAGACTTATGATTGGTCAGTGAATGGGAATGCCAGAAAGAATGGTAGAAGAACGGCCATAAGAACAGTATTTGATGGCACATAGATAAGCAGATCAAAGATCACAGTACAATTACATACCGGCTTCTCAAAATACTCAAGTCAGTAAAACAAGGACTACATTTACACTAAAATAAGGGACAAACTATAGATTTAAGTTGTTAAGAGATAATGGTGGGAAGATAAATACTAGGACTGAAGATGTAAGACAGCCAAGATAGGGACATAAAAGATCAAGTAAATCCTAATGACTCAGAGGTGGAACAGGATGAAGAGATCCTCATTGTCAGTTCCTACAGAGGACAAAAGTCCCATCCAAATGCAGCACACAGCTTCTGACCTAAGAAGAACCCAAAAGACACAACATGAGGATCTGTTAGCAGGAATCTGTCATCCCGCATTTTACTGGGAGGATTTCTAACAAGGTCACTTCAACACACCTGTCTGTGTGGTTTGGTTGCTCAGACTACTTGGATATGTGCCTCAATGCTATTGAGTATGCCTATGTGAGTGTATAAAAGCATATACTTGGGGGGCTGTTTGGTTGGGCTTTGGTGTGGGTTTCTCTGTTGCCTTTTGTTTCAATTTAAAAAAAAAAAAATCACATCTGCATCCTCTAAAAGCTCATAATGAGCTTTGCTATGACATTTCATCATGCAAATGCAGGGAGATGAATGAGACAGGTAAGAGGAAAAATGAAAATATAGCAACTAAGGGAACAGACCACAACATCCATCCACATATAATCCAGGCATTAAGGAATCCACACACTAGCCTTAGTGCAGACCACTTTATGTCTGACTCGACATTTTCCACTATTTGACTGGGGGGGAGATTTGGTTTCAGGAGAAATTCCTGCTTTTCTAAATAGTATATAACACTAGTTTATTGTAAAAAAAAAAAAAAGAAATACAGAAATTGAAATGGCAAACCACTCCAAATTCACCATTTGTTTATCACTCCAATTTAATTAATTCTCTCCCTGAGTATTCCTGCCTTACAAACCTCACAATTTTAAGACCAATTCAGACAATGCCATACACCAATACAATGTTGCATTTTAATACGTTCTTAGACAGTAACTTGTGGCACATGTGGTGCCTTCCATTTTAGCTAGACAATGCAACATCACACCTCACTTGCACCTTCAGTCATTTCTTAGGATTACCTACTCAACCCAATGAAATTGGCAAAAGGTAAGACTTGTTAGAAAACAAGTGAAAACAAAAACAAAGTAAAGCTTGTTAAACAAAGGGAAACTAATTAGGACAGGAATTTGATCTAATAAGTTATTCTGCATTAATGATGATCAGCTTGTCAAAATTAATAATGTTTGTTCATGAAACTCACAGCTGGAAACAGCAGGGATATTTCAGGTCAAGAATGAGGTTCTTTGGCAAAAACTACACAGAAGTTTGCACAGCTCCTGACAACTCCATGCTTAGCTTCAGGCAATGCTTTTTTTCAGGAGCTCAAGTGACTCAATTTTTAAAAATCCTTACTAACATCCACTAGTGAAAACAAAGGATTCTGGTAGTTCTATAACCAATTTACTCTTAATATTATAGGCTTCATATGAGAAATTACAGAAGCTTAAAACAATCAAAATAGCAATATTTATGATCATTTATCTTCCTTTGGTAAACACAGCTACAGACAGCCCCTTAGAGGACAGATGTCATATTCACTAAAAATCTCCTCATACTCAAAATGGCTACTGTCAAACAGGGTCATTCCTGCTCTTAAAAAGCCTGTAAGGAAGACAACATAAGCATATCTTTCCCCCTTATCCCTCACCCCCAGTTAAAGAACATCTTCACATAATCCTTCCAATGCAAACAGATGATGCTATACACTTCAGTATGCATGACCGTAAATAAAAGTTTTCTTGACAATCAAAACTAAACATCCTTATACGTGCAGGCTGGTAAGAGCTTCATGAAAAACACTTTTCTACAGCTTTAATATAACCAGATACAATAAAGGTATTATTAAAAAAAATGGAGATAGGAAAAAAATTACTATTCTTGTTTGAGAAAACACCACAGCATTTCCATGGGGCAGAAATACAACTAGGAATTGTTTTAAAAACTAGTCATCTAGATGAACAAAGGCACTTTGAGAAATGTCATTTGAAGTAGTACATTTTCTGCATTTTCTCTTAAGTTTTATTTTATTATCTTAAAAAATGAAAGTTATCATTCTTTTACAAAGTTTTTTTTTTCCAGGAGGGTTCACTTCCCCCAGCTTAAGTTTTTGTTCTAGAAAGCACTAAAACAGAAGTATTTGTTCACTATAATGAAGCATTCACCTTCTCTGATGCAAGGCCTCTTCAAAGTAGCATCATGAGCTATTGCATACCTAAAAGCAACTTTAAATACTTATCATTCATCAAGCAATCATGAATACTGTGATTAAGCATCTTCAGAATAAAAAGGTTTTTTTAAAAAAAACAGTGTTTAGATATAATCATTTAATGATAATTATCTGGATAATGCTAAAATAAACATGCCATTCAAAATAAGTCTGATGTTAATGGCTTGGAACTTCTTACAGCTTTCAACAAAAGGTTCATCCATAACAAAAGATTCTTAGAAAAACAAAGTTTCCATTGGACAAGAGGAAAAAGCCCTTGGAGGTATGAATAGACTGGCTAAAAGAAACAAGAAATCAGATTGATATAGGGTGGGCTTGGCTCTCAGAGACCAAAAAACACTGACTGGCCAAAGGGAAGCAGGAAAATGGCAGGAATTACTTTTAAAGCATCAGTTACTACCATTGGATACACAACACTGGCTTAAATCAATTTGAAGACTGACCAATTTTTATGTAGTTCTATTCACTCATCCATAATAAAGTCACAATACATAGTGTTACAGTCTCTTTCAGCAAGTATTAAAGTCATATCTACAAGAGACCATATGGATGAAAAGAAAGACTTCACCTTCTCAAAGCCTGGACAATACCACATGGGAACGAGTGACATACACTGAAACACAGGGCTGCTACATCCAGGTTCATCAACATGCTGAGAAATGGGCCAACAGAAAGAAGAAGGAATTCAAAACCAAATGTAAGTTGTGCACCTGGGATGAAAAACAGGAGCCCATACACAGTGGAGGTCAATTGCTTGGAAAGTAGATTTGCAGAAAGAGACATAGGGGGAGCCTCATGGACACAAGCTAAATCTGAGTCAGTGTGCCCTTCAGCAAGAAAACATACCACAGCTAGAAGAGTTTCGCAAGCAGGGTTATTTCCTCTAAAATCTACTGCCAGGACACTTGAAGGAAAGGTCATAGATCTTTCCTGCCATTAATAGGAAGCAAGCACAGCACTATAAATTGAGGGTTTGGAATGTTTTTATGCAATGAGATTCTCTTCTCCATAACTACCAAATACAAATAGGATACAACTGAAATATCAAAAACTATGGTTATTGTTAAGTGAAACATTCATTAGTTTACTCCAGAGGTTTATTCCCAAGTAACTCAAGCTGATAACTGTAAATAAAACATTAATTTTAATTATCAAATTTCTGCCAGAAAATTACAGAGTTTACATATTTCTGTCAGCAGTTCCTGATTCCCCTTGGAAGAATTATCATGCCACTGAAGATGCTACTTTAAAAAGACAAAGTGGAACTCAATTATTCAGAAAGCTGTATGATAAGGCTTAACACAAAGATTTATTGTTTTCTCAACTATAGTCATGCAGCCAAGCACACTGACAGTTTAACCACTCATTGGTCACAACAAATCAAATCCCATTTAAAAAAGCAGTAAGTCACAGGGTCAAACATGTATGCAACCATTTGTGTACAAAATAAGAGCTACCACTGTTTCTTACAACGCCATGTTCTCGGTTTACATTCAAAAGTTCAAGTCTGGATGAGAATAAATTTTGTCTCAAGCATTTTAACAGCTTGAGACAAGGCTTGACTTGAAAGCCTGAGAGCATGGGAATAGACATTGTAAGGAACCCGACTTCTGTCTTGCATAGTAATACAAAACTGTTACAGAATTAGCATTGATTTATTAATAACATTAATCGCTATGTATATGAAGTTCTTGATTTTTAAATTTAATGGCATTTCTTATCCCTAAAGTTATGCAGAAAAAAATCTAGGACCTGTTACTAGTCAAGACAAAACATCCATCAGATACCATGATTTTTTAAATTTTCTAGTGGTGTAAAGATGAATCAAAATAGACTGTTCATCAAATAATATGTGAACCCAATAAAACTTTACCTTACTAGCTAGAAAAAGAACATGGAAAGTGAAGCCAAGCATCAGCAAGAATAGCAGTCCTTTATACTGTATGTCACATTTGCAGCCTCATTTGGAAATCTTTGTGCGATCTGATGAATTAAGTAGCTGGTTTATATCAAAATCTGTTATTTCAGGACCTACATCTACATTTATACTATGGTGCAGAATAAATGCTTTAGTCTATCACATAAGCATTTTGTTTATTAAACAAAAACATGTCTAATGCTTAAATGTTTTATGTTGCATATACTCATTTATTTGTAAAATTCAGAAGTTGCACTATCTGGGTTTAGAGCCAACTTTCAAGTGTTGAAGGAACGCATAAAACAATTTCAATTAACTTCAAATTAGCAATAAAAAGACATTAAGAAACACTTAATCAAGTAGGTTTCTATTAACAGTAGTCCAGGAAAGTAAAACACTGAAGTACTTACAAACTGAAGCACAACACTAGGAAAAAGTAACATGCTCCATTTGCTCTGATAAACTATGCAGAGTGCATACCCCAACTACTGAGAAATGACAAGGATAAGCCATTTTCTGGCTTGCACAACAATTGCATGTGCATGAAGTCACATACCTCTGCATTTTATATCAGCCTATTCAAATAAGTTTTGAAAATAAAATTGATTTTTATTACTCAATATCAAAATTCAGGTCTGTAATGACAAATACATATAATACTACTGTCCTTTTTCCCTTAATTAACATATTTCCACTGTATACAGGTTTTACAAACAAAACACTGGAGCTGTGTCATGGCAGAAACAAATCTGAAAGCAGCAGGCTGTGTTGTATTCTGCTCTTATACTTTCCTTAAAAATGTGTATGTGTATTCATTCAGAAACATATGTGTTCCTGCATGCAAAAGGAAATGCTATTTTCTGTTTGTGTGTTATGAATAAAATGTTTTTGAAGCAAGCAACTTTTACCTGTCCTGTTCCTACCCCACGGATACCTCTCTGCCCACTCTCCACCTGCTGCTCCTACACCCCCCCCAAGTATTCAACAGCCCTTAAGGACTTCAGCAGAGCTTTTAGCACCCTTTCCTGGGGGTGGGGGTACAAGTGCTTGCTATAACCCATCTCTGGAGGGGAAAATATGCATGCACACACCCCCTCCTTTCTAAATGTGCTAAGAACAGTTGTAAAACCCATCCATTCAACTGAGGCTCTGATCATAGCTAGGCCTAAGGAAAAGTGGTTTCAAAAGCATAGCTAGACCTACCTCCAAAACTAAGAGTATATCTGTAACTGGAATGCATTTAATTGTGGAGGATATTGCCTTAGTTCTTAAGGTTATAGAAGCATTTGACCTCTTCATGCACAAACAAAATTTAAGCAGGTGAAATCTGAAGATTTAATACTTTTTTTTATTCCGAGGACATTTACAGCAGTATTAACACAAGATTTTGTAACAACTCTAAATACAAGTCAAGCATAACTTCCTGAAATCACTTTGTCTTTACAGATATGTTAATAATACCGTCCTTATATGGCAAGTCTACTATATCATGATATTTTGACAGTAATTAAAATAAATGTAAGGAGACTAAATAAAACATACTTCTTTGAATTGAGGAAGCTTCAAGCAGAGATTCCACAATGAAAAGGCTGTCTACAGGAAAGAAGTCCAGTTCTCATTAAGAGGCAGAAACATACTGCACGGAACAATTACTTCCAATCAGAGTGTTTAATCTGAGTTAACCAGGGTATTGTTATCCCTTTGCCAGAATCCCTGTGGAATTTTGATCAAAGATGTAACACAGTAAACATCATAATATATAAAGGTATGAGAATCAGAAAGAATATATCCTGTAATTTGTAAAGACCAGGTGCAGAATAGGAATTTGACAGAGGCAAATACTGTTGGGTTTTTTTTATAGCCTCAAAAAAACCACATGAGCTGCTCATAGAAACAGAGACAGAAAGTACCTATCAGGTCAGAAAGATCCAGGAACTACTTAAATTGCTCCTTAGTTTTCCTGCAAATGTAAGATGTTGAAAATAAATTAATCAGGCATTGTAGTCTGATACAGTAAATTCTTAGATGGATTTGAGGCTTGCTTATCTAATTATTTTGAGACTCTGAATGCTTCCAGATGTGACAGGGAGAAGTCTGCCTCTACACAAAGTAAAAGACTGCAGGGAGGTCAAGGCAGAAAGGGCAGCCTAAGGCTACTGAGTCAGAGCTATGAATACTGAGTCAGAGCTATGAATACCGAGTCCTAACACCCTCTTTCAGGCTGCTCTCCAATGGCAAAGGAGTGATGACCACCAGTGACAAGGAGCATGACTTTCAAATACAAATACCCTAAAGATATAAATCACAAGTCCACCCAGATATCAAGAACAAAAAGGATTTTGAAAGCTAGCCTGTCTAAGTTATGTCAAGTAGAAGAGAACTGGGAAAATTACATACATGATGTAAATGTCACAGGGTAGACTCTCTAAAGCCAAAAAGCTAAAAAGCATATGCTTTCCTTTATATCCAAATTAGAAGGCCAACCCCAAATGAGTAAGAGTTACTTCAAACCCAAAATGGTTTGGTCATTCAAAACAGCAATACATAATCATATTCCACATATCTCTTAACTCTGTGCTGCCAGAAACATTGACACCAAGTTTAGTTTTCAGCTTAAACTTTGGTCAATAAGTTATACTAAAATTCATTGAGGGGAAAGATAATATCCATCTCCATATACTACATATACTGCAAGGTTCAACAGCAATAGTTATGAATAAAAAACTGGAGGTTCAGCTTCTGTTCATTTATGGTTAACCTTTTTAAATAGTTCACTAGTTCTGACAGTTCTATAAACTTACAAAACTAATTTCTTTAAAAGCTAAGATCTCCTGCTCAGCAAGCAATTATCCAAAGATTAGTGTCTGGTAATTCATTTATTCTCTTCAATGAGCAGAAATAATGGGTATTGGGGTTTTGTGACTTTGAGCAGCTCATGCTCAGTTACTACCAGATGCTCAAAGTCATCACAATGAATCAGAGCAGGAAAATACATTAATTGGATTAAGTATTACTTTTACCTTTCCCTCTTTCTGATTGAAAATGGAGAACATTTTACCTCATTTAATATGTGGAATGTAAAAGTAAATGTAATAAGAATAATACTAAAACTAGTAAAATAGCAAAATATTTGTTTTCTTCTGGTTTGAGAGCTCTGAAAAGCAAATGGTTGCAAAAAGCTCAGCTACAGAAACTGTAAAGATCAGTGTTTCATATTGGCAATTTGCATCAGTAAAGTATTGCGAGCTGATATGGAAGTCAGATCTTACATCTTGCTGCTGAAGATCAACACCACCACAACAAAATCTTGAGATTAATTGTCTAGATAACATTCTTACTTAAGGGGAAGAGGGAACAACTTCAGAAAGAAAAAAACCTAAATACTGCTTAAGTCATTTTCTAACAGGGCAGCACTGACCTTTCCAAATGCTGCCTGTAGACAGCCAATAAGTGTTAAGAAAAAAGCAGCCCTTGATTTGTATGCAGAACCTTGGGACTGCCACTGATTGCCTGCACCTGCTTAAGCCAAAAGCAGGGAGCATACTATTCCAACAACCTATTTTCAGAGAAACTGAAAGCATTACAGAACAAGTAAAAAGTAGAATGTTCAAGTCAAATAAATGATAAAAACAAATTAGAAACATTCAATATATAATATATGTTCAGCATATGTTGAAGTGAGTATAAATGTGAATATAATCATAAGTTTTTACATCAAGGGATCAGCATACATGATGTCTAGGCTTTCAGATTCGGT
Organism: Scolopax mira; assembly: GCA_004320125.1. NCBI lineage: Eukaryota > Metazoa > Chordata > Aves > Charadriiformes > Scolopacidae > Scolopax > Scolopax mira. The sequence goes on along the minus strand of BJBW01002653.1, from coordinate 82,097 downwards.
TTTCAATTGTTTTATTTAATCTATAATACCAACATAACCTAAAAGTATCGACAAATTATATATTATAGCCAAATGCTTTCAAGTTATATTTGCTACAGTGTTTTCTCAAGTGTTTTCCTTAGAATAAGAAAACATTACCAGATGCTTCCACTTGTATTTGCTTATATCCAGCTAAATCCTAAACAGCTAATTAGAGAGTTTCCCTCATAAAAACCTCCAAACTTTTGGTTATCTTCATGAGATATAATTAACACATGATCAAAAGTTTCAAATAACATATTAGCCCAGCCAACACTTTATAATAAAAAAAAAAGTAGTTGACTGGCAGGTACCAACTGGCATCTCCCAGATACTTTGGCAAAGCATTATGCCCTGCCATGACGACTTTCAGAGGAGCAACACGCTGCTTCAGAGAGAAAGCAGTTTGCAGTTTCCAGCTCCTACCAAATGTGGGGCTCAGCATGAATTCCATCTGCCAGGGACAAGACATAACTGATTGGCCTCTGCGTATGCCAAGGGCTCTGTAATCCTGCCAAGATCAAAACTGGAAACAGAAAAGTTAGAGGCAAAAAGCAAAACAAAATGTAAGAAATAAATCAATCACTATATCTTGCCTATGAGAACATGCTTTAAAAGTCTACTAAAGTTGGATGGTAAACTACATCTTTCTTGATGTATTCACACTGATTTCTTTTCTTCTGTGTAGCTTAATTTTTCACATCAACTAACCACTGGCCACAGTCATGCCCGGAGAAGCTGCCTGTAGCTGCCTCATATTTGGAAATAGCTGAAAATAATGCAGTGCCTACAATTACAGTCTAACTGTTGAGAGCTATATAAATGAATTTAAACATTCACAACTACAAGAATAATTCGCCTTTTCTTCTGAGGAACAGAATCATACAAAAGCATTGGGCACAAACTCAGCATCAGCCTGTTGCAGCCATATGCATATTAGAGCAATTAGAGGTTGAAGCACATAGAATACCACATGGAAGACAGTTCAGCAAATACAGCTGAATTAGTGACTACATGAAGCACCAGAGCATCAAACATTTCTAAGGGGCATTGTTTTCTGTACTGATCTTATCGGGCTCTGATAAACCTTCAAAAGGGAAGATAACTTTGACAATAAAACCACTAAAAATGCAACTAACCAGGTTTGTGATCTCTAACCAGGTGTGGATACTATTAGTAGATGTAGCATTTACTCACAAGTGTATGACAGTATTTTCTGTTGTGCTCACACACACAAAAAAATAAACACTCAGGATCAATAAAGGACACTTGGATTCAACTTTCACATTAAATTTTACTCAAGTGTACTACCCGAGTGTAGATTGTGTGAGCAAGCAGTCAAGGCTGCAACTAGAGTCAGGGGGGATCTCGTTAGCACAGATAAGTTAAACAACAGTTTCAGTCCATCCTAAAGTTGAATCCTGCATCTGGCCAGCTGAGTAACTCTCCAGACTCCACTGATTGTATGGAATAAATCTCCATCTTCTCTAATCTGCAAGTTGAATCTCATACCCTGACAGTTCTCTCCTGATGTAACATCACTCCTGTATATTTTGCATCACTGTCTGAAAACGCCCATGTCACCCAACATTCCAGCACAGTAAAACATACAAGCAGAGCAAGGCAAAAGAAAAAACACCAATACAAGCAAAACACACATACTGGTCCAATGTAATGCTAAGCATCACTGAATGATTGGTACCACTGCTATTTAGGAAGGCAGCACTGCATTTTAGTACACATCACATCTTTCCAAACACAACAAAATCCTCCAACCATCGCTTTTGCTTCAACACTCCCACAGTGACCCAGATAAAAACAAGAAAAAGAAAGGCAAGGAGGGGAACTACTATATATAGTTTACCTATTTCTGATTTTAGAACATTCCAGAAATAACTACTGAGGGCAAAATGTAACTATAGTACTTCCAAACTGATACTCCTTAAATTGGAAACAAGAATATGAACATATGCTTGAACATAAGCTAGTCTATGATTTTAGACTAGCTCTAAAATCCTATGGTACTGTTTATCTTGACAAAACATCTGTGATATCCTTGTTGTACTGAGCTGAAGTTCACTACTTACAGAATTTCAAAGAACCTGTGCCTGTTTAAGCTAAACCAGTTGCAGTAGAAAAAGGTTTTACAATCACAAAATGACTTCATAAAAAAAATGGAGAGTAGCTAAAGACAAAAAGTAACTCTTAAAACAAATGACAATACCAACACCAAAGCATAGCTGTAATCAGAAGCAGGATAAGTCAATTTGAAAGGTAAGAGCTTATACAATCAAGCAAATAAATCTGTGTAGATGTAGCATTGTCACTAGAGAGTGGCTTAACAAGACATGTCCTTCCTTGAAAATGAACAGATTTATTTCTACCTCTGATCTCTTCTTCACCAGCACTAACAAAGAGGCTCCTCTGCATTTACACTCATCCTAAACTCCCCTATTTTCAGCTGCCTTTAGTTCTTACTGCTAAGCCAATCTCCAACCACCTCCTCAGTTCCCATTAAATATCCATGCACTTGCATGATCACAAACCCTTAATCCTATTCCTTGATTAATGTCTTTATATTATACAAAGCTACACTTCACTAAAAGGCTGGCCACTACAGGCACTTATTCAAGGAAATGAAGAATTTTATTATATATAGTGGCAAGATTACCTTAAAACTAATTGATCACACTCACAAGCTCTGAGTTGCACAGAGATGGTGGTAACTCTGGTGTTAACAGCACAAGAAGCCTGTGAGAAAAACTGTTAGTTTATGACCCTTATGATTCTTCTATCAGGAAATTTAAAGTTAAGAAAAGGTAGAGCTTACAAACTGATGGAGGACCCTGCATTACAGAGTAGATGTTATGCCTTTACTTAAAAAAAAATTGGCAGTGAGAGTCTATAGCTTGTTAGAAAACAGAAAAAGAATATACAGTAGTTGTTAGAGGGCAACCTCTCTTCCTCCTCTAGTTGAAGGGTTTATAAGGTTTATAGACAGTCTTAAAGACACAGTACAATTTTGCACCTGGGTTTGAAATTTACTGTTTATAGCACCACACTTACCTACCCTGATCAGGAAAATAAGGACCTAGAACACTGGTAGGTGGGATACCTCATAAAACTGGAAAGAAATCTCAGTTGCTGAGAGGCAGCCATGACTGTGTATCCCAAAGCATCAGAGTAGTTTGTAGGATGTATGCCTTTCCCTACCTGTATTTTCCCAATATAATTATCCTTAGTAAATACAGAAAGATTATTTTAAAATATTTTTACCAGTTGCTGAAAAAAAAAGATGTTCAACTAAAAAAGTACAATACACTATTGTTTTGTCATAAACCTTGATGTAGAGATGTTGTATCATATAACATACATTAACAGTAAATTAAATGTATTATAACTCTCTGAAAAAACAAATGACTGAACAGTGTTCATTTCAGGATTAACACTATTTGAAGTTACACACAAAAGCATGTTGTCCCATTTCTTGAAAACACTTGCATAGGCAAATCAGTTTTACAACTCTTAGGTAGCATGAGTTGCACCTATATACTAATATATATGAGTTGCCTAATATTAGGAAAACCAATAGAAATCCAGAACACCAGAGTTGGGTCATGCTGACTAAACTTCTGACTGTGCATACAAAGAGTAACGTTGCCCATATTCATTTTGTACAGTTCTACTTGAACCTTCCCACTAAGCTGCCCAATCTGTCCCCATTCCCCCAGACACCTTCAAGGGTCAGTGATTCCACCGCATGATACTAAATGTTCATTAAAGTGCTGCACTATGAACAAAAGACTTTGACACGTACAGAGGTGTAAAAAGCTGCTAATGCTCTATGCTTCAATTTGTAAAAAAAAAATAAATGGGGTTACTCTGATAGGATTAGAAAATACATCTCGAGGCTGCACATTTTATTTAAGCTTCCAGAAAACTTCCTAGTGTTGATTTAATTTTCTAGATCACTGCCTGCACCCAGCAGTGTCAGAAATTATAAATTCAGAGTTCTAATTTCTTTCAACTTTGGAATGCAATGTTGGGTTTTGAAGAGCCTAAACTGCATAAATATTTCAAAGGTAGGAAGTGATTTGAAGGTATAAAAGAACAGAGGGCAATTTCAAATTAGCTTTTATGTGCCAAAGCCATAAAGACTTTCTTTAAAGTACATACCTTCAGTTTTGTCACACACAGGACAACTTAAACTAATGAACTCAAGGGGACACAGGCAAATTAATTTGGCAAATGAATTGAAGGAGAACCCAAAAGTCATCATATAAATTGTGTACTCATGATTTGAAAAAAATATTATCTAGCAATACTGCATGAACTTTGAGAAGGCTGTTACTTTGAACAATGACACATACACTGACATGTCCAAATTAAGCACCAGAGTTTAAATCCTTGATTTTAATCTCACTTGCTTTGAGGTCAATAGCATCTTTAGGTAAAGTGCCATTACCACACCTTTCCTCTCAAATATATGAGCAGCACTATACAGCAGCTGGTGTTAACCAGCTCAAAGCACTCAAGCTACTATAGTATGCACTAAATATGGAACAAAATGACAAATAGGCTTTCAGTCTCACCTATGTAACCCACTGAGTTTATTCCAATCCCAGCATGTTTAATTATAACACAGAATCAGGTTACTGTCCAAGTAAACTCTGGCTGTTAGCCCAAGAACACCTAGTACTTCTGATTCTTTCAACAGGAGATAAAGTCCTCCTTGGGCAAACCAAATTGGTTTCTGTTTTACACCAGTGTCCCTGTTGTTCAGCTCTTCCTTTCGTATACTACTTAGCTGCCACCCAGACTCTAGTCTAGAACAAATTAAGCTGCTCCTTCAGAGACATCCAGATAGTACATGTCTGGATATAGAAAATAAACAGAACAGTCACAACAGCCAGTTCAAGGACAACAGGGGGCTCTGGAGTGCCAATACCAGAGACAGCAGTAAAAAGCCTCCAAAGATATGGCCCATCTCAACATTCACTAAAGACCACTTTAACAAATACTAATATTCTCTTTTCTTCTTGAATTCTTTGGCTCTTAAGCATTCAATACAGTACAGTAAGAGCCCAAACTAGGATTTCTCTAGTTAGAATAATCCCTTTTTAGTGTTATAGTTAATATCTTTTTTTTTTCCATTTCTTTCTTACCTTGTACACAAGAACACTATTCCTGGTCATCACATAATGAACTTGCAACTATCATATCTGTGTTTTATTCCAAGAGGAAGGACTGTTCATTCCTTTTAGAATGCAGAAGAAGAAAGCCTAAAGATGACAGTTGGACATTCTACCATAGCGTTTTATCTTTGCTCAGCCTTACAGCATTGATAAATTAGAGTTAAAGTTATTAATTATTTTTAAATCTGTCAACTATGTTATCAACATATATTGAACTAGAAATATTTTTGGGGTACTTACCCAATGCATTTTCTATCTGGAACGTTATTATTGGAGCATAATTGAAAAAATGGCTAAATCCTAGACCATGAGCCAGAATACAAACCTCAATGCCTATTTTATAAGTCACTTGCACAAGGACAACAGTTAGAGATTAAGGGAATTAAATTAATAGCTAGTATCTGTGTCCCGTGTTCTTAAAAATACAAATGAAAAAAACTGTTCTGATGTACCTTGAGCATATGGAGTACAACCTTACTGAATAAAGCACACTGCAGAAGATAAATAGCTAAAGTATTCACTATTTATGCTTATTATCACAAAAAGGCAGCTAGAAAGTTGCTTTACAGCATCCAGTCCAAATATAACCCCACGATCTATGGGCAACCATGTTCCATGGGATTATAGACATGCTGCTGATGACAGCAAGAGGCTGGGCTAAACATCCCAGTAATCCCTTCCTGTCTGTGGGAACTAACAATGATGTTTTTTAAATTAGTCCCATCTTTGCTGAAGTGCTGCTACTGTAACTTAGCTATTAGAAAAAGTCATTCCTATCCAGTTCCCATGAAAATTAACATCAGGATATAAAACAGAGCTGCTATTATTGTAATAAATTAGATTTCTACAAGTAAAACAGATAATGTAAGATCACAAGGGAATGTTTTCTCATAGAATTATCCTTTCTGTACATATTTGCTGAAGATTAAGCCGCAGCACACCAAGGCTGCATTAACTGTGTGAGTTCACAAAACAAAAAGATTTAAAAATTCAAGAAAAATATATGAAAGAAACAATATTATTCCTTCTGCCATAATGAGTATTGTAAAACAAAGCAAGTTATATTTTCAGTGCTACATTAGCTTGGATGCAAGTAATCAGTACATCATCTTCCTTGTAGCTCATGGAGCAGAAGGAATTTCAAATTGGGCAATTACTTGCTAACATTACAGATCAATGTTTATTGAAAAAAAATCTCAGTTTCCATAGCAACATAAAACAATATAAATTAGAATTTTATGAATATTCCTCTTATTTCAAAACACAAGGTGTAGGATTCTATTTATATTCAGACCAATAAACCCTTCTCTTCCTTATGATGGTGTTACATTACATCAAGATTTGGAAAAGTTGTCTTAAAACCAGACTAAGATTTATATAGGTGGCTCTGAAAACCAAACTGAAGAACTGTTTGTTTAGCTGGTTTTTGGTGTGTTGTTTGGTTGTTTTGGTGTAGTTTGTTGTTTGTTTTGTTTTGGTTGGTTGGTTTTTTTTACACACGTTTTGTTTAAAAGCAAAAGACTAGAAAACATCAAGAGTTCCAATTACAAAATTTTCTTAATATTTAGCAAACTAAAGATGCTTTCATGTGACTGATCAAATACTTGTACCTATTTCCAAATGTTTTGTAAGTATTAGTATATTATTAAGTATTAACCCATAAATCTAGAGATGAGGAATTGAAATACAGATTAGACTAGTTTCCCAAAGTATAACCTGAACTGCCCCTCAGTTCCGTAGTTAAGAATACCTGCATATGGCTCTTCAGATAGCAAATAAGTTTAGAATAGCACATTTCATATAACTGTTGGACCCTCACATTATGAAAGGGTCTGGCCTAGAGCACAGCTCCCACTGCACAGCCGAGGCGGCCAGATAGAGCAGTTTGCACAGCAACCAGCCAAGAGCAGGGCACACCAAATAGAGCCAGCAGTTCTCAGAAGAGCAAATACTTTCTCAGCAGTGGTGGTGCCACAGGGCACAGACCCCCAGCTCCACTCCAGTGGAGTAACCGTTCCTGTCACACCAAAAGTTTCAACCCAGACAGTGCTCCCAAGGGAGGATGCATCTGAGAAGATCTGGGTTCCCTCACTGAGGCAGCAGGAACCAGACTACTTATCTGCAGGAGGTAATATGTAGAGTGTACATGTTACCAAGTGAAGGAAGTGTGGCAGCACACCACACAGCATTGGAGATGGCAAGAAACAGATTCACTTGATCTTCTCAGAGACCCTGAAGCTTCAAGAGTCTGAATCCCCAAGTATGCTGAAGGAGGAGCCAGTAGTCTGCTTATTACTTTGAATCCAAGAAAGGGCTGCAAAGATGATCAAAGAATTGAAGTGTCTGACATAGGAAGAGAGGCTGAAAGCAGCTACTGAAGAAAAGGCCGGGGGTAATCTTTTAAATATGCAGAAATAGTCAAGGAGATTAAGTTAAAAAAAAAAAGAAAGGCTGATTTCTCAATGGTATTCAGTGAAAGGAACAAGAAGCAAGGGGGACAAACTGAAATACAGGATATACCGCTTAAATGCAATATTTTTCATTGTGAGGATGGTCAAACACCGGCACAGGTGAGCCACAGAGGCTGTGGAGTCTCCATCCTTGGAGATGGTTAAAACCCAACCAGGTTATGTCCTCAGCAGCCTGCTCTAGTAGGTGTTGCTCCAAGCAGAGGCTACAACCTTAGCCATTTTGTTATTATCTGTAATTACTGAATCAATTCGAACTAGCTAAAAGAATAAATAGACAAATTATGGTATAATAGTTTGAGAACAGTCTACCACATTTCTTCATGGAGAACTACTGAATACAAGGAAGAGAGACCAATAGTATTTAAACTTCAAGTTGGCCCTCAACAATGCTCCTCTCAAGAGGCTAAAGAAATCAAATCGTAAGAGAAGAGACAGAATATTATCAGGAAACTTAAAAGTGCCTGGAGGCAAAGCAGACTAAGTGTAAAGATTAAATCATCTTTATGAAGAGGCAAACAACAGTAAGCGCCGGTACATCTTGGTAAGTCGAAGAAGAGGATCTATTAATAGACACATACATCTTGCTAACTTCCTCTTTAGACAGCAGTTATTTAGGCTAACTCAAAAATCAGGAAGGGATTTGAGGACCCTCAAGGAATGGTAGCCAAAATGGAAGAATAAGAGGACATTGAACAGACCACAGATTAAGCAAGAAGCTGAAAAGCAAGGAACAATGCACAGTGGCAAACTTCAAAGTCATCTAAATTCCACTGAATGCAGGTACTAATAAAAAGCAGCAAGAAAAACATTGTTACATAAATCATGCAAATGAGATATCACAGTGTCATCATAGTACATTATGTTATGCCATAAACAACAGAGTGTCTCTTGGAATCACACACAGTGCCTTTCCTCTCTCTATTACAAGAGGTTAATAGAAGCATCAAAGACAAAAAAATAGCATTAACAGAGGATGAAAAGTGTTCCACATAGAACAAAACTATTAAGAAAGCAAAGAACTATCCAAGGAAAAGACATAAGGAGACACATGCATGAGATTATATATATACATATACACACCAGTCCCAAGGCACTTTGTCTGCAAGCACCAAGCCATCTAGATAAAGTATCTTGAAAATGAAGGACAAAAGTTTCTTCCACTACTTGGAAATCAAACTAAGTTTGAGTCTATGTCCACCTGGACAACAGTAGCCACATGATACTGCTGCTTACTTGGACTGGAAATGAGAGCACTCAAGACAAAGATTTTTCAGACACTCTAGAAATGTCATTTAATGATAAGACTGGAACATGGTTTTAACACTATTTTAAGAACCAAACAAGCCATTTCTCTTATAAATAAGAAGTAAGCCAATATAAAGTTTAATTTTAACACCTGCATTTTAAAAAATACATTTTAAACTATATTAACGTCATGTTTAAGAGCTCTTTCATTACTTTAATGCATGTAACTGGATTATCATGGCTAAAGGCAGGCACTACACTTAGCTTTTTAGCATTGTAACAATGTAACAGTTTAAGAGAAAGTAATCTCTGCTGATAGATTTCCGCTACAAACAAATAACCGTGCAGGACATTCAGTAACATTTTGCTGTCATCCAACTTTTCACTTTATGAATGAAGTATAGTAAAAACTTTGTATTTAGGTGGGTTTGGCTGAAGGGGGTTATTTTAGAGGATTCTGTTTTGTCTGAAAGGCAGCACACAAAAGCACATAACTCAAGACGTGCAGTTGAGGCAGAGCAGTCCTTAGAATTTTATAACCATGTTTCATCCCTATGAAATCGAAGTACTCACTTTAAAGAAGTCCACAAATAAACTAGTAACTAGCTTTCAGACACATTAGGAAGATTACTCTTCCTAATTAAGCAACTTGTTGCAACTTAATCTGCAGTTGGAACAGGAAGAGATCTAACCAATGTGAATTCCAATAAGACAAAAAACACAAGACAACAACCTAACTAGCTGGCACAAGGTTAATCAGTCCACAAATGAGTTATCAAGAGCACAGGAGAAATGCTCCAGAGCTGGAGGCACAGAGATATATGTGCATGTGCTTATGTATAAACAGGAGTGCTATTAACTGTTCTGTCTTAAAAAGAGACAGCACACTAAAGAAACCACTTTCAACTTTCCAGTTTGACCCAGTTACAATTTCAACTACTCATGAGACTTCTTTTACATATGTATTTATAATCACAAAGCCAGGTCAAAAGAATACAAAAGTATGACTACAGCCAAACAAAATGAGTAGTTTCTTTCACATCAGGTTAGTTCTCAGCCAAGCTGCTCCCGTTGCTGGTTCCCTGCACTGGTTTCAATGGCCACACAAGCATGAGAAGGCAGGCAGACTACAGCAGCACCAACATCCATCTCTCCAAGTTGTTGTGGAACTATATCCTTAATTGCAACAGTAATTATTGACCAAACTGCTACATAGTAGCATGCTTTCTTGTACCTCATACAGATTACAGTTGTGTGCTCTCAAAGCTTCCATGCTTCAAATTTGATTTTTTTTTCCCCCCTCTAAGAGGAAAAAAATCAACAGCTCTCTCATAAGCCATGTGATATAGTTCCAGTTCTCCAAGCTTCCCAATTTCCTGGAAACCACATCCCATAGAATTAGAGATTAAAGTGTGGTTCTGAAGGACAATTAGAGAACAAGGTCTTGAATGATAAGAACACCATCAGCAGTTTTGTTATCTCCGAAGCAAAGCTCAGGAAGATAGCAAAAGACTCAAGGAAAAAGTAAAGGAAAACCTTCAACTTCAAACTGTCCTATCAAATTAAAAAGCCAGCTCTACCCAGCAAAATCGTTACCATATAAGGTCCTGGTTCTCTCGTTCTCAGCACCTGTAGATCCCCAATCATCCAACATGATTTTTACAGCGTCCGAGCTATGGCCTGGGTATGACAAAGGCAGAACTCTCCTCCCTGCCCTACTGGGCCCACACCAATCCAGTTCCAACAGTCCCAATGGTGCTAACGGTGTTGAGCCAGCTCAATGAGCTACCAATCCCTCTGGTATCCAGATGTCTCACCAGAGGCTGCACCTTACAAAGCCAAAAGAAAAACATGAGGATGCAGAACAGTAATAACAGTATATACTCCCTGTACGGGGCTATTTGTACAAGTGAAGATGAACAAACACGCGGAGAATAATCCAGTGGCATTACAGAAGCACATTGGAAATCATAGAAAGGAGTAATTAAGCTAGTAGAACTAGTATTTTTGTCTACCTTTTTATTTAAAACTCAGTTTTTTCTCTGTTGCCAGTAGTACCTTAGCATTTATCAACCTTTTGAAAGCAGGTACATGTAACCTACGCAAAAACCTACATAGTAGAGGCATCCATCTATCATGAGTACAACACAGGACTAGATGGGGCTCACATGTCATGTCTCTAACCAAGATAACACAGGAGTTGTCTCAGTGCTCCACTTCCCTCTGTGCCAATGCCAATGGGGGAGAAGAACCAAGTGCTCCTCCTGCCAGAGGCCAGACTAGCCCTGGGGCACGATACTTTCCCTTCAAGGACAATCAAACTACAATTGCATTTGAACACCAGAGGCCTACTAGGCCTGCCCTATTTCCAAGGACTAAGAGCCTCCCATATTTCATTGCCATTGTTTTTCCACTCAACTTGTTCCTCAAACACAATGAGCTATAAACAATGAATGAGGAAGTTTCCTGAGAGTTCAGGCACATCTTTCTAGAAGTTTTATACTTGCATTGGGGGCTTTTCCTCTTCTGTAGTTGTGCATCAATTAGCTTTTGAACAAAAAACTGGCTACACAAGGAAACAATGGGAATGCTTATATAGTGCTCCACTTAAGCAAACAAACAAGCTTTTTACCAATATGAATACTAAAATATTTGTATACTAGTTACATTCAAGATTTTTCATAAAATATTTGAATTACTAGAATCCCCTTGAAGAAATCTGTAAAGCCTCTATAACCCACAGCACAAGTTTTTCAATTAACACTCCTAAATCCTGCAACATGTTATTCATCTTATTTATCTAGTGCTGATGCTGCATTTTGGAGGAAGCCTTGCTGTTTTGCCTGTATTTTTGGTTCCTTCCCCTCCTTATCTGCAAGACCATGACAGCAACATGAGCTACTTCTTGACTACATTCTCTTCCCTTCTGCCTCCCATTTTGCCTTTCATACTGATAAATATCCATCCCTCTACTAAAAATAAAAATAGCACATACTATGATTACTTAATTCCCTCCCATTTTGCCTTATAAAGAGATAGGCATGAATTATTAAGAGATTACAAAATGTTTTTAACAAAAACAGCATGTACTATAATCCAATTAATTCCTCTTTTTGAGGAAACACCAGGCAAGAGACAACTACTGGCTGTCCCAAAAGAACAGGCACACAAAAACGTCTGGCAACACATGCTTCTAGCAACAGCTAAATATTCTTGCAATTAAAAAAAAATGGATTCTCTGGTACACTGGATCAACTGTAAGATTCTACATGCACCTGGGCTCCCAGGAGAGATTATCTGGAATATTCATGCCTCTCAAAAATCAACATTTCAGATTTTAAAGAATTTTTTTCTGAAGGATTAGAATATTTAACTGTATACCAAAGCGAAACCACAGAGCAAGGAAACTTTCATTACAAATCCCAGTTTTCAAATTCATTAAACATAACTCAAACTCAGTTTCTACTGACACTTTTGAGTCACAATCAGTCCAACCACAAGAGACTACCCAGATTAAATACTATAATCAATACTACGGGAGTGATCAGGCTAGGGTTTCCTCTAATACTAAAATCATACTGACTTTCTCATTAGCCATTCTTTTTCTTTCTACAGCATGCCAGCTAACGCATCAGCATTTAATAAGAGCTATGCTAGGTGCAATTTGCCATAATTTGCCATTTCTGATCATAACTCCTCTTCATGGCAATACTGTATCAGAATTTTAGTTCAGTTCATTCTCGGTCCTATCTTCAACAAGATTAAAAAAATAGCACACAAATTGTTTCTAAGTGATGAAGTTCAACATTAAGGAAAAAAAAAAAAGAGTCCTGTTTCACAGTTGCTGCTTAGCCCTTATGGTGCCCAGACTCATTAGGGTACTTTCAGGTATTAAAAGGAAGGTCAACCTTTTATCTGCTATTTAGGGGATGCACTTTTGTATTTGCAATCCTCCTCCTTCACATCCACATAAGTCATCTAGTACACGCAGCTGTCTCATGCTATTGCCTCCAACTTAAACCTATTTGGATTTTAAAAGGCAAAATGAGCATCTTCTGCATTACCCCAAACAGAGCACATCTGGCAGCGAAACAAAATGCAGCTGTAGCACTTTTTTTTTCTAATAAAAGAATTTTTAAAAAGTGATGCAGAAGGTCCTGGCTGCATTCAGGACTCAGAACTAAGCGGGATGCAAAACAACTAGGCTCTAAAGCCAGGTTCCATTTTTTTACCCCCACTCTTCTCTGCAGTTAGGCAAATTTTCAAAAACATGGGTGGAGCACACCCACCATCTCACCTCGCTTTAACACTAGTGGTGCAATTACTCTTCTGGAAGGGAAGAGATAATTTCAATCCTCCTCTTGTTCATTATTTTGACTACTGCACTATTACCTAAAAGTAAATTACTATTTTTTTCAGTACAAGAAAACTATTTTTAAAGATAGTTACTAGATAACCAAATCCCTGTGGTACACCACTGTACCATGAGCAGAGAGAGTATCAACCACCCATGAGTTTTTGCATTTCTGACTGGCCAACAGGCTCCCAGATCAACACGCAAATGTTCACAGCACCTCCTCTGAACAACCTCATTCCTCTCCTGCAGAAGTTAAGGAGCCTAGGTACCTACTCCTGGATGTGCATTTCCCTTCAGTGAAGCAGGCACTGCCACGTCTGATGTGTAGACATACATAGCTTCCTATCTTTCTTGCTTGAGAACACCAAGAAATTCACTTTGTACATCACCACAAACGGTTCAAATGCTGGAGAGCACACTGCTAAATGCTCCACCACAGTTTTCCAGGATTCTTCAGTCTAAACACCTGCCTTGGTGTTTCTACTTCAGACAAAAACATTATTATTGACAGGACAAAAATTAGCTTCCTTGTCTCCTATATCTCAACTTTAGGCCCACTTATCCCAATATTAAGGAAAACACATTTCAAAACCCTTTTAAAGGTCTGTAACACCGGTGCACTGAGACAGTTGCCCAGAATGCTTATGCCTCTGCAGGGCCATATAGCTAATACCTGTTTTTAGCAAGGAACAACATCATAAAAGACAGTGTTTGTTTGTTTAATATTTAATTTTAATATGTAAGCTACCTTTTAAATAAAGCAAACTTTATTTTTATTTACTAAGTAATAATTATTAATTCGGTTTTGTCATTATAAATTGTTAATACTGCATCTCCTCAACTTCCAAAGCAAAATAAATAAAATAAATAAAATAAATAAAATAAATAAAATAAATAAAATAAATAAAATAAATAAAATAAATAAAATAAATAAAATAAATAGTTCACCTTTGAATTAATTAACATTGGTGTGTCTAGAATGGTTTAGATTAGTAATAGCAGACTGGGGATTTGATTGTGATAGTACTGTTAAGTCTTTAGAGTTTAGTAAACATGAACTTCACCGGTGAGTTTGGGGATACTGGTAACAGCAGTAAATCTGCTGGTTTTGGCAACTGCTAAGCCCATTCTTCACATATTTTAAGTGCCACTATACCCCACATTAATCATTTAGACTAACCATTAGGCTAACGGGGGCAGGGAAATAAAACTTTCTGGGACCAGCATTAGGCATTTTTTCCCCTATTTCTCCACGCACGATGACAGGTGCCTAAAAACCCTGCTGCGGGCAGCCAGAATACACCTGCTTCTTTCCCCGCAGCTTCTCCCCCGGTGTCCCGGCAGCTTGCTGCCAGCGCAGAGACACACACACCCCCCAGGGACGAGAGAGGAGCGTCTCTTTACCTCGATAAAACGACTGTTTCCGAGTCCCGCGTGTTGGCGGTGGCGGGGCAGGCTCCGGCCCGCACCTCCCGCCCGCCCTGAGGGGGTCGCGGATACTGACAGCCGGGCGGGGAAGGCCCAAGGGGGAGAGGAGGACGACGACGAACAAGAAGGACCCCCCCCGACCCCCTTTTCCCTCGCCACCCGTCACCTGTTTTGAACGCCAGCTGCTTGTCCTCGCCGTCGCCGAAGAGCTGGAGCATGGAGACGAAGAGGACCCCGCACGAGTTCTGGATGCCGAAGACGGCGCCGTTGCACCACATGGCGGCCAGCATCACCACCCAGCCCCAGCCGCCCTCGGGGGGCTCGGCCGCCGCGCTCCCGGGGGCCTCCGTCGCCGCCCGGGGCTGGGCCCCGCTCTCGCCGCTCAGCGCTACCGCATTGCCGCTGCCGGGGCACCACTCGCCGCCGTTCTCCCGCCGCGGTTCCTCCACCGGCGGGCCGGGCAGGGGGGCGGTGGCGGTGTGGGGGGGGTCCCCCGCGCCCTGCGGCGCCGGCTGCTCGCTCACCGGCGCCATCCTCAGCCGCGCCGTGGAGCCGCTCCCGTCTTCCTCCTCCTCCTCCTGGCGACCTCTCGGCCCCCCGCGCCCGCCTCAGCCCCTCGCCGGGGGAGCAGCGGGCATCCTGCGGCGCTCACTCTGTTTGTCTGTCTGCGCGGGGCCGCCCCGCCACCCGCTCTCCCTCACGCTTCACTCTTCCCGCCGCGCCGCGCGCCGAGGGGTGACCCGCCGCCGCCGCCGCGTTATTTTAAAAGGGGGGCTCCCGTGGGGGCGTCAGCGGCACGAGGGCTTTCCTCCGCGCTGATTGGCTGAGGGGAGGGAGGCGGGGGGGGAGCGGAGCGGAGCGGAGCCACGCTCCTCTCTTCTCTCCCCCCCACCCCGCTCGGCTCCCCCCCCCCTCCGCCTCTTCAGCCGCGGGGGCGGGGCGGGGCGGTGGTGTGTCAGCAGCGGCGATAAGCGCTCGTGCCGCGGCTCCTCGTGCCGCCGCCGCCGCCGCTCGGGGAAGGGAAGGGGGGGTGTCGCCGCGCGGCTGGTAGTCAACAGTTAACGGCCGCCGCTGGCGCTGGGCGGGAAGGCGAGCGCCTCAAGTCGCCTCACACAGGTAGCGCGCGCGCGCGCGCATTGCCCTTAGGCAGGGACGGAGAACAGTAAACAAGCCCCTGGCCCCGCTCCCTCCCGGGCTGTGTCGGTTCCCCGTGAGGCAAGGCACTCCCACCCGGCGGCGTCCTGCTGAGGCTGCCGGCGAACGGAGGGGAAAAGGCTTGGGATCTGCCTCCCCGGCGGTTCGTTAACAACCACTAAGTAAAGAAAAAACACCCCAAAACGCTGAGGGAGGGGTGCGGCTCCGCGCCTTACACACACACACACACACACACCCTTCACCGCCCCGCCTGCCCCCTTGATAGCCGTTACTTTCCCCTCGCGGCATTTGCTCGACGCTGCCCCCAGGCGCTCTCTGGTCCCCGGGAGCTCTTCATCGCCCGCTCCCACTCCCCAGGGGGAGTGCCCGGGGTCTGGGCTGTCAGCCCCGGTGCGGAGACGCGCCGCTCCAGGGTCCTCGGGACATCTGCCGTCCTCAGGGAACTGCTCTCCCGGGCAGCTCTCTGCCGCCACTTGGGCCACACTTAGCATTTTGGCAGGAGTGACCATGGTGAAACCGTTTCTCCACGGTTGTATTTTTTTGTTTGTTTTTAACGAAGATACCGCACATACACACCTCATGAAGTGTTTCCCACTTCAACAGAGCCACCGACTCTTGACCTTTCCTCCCCACCGCCACCAACGTGTGAGGAAAGGGAAAGCTGAGGTCAGGAATCTTAAATGACAAGCTTTTTGACCAGTGATCCTACTTTCAATCTCCCAGCTGCACGTCTGTTCCTGTGTTTGGCAGCCACTTATGTTTGAAGCGGCTTGGGCTTGATGAGGAAGAGGACCTTCTTGAAAGAAAATCAGCAGATGAAATCTGGTTACTTTGTCCTTCCCCATGAGACCCGGGGGGGCTCTTGCATTCGTAAGCCACCCCCATTCCTTCCCTCAGAACCTGAGCTGGTACTGCTCTGTCAGTTGCATCACCCAACTCCCCTTCCTGCCTGTCAAGCCCTCTTCCTCCTTTTTTTGACCCTTAATCACCTTCTCCCTCCTACGTACCAGTGGCCACATGGGGAAACAAAACTTGGTCCAAAGTAAAGCACAGATTCTTAAGATCCTGCCTTGTTCAGCACAAATGACTCAGTCACTCTCCACATGAAAAGTAGTAGCCAAAGAAAGAAAACCATATAATGACGTAATGAAAGCCTGTGTAATAATGCACATTGAATGGGTGTCAACTTTAAGAATGACTGGCTTTGAGAACTAATTGACCTTTGGATTTTTCATTTTGCATGTTTAATGTCCTCCAACTTGTTTTAAAATAAGTTATTTTAAAAAAAAAAAAAAGGTAACATAGGTTTATGATAAGCGCATTTTATAGATGCACTAATCTTGCTGTGTTCTCCCTTTGTCCTGTTATCCATGCCCATCTAAGTTAAACTCAGAACTGTTTCACATACAACAGCAGTAGAATACAGAAAAAATAAAAGCCCGTAACAACACACAATATAGCTGTATGAAATACATAACGATCAACAGAGCAAAGCAAGAACTTTTGGCCAACCATTGAAAAACACATCTGTTTTCCCCAAGGAACAAGTTTTAATGCTTATGAAAAATCCCAAGCCTATCATAAGCTTAAAATGTGCTCAGAATATTTTGTAAGCAATTTAACATGCAAAAGTTAACACTTCACATTCTCCAGCAAGTCTTTGTCTAGAGGCTGTTGTCCAATTCTATTGAGCTTTCTTACAATAAATCAAGCTTCACCTGCCACAATGTAACATTTTTGAACATTTACGACAGAGTGAACCTTTTCTGAAACCAGATTCAATCTTCATTACCTTTGCCAGCAATGATTAACTGAATTAAGCTTTTGGTTGCATAGGAATAAACAAGGGCAAAATCAAAGATCGGATCTTAATATGACTGACAAAAAGGGGCCCAGTCCTGCAAGCACTTAAATATGTTTCTAACTTTGAGTTAGATTCCTCAAATTACTCCAACTACCTTCCTGAATGGCAAACTGTATGATAGATAGTCAAATCAGCTTGAGGGAAGAAACATACATTATTTTTTTTTGTTTTGGACAAAGATTTTGTAACCCAAGTAATTCCTTAGTTAATCACAAGACTAATTCCTTCTCCACATGTTTTTCAACATAATATTTATGTTCTGCAGTTTCATTTCCCTGTTTCCCCTAAACACTGCAATGACTCCCCCCACTTTTTAAGATTAAGGATGTGTTTTTAAAAAAAAAAAAATCATCATTGTGAACATACTGTGTGCAACTTCTGCTTCTGTTTTTTTTTAATAGATTCTGTTTTCCAGTTGTTAAGTGTTTCTTATCCCCTGATTAGTATGAAATTACTATTTTCCCTTTCTCCTTGCTTTGTTGGGAACAGATTCACAAAATCTGGTTCTCCACTACATACAATTTTTATTAATTTGATGGCTGCGACTATTCTGCATGTTCCTTCAGTATTCTGTATCTTATTGTTCCATTGCTATTTCTCTAAATTAAAAAAAAAAGGTTGTATTATCAAAAAATTAGGGCACATGGGGCCTTCCTTTACAGGTCTTAAGTAGATATCTATGGAAACTTTGTACCTCTTTGCTCTTTGGTACACTCTGCTCCTGTCAAGAACTAAGTCTCTTCCCTTTCAAGAGAGGTCTCTTGAGATCTCAACTATTTCCCTGGTAGTTTCCAAGAACAAGAACAATAAAGGCTTGCTCTTCATAGTCAGATAATTTACAGTCCCCACCTTCTGTAGAAAATATACTTTGCAAACACAATATGGGCAGGTTTGACTTCAGTTTGATTTCTAAAGTTTTTGTAACCCAAGTAATTCACAGTAAAAACATTGGCATTTAAATTATTGCTATTAAAGAATTAAAAAAAAAAAAAAAGACTAGTAGAAATAATAAAAAAACCTAACTCTGGAAAGATATGTAAAGGGAAAGCCACCTTTATGACTCTATTATTGGAGCCCTGCATGATCATAAGAGAAATAGTTCTAAAAGATAGGGAAAAAGAAAGAAGACAGACATGAGAGAATTGTCAGAAAATAAAGAAATTACAGACTTATATACAGGTAACTGTATCTATTTCAGCCAAATTGCTGTTATGAGCAGGGAAAAAAAATCATAAAACTGACACCAAAACAGAGGAAAGTGAAAAAATCAGTGGAGAATGGATAAGCTGAGAAATGTGATGTAAGTAACAACTTAATTTTGTCTACTATCTCTTTATAGTAATTTACTTATTTTACGTGTTTTATTAGTACCCTACAGCTGATAAAACAAATGAACAGCAATTGTCATGCAAAAGACATAATGCTAGTGACAAACATCTGTTATGGTAGTACTTAGGTTATGCCTATTTTAGGATCAATATATAAAATACCAAAGGAAGAATTTGCCCTGTCGTTTGTGGGCTTTCAAAAGCCACACACCAGGAAATAGCATCTTCTGTAACACTCTTCTGGCCAGCTCCCTATTAAATATTCGCTCACTTTCACTGAATTTTTTGTGAGTTGGAAGGGACCGTAGAGATCATCTAGTCCAACTCCCCCACCGAAGCAGGATTGCCCAGAGCTAGAGCACATCTCACAAGCTACTGAAAATCAACCAATACTTCAGTCGCCCTCACAGGCACAACTTTCTCTGACCATAACAAATGTTTCGGGTGCCAACTACTTTAAAAAAGTTTATTTACCTATAGAGTTGAAGCATGCTGTTAGTGACACACCAAGACAGCTTTTTCCATAAATCATTTCATTTGTAGAGCATTTCAAAATTTTGTAATATTCTGCAAAGGTAAAGTGGGTAGGATGCCATGCTTGAAAAGTACGTGTTCAGAGAGTTTAATTCTTCCTTCCTGTGATTAAAATTTGAACTGTAATCAACAAAAAGGGTATGTCTACATCATCCAGGCAAAAAAAAAAGTTCTTTATTAAAGTGTCTAACTGTCATAAGTTTGCAACAATCAGTACAATAGATGCAAACCAAAGACAGATAGGCACTGTACAGAGAGGACATGAGGCTAACACAAAATTATGTGACCGCTTAGGCTAATGCACGCTCTTAATGATTAAGCCTTTGTGTTTTTTAGTTTTCAGCTAGGATTAATAATGCACCTATTCAACAGAAGGATTTGGCCTAAAGTCAGAAAGATGAGATAAACAGGATAACGATTAAAACACAAAAACATATGGTATCACCAACTGCGTGAAGATCAACATTAGATTAAATCCCATTCAGTAAGCAGTGTTTATGCATCTCTCAGCCAGACAGGATGTTCTACTGATGTTTCAGACTGGGCTCCAGCTGAGTCGTATGAAGTACAGGGACTGTACCTCGCTGCTGAAGCAAGTGAGTCAATTTTCAAAGATAAAAAGCACAGATTTTACTTGTTTACTGTGGGGAGCGTTGGGAGCGTCTAACCTTAGGTTTAGCATTTGGGAACACCTACAGTTTCCTGAAGTGCTATCAGTTGTCAAGATACAGGTTCCCTCCTACTTCACAAATAGCTAGAGAATTTTCTTTTTTGTCCTTTCAAAAGCAAAAAGGCGAGCAGAATGAGAGGGAAATGGCATAGCTTAAATGTCTAACTAGTGAAGCTGAGGGCAAGCAACCAGTCTGATTCCCACTACTATGTTTATTGAAAGCAACAGTTCCAGACTTCCCTTAACATACTCCTCTTTTAGGTTCACATACAGCATGGATTATGGCTCAGGTCTGGCTCCCTTACAAATTAAATTAGGCTGGTTTTTTTTCTTCAACTAGTGGAGTAGATGGGACTCAACAGTCTGGGATGTAGTTAATATATAACTGCTATTATTAAAGGCAGGCAAGTGAAAGAAAGTGATAGACATTAACTACAAAACCCCTTTGCCCCCTGCAAATCTCCAGTCACAGAAAGCTAAGTTTCTGATTGCAGTCTTTCAGTGAAGGATTCCTCTAGCCTACCTTGCCACGGTCTCTGCCACAAACATCTATCTGATCAGAGGTGGTCATCTACATAGCATTGACAGGAGGGACTAAGGAATTCCAGGGGACAAACTACTTTGAACATTAACATTTATGATGAGATAAATGATATTAAAGGGGCCTAGATGACTAGCTTAGATGTATATGTGAGAACTCTAGCCACCTAAAATTTGCTGAAATTAATCCCACCCTTGGATCGTAAGTTGAAGAACATATTAAGATAATTTTTATTCAGAGCCCAAACATGGAATTTGTTTTGATCCCATTGCTAAATGAGGAAGCATGAATACATTGTCCTAGCATGATCATTCAGCTCTTTTTTGGCAGTGAAATAACTACCACTGTTGGCAACATTCTCATACAGCTTCAAAGTTAACATCTCTTTCAAATGAGCAGGAACTGCTTCAAGCCATTGTTTTAGTCTGTCTTCAGGCTTGGTTTGATACCACTATCCAGGTCAAGTATTTCATATTTCATCCCCATTATCATAGGATCTAAGCACCTCAAAGTTCCTTCCTTTGTTTACATAGATTTAATATCTTCCAGACCACCTTTGCAGTCTCAAGAACTCAATTTTGTTTTCAAAAGAGAAGCAAATGCTTTATCAAATAAACCAAATCTGATCGTTGTAGCAGATTTTGGTTGTCTGTTCAGTTGCTGCTCAATTGACTTTTCAGGTTGCAAAAATACAAAAAGCAAAGAGCTGCTACCTCTGCCAGTACTACCTAAGTAACAAGGCACCAGGAATAGAAGTGACACTAATCCTGCTTGCTTGCTTTTTAAGAATTTTAATTTCTATTCGAGTTAAATTAACTTTTTTAATCGTAATTTTAATTTTGTCACTTGGAAAGTGCTTCTGTATTAAAGACTATAGCAAGGATTAGCAGGTGTTAGTGGCCCCATTTCAAAATATGATTTACAACACTGTTAGCATTTTACTACTAGATAAGCAAAACTGTGTATCTAAATGAGTCAATTCAAATATTAAGACATATGAAAAATGTTAACAAAGTCTTTCACATAGAAAGTCTACTTGCCTTTGCAAATGGAACCACTTTGTACCGAGATTTACAAACACTAAAAATAATTTGACATTTTAAGAGTAGTATAAGGATGCTAAATATATAAAATAATATTTTCAGGTTGTACATATTTGCATTTAACTACTTAAAATGTATAGGACATACTAAATATACCATAAATAACTTCATACAGCATATTACCTTGCAGCGGGCACAAAGACCTTAACAGAAAGGAAATTTTTTTCTCAATTATTTTTTTAAATGATTGTGCTAGGTGGACATCTGTTTCTTAACTATTATCTGAAATCCTGAATTTAAAGTTGGGTATCTCACAGCAAAAAATCCAGTCTGATGCAGGTCAGTTCAGAACAAAATTTACATAGTCTTTCAATTTTCTCCAATTGATAGATTATTTAGCCCACAATTCATCCCATATCTGGTAACATGGGTAAAATAGATTTCAAAAAAAACCATATGGAAATTCCTCATTCAGTTTGCAACGACTGTATTCTGTGAAATAGACATAACAATTCTTGATAGTACCATCAAATATCTCCTTTCCAAAGCAGAATTAAGTTAATCCTTAAATTGATAGGGATTTTTTTTAAGTTAAATAAATCCTATATCAATGCCCTTCCTCTAAATATATATTTACTTAGTGGCTAAGTAAAAATATACCATTTGTTCAAAAGCAAGCACACACGCAGGCCCTGCACTTTATATTTATATTCTGATAAAAATCCATCCCTACCAGACTAATGGGATAACTCTTACTTTAGATATAGAAGAAAAATAAATTAATACAGTAAAAAAAGATCTATATTACAGCATGTATTCACACGAGTCAATTTCAGAAAGGAATCCTAAATCTAACTATTATTGCCTCCCATATTGCTTGGGTTGAGAATGCCAACATGCTATCCCTGGCTAGTCTCACTTAGAAGGACTACTAGGTTACCAAATAGCTGGTCACTCATAGTGCAGCATGTACTTGAAAGCTAGATGTGTATTGTCCAGATTCAGTAACTCCCAAGTGCTCTTTGCACTCCTTCTGAAATAAAATTTTTGGTAACTCAAGGGATGCAAATAGACTAGATTCCTCTCTGGGAAACCTAGATTGCATTCCCTAAGATGGATAAAATTAATAATCAATTTGTTTTATCATCATAATGATCCTCTCAATTATTTAAAACAAAGACTATAGAAAGATTCTGCTTTACAACAGCATATGATCACAGAGATGTGACACAACAGATGTAGTATCAGTTTTCAGGCAGAATTATTCAGTATATAAAATATATATATAAAAACCTGTTTAGGTGGCTGCCTGTGTCTTATATTTAAGTTACAAATGCTTTAAAGAAAAAGGTGAGTCTTCTCTCACCAGGGTGAAATCAAGGTCATTTTACTTAAGAGTAAATTTTCCCTGAGATAGATAGTACTATTTAAAATTAAATGACACTCCACCTAAATTCTTTTAGTAAAAGCCTTCAACTCCCCTAAGCTCTCCAAGTAGGATAATCTAAACCTTTAAGAAGTTGCCAACTGTTTGAATAATATAGTACACCAAGTACCACCCTTTAAGGGAATGATCGTGTGCTCAAATTGGGCCAAACAAGAAATAAAAATATATAAACCCAAGCCACTTAAACCACATGAATGATTCCTAAACACTTAGGAATCTGATTTATAGCCATCACCAAGCAACAGTATCATAGTTCCAAAATTCACTTTGCTGGAATTTACTGCAGGATACTACTGTGTACTAATGGGATTTTACAATTAATAAGACCTAAAATGCTAATGACTGTGCATGAAAACTGTGTACTAAATGATGTACGACTCTTCTATTTGAGACAAATTTTCCCTGGAGAATAGCATTATTAATCATTGAGTCATCTAGGATTTCTCTAGCGCTACCCAAACATGCCTAGTATTCTCACTAAGAAAGCCACCACTGACATAGGAGGTGATCTTAAAAATAACCCAGGACCCTTGTTTTTACAGAAATGTTTTCTGACCTTTTATGACCCACTTTGTTCCCAGATATTGTCATTTTTCGTTTTGTCATTCCTTTGATCTTAAGGCATATTGTTAATTGTACTTCTGCAGGATACCTGATGTACTGCCACCAGTCAGTAGAAAAGGCAGAAGCTAAAGAATGATTGTCCCTTTCTTAAATGTACTGATGTATATCTACATATAGAAGAGGGTTTATTTTTTCTCATTAATTAGCTTAATATATCATGGGCATGTGAAAAAATTTGAACAAGAAGAAACAAGTTATTCTGATATAAGACTGTTCACATATAAATCGCTGTGGAATAACTGCAGAGCTTTACGTTCTGTTCACACATGAATTATTGGGGAATAACTACAGAGCTTTAACTTCAGGCCACCTTTGACCTTACACAGTCTAATAACTGGCACCAGCCTAACAAATGGGTATAGTTAAATTGGCATTAAATCTTAGTATGGAAACACTCATTAAAACCTGCTCACCTGAGTACATCACATCTCCTATCTGCTTTTCTCCTTGGGAAATATAAAGTTGTTCTATATTCAGTGTTAAAAGGGTTGATTCACTCCAATTTAAATATACTTAGCAAAATTGTTAAGCGAGCTGCAGTTGCCAGATCTTTATGGCTGGTAATACCTCAGCCAAAGTACACACTATTTTCTGTTTCCAGTATGACTTTGCAAGGCTATCAGTTGGGAAAAGCAGTTTTCTGGTTGTGCAATGATTCTGATTGTAGCCAGGAATTGCAGACACAAACATAAAATCCCAGCCTTGTGTTTGACTTCAGCCTTCACAGTAGCACTGACACTTCAGGGTAACCTACAAGGGGATTTTAATGCCATTTTTTCCCATTTTGTTTCTCCTGATATGCAGCAGTTATGTGGGAGAGCTAGATTTCTGATTTTTTCTAGCCAAGATGTATGCTTCTTACAAAAATGGGATGTCAAGATCCTTTTGGGGAGCAATATATGTATGAGATATTTACTGGAAGAACAAATTGTTAACAGTGGGTTGATTTCTGTTCTCTGGTTAGTCATCGATTTGTTGTGATTGTGTCCAACCTCAGTCTCCTGCATTTCAAAGACTCACTGAGCAGATAGTCCCAGTGTTCCTAAGTCTGGATTTCTCAAGCAAATTGCCAGGTACTGATCCCATTTTAACCCCATTCTTGCCACATTGGGTCTCTTCCGTCTCTTACGCCTAAATCAATCTTCCTAATTACTTGGATAAATTTCTTCTCAGTCTACCTTGCTGTTTCCTAATAACATGGTTTTCTAATGACAGTTTTCAGAAACTTTGGTGATAAAGCAAGGGGCACAGCCTTAGCACAGGAATTTTTTACCCATGAACATGTAAGAGTTACAGGTTTGTTTGTTTTCAAACTAACTTTTGAACATAGTCCCTTCGGTCTGCTTAACTATTCACCACCAGCAAATCCTGGGCTTCCTTTGAAGCCTGAGGCCAGACAGCCCCTCCAGACTTCCTCTTCGACTGGCTTGTTTCTGGTGGTACAGACTCTCTCTTACTCGAGGAAACACTTTCTTTTTTGATAATGAGAGGGCTTCTAACTCAGGGTTTCATAAAGCACTGGCCACTAACGATAGAAATATGAGGGTGGACATCACACATTTCTGGTCTGTCTCCAATAGTTTGGGAAAGGACCTTGAGTTAAAAACTCTTAATCACACTCTCAGATTAGGAATTAATTGTCTCATTATAGTTTGATCATATCAGTGTGACTGGAAAGCAAAACATAGTATTTCAGTCAGTCTGAAATATTGAGTGTTTAAGTGTAAACCAGCTCTTTTGGCAGGACCCCGAGTTCCCCTTCCCACTAGTTTTCCTTCTTTGCTCCCCAAAGGGAGCTGAAGCCCTCAATCTCATGTCAGGGCAACTAAACTTTGAGCCATGCAAAGATAGATAAAGCTTGCTTCATATCCTATTTATGGTTCTCGAGGTAAAAAGGTCATAAGGAATGATTTAAGAAATGTTTTCCCCCACACTTACTCAGGACTTCTGTACTCCTTTCTGGCCCAGTCAGCATGATAGCCAGGAACCAAACTGTAATGCCAGCTTCAACCTCCTTAACCCTTCCTCTGCCCCACGTTGGGAGTTACCCTCCGGAGCTGTAAAAATTCACAGCATTCCCTTAAATACCACATTGTACAGAACCATTTCACTGTGAAAATGAAAGAGAAATTCAGGCAAGGCAATTCAGGCAATTCTGCTCTTTCTTATTCTGAAATTAAACAGCTCGTTTCCCCATGATCTGTGACAACAATAGGAAACACACAAATATATTAAATTTGTCTTTAATTTCAACCTTTAGGTTGAAATTAGGACCTTTAGATGTGACAGGAAGCATCCCAGAAACAACACAGATTTTATAATGTTTCTAAAAAGGGACCAAAAGTTCCTGTACTGCAAGTTATGGCAGCATAGCAGAGAGTTAACTGCTGAGTGAACAACTCAGAACAACATTAAGTGCTTTTCTCCTTAATGTATAACGTACTGATTTCACAGACTGAGGAGCTCCAATATCTGAGCTGTTAATAGATGATGGAAAAGGTGAAGTCAATTTCCAGAAATTCAAATTCCAGACTTTTTGCACTCAATGTACTATTACAGAGACTCATCTACTGCAAACTCCTGTTTCCGAACACTTCAAAGGCCAACTAAGGATCTCTTCCAGAGCGGTAATTGCCATCTGCTGGCCAAGTCGGGAATGATCTTTGTCCACAACATTTCTTCATCTATATCTGGCTAAATTTGGAAATGGACTTGAGCAAGGGAGATGGTGCAACGTGGGAGCAGGACAATGCAACCAGCAGCTGAGGCTGCACCCTGGGACAGAAGCTTGTGCCTTCTTCCCCAGCTCACGCTGGAAAAAGAGGAGAAAAACAGTAAAGGAGGAGATGGTTTGGGGGAATATTGATTTAAAAATGGATAGCCAGCAAAATTATTGTTATCTTTTTGTCTGGAAACTAAACTTGAAATTTTATACTTTTGAGTGATGAAAACAGAATGTAGGTGAGGCAAATGCCGTGCTGCTGGGAGAGAAAGGCCAAGCCTGCAAATTTCTGTTTCCAGGTCAGAGCTGATTAGAGGCAGCAGAGAAGCACCACAGTAATCCTTGCCCATTCTCACCCAAAAGCCTGTGTAGCACAGCAAGCTCATTCCCGGACTCTCCCCTCTCATCTACTTTTTCCCAGCTGTGCCTTTTTATCTCCCAAGTCCTTCTGCCTCCAATAATTTTGCAATACGGCCCAACTCTCAAACTATTGAACCTCATCACTTCAATTCAGAATACCCGACATTTTCCATATTCTTTCTCATCCTTTCCTAAAATCTCTTTCCTCCCAGGACTTCCTCCTTTTCCCCTACTCACACTCTTTCCCACCCTCATTCTTCCTGCTCCAAGAAGCCCCAGCCTATAGGGCGCACCTCTTGCCCCTAGTTCTCAGTGCAGACCCTCACATCTGCCCCAGCTGCTTGCCTGCTCTGTCTGCTCAGAACAACTCTACCTCTCATTGCTGCAAGAGGAACTGCAGATGGCTATTCAGCTGGTTGCTCACCAGCTCCTTTCTGCAAAGCTGTTTTTTTTATCCTGTGTGTCCCCTGCCTGCACAGGTGCATGGGGTTATTGCATCCCAGATGCTGGATTTCGTATTTACTATGTCAATATCATTAATAAATTAATATACCTTTAGTGTATTCCCTTTCAGTTATATCTTTCCCAGGCAGAAAAGCTGATTCAGTCACTCACATACTAATTCTTTACGTTTGATTTGCTTTTGACTGTGAGTATCAAAGTGACTTTTTCATTCTCTAATATAATCTCAAGGTCTCATTCCCAAACAGCCATGGTTCATGCAGAACATGCCTTTTTTTTAAGCTGATGTCAGGTTTGTTCATCATTTGTACATACCAACATTAAAACGGCACCATCAGAAAAGCCTTCTGGATATGTTTCCACATGACACTCATCTTTACAACACCAACTTACTTACATCATTTTACATCATTTTACAATATCAGCAGCAAGCTTCATCATACCATGTTATCAAACTACACTCTGTAGGAAGAATTTTAATATAGCCAGTAACTGGGAAGCAACACAGCAGGTTAAATTCAATACTGAGAAACATAAATGTGAAAAAACCCCTCTCTAGGTACATAAAATACTGGTCTCTAGTATGTTATTATCATCAGAAAATTCATTAGAAAGGAGAGATCTTGGACTCATTTTGGCTCCTTCTCTGGCAGCAATAGCTCCTTAAACAATAATGTCTAACAGGTGCACAGAACATTAATCATTATTAAGAAGAGAAAATAAAAAAGTGTTGCACACATCAGAATTAGTCATGCAGCAATACCTTTGATACTGCATACAACTTTGTTCTTAGAAAGAATGTAAAAGAACTAGAAAAAGTACAAAGAAGACAAATTAGAAATATGACACAGCTTCTGTGTGAAAAGCATTTAAGTTGATCAGGACCCTTCAGCTTGGGAAAGAAATCAGCAAGGAAACTGAAGCTTGAAAATGGTGACTGGCATGAGACTGGTGAAGGGAAGAGTTCATACCTGCTGACTCCCAAATAAAAAACCTAAGGGACATTCAAGACTATGATCAGGTCTCAAGTTTAACCCAGTAATTACTATTTCATTCAACAAAGCTCAATTATGGAATTAATGAATATAAAGTGTTTAAGATGTCAGAGTTATATACTTAATAAAACAATAGGAAAAGCCATAAAAGAAAGATGCAACAACAAAATACAACAAACTGGAGATTACCTCCAGCTCAAGAACTTTATAAACTGCAGGGTATCCTTTTACTTGGAAACAATGGGAGAGGTATTGAAATAATGCACTGTTGAGCTTCTCCCTATTCTTGTGCTCTTTTCCAAAGCACCTGGAACAGGACATTGAAACTAATTTTAAACTTCCAGGATGAAGCACAAACACAGTTCCTTGCTACCACACAGGCACTGCAATTTATTATCTCAGATTTGGGGAAATGACACAGACAACCCATCCAGCACACGAAGGGCAAGTCTCACCTTTGGAAAAGTCACTCTCTGAATTGTGTCGCCTCAGATGAAAAGAACTCTTGATGTGAATTGAGCATGGTTGCTCTTTTGGACATGGATGAAAAATTGAAGTGGGTAGAAGGAAAACTGTCCAAGTAAAGCACTATGCTTCCACTTCACTGAATTTCTTTTGTTTGTTTGTTTGTTTCATGTTATGAAACATTAGCATTGATGTTTGCATTATCAGCATGTTATACTGAATCTAAAAGTATGATATTTTTCCATGGTCACAAATCAACTTTCTCCTCTGCCCAGAGCTTTCATTCAATGGGAAGCTTTGGCTTTTTATTCTGATTTGGAAGAACATAAGGTTTGCAAATGTTACAATTCCCAGAAATTCCATTTTCCTAACAGCTCGTTCCTTATCACAGACTGACTATGGAACGCCAGTGTGTTTTGTCTGGAAAGGGAAGGTTTGTGTCTCTTACAAGCATTCATCTCATAGATATCTTTATTCATTCAACTGCTAATCCTTAGTGATCCCACTAAGTTCTCTCCCTCAGCTGGAAGCCAGTATGGCAGTGAGGTCACTTAGATTTTTTGGTTTATGGAAGCTGGACCCAGCAATTCTTGTATCCCACACCCGAACTATCGATCTAAAACAACAAACCACTTTAATCACACAAGTACTTCTTGGCAAGCACAAAATACATAAGAGAAATAACGATTCTCCAAACAAAGAAACAGGAATGCTTGTTCTCCTTAAGGGTTTCCTTTGAATTTTACTCAGCAGCAATAAGAAATAGGGTTCTCCAGGGCAGACTATTCAATGTTCTGCAATGTGTGAGTGCAAGGGAACAGGATCCCTTAGAGGGTCAGATCTTAAGGCACTTTGGGTTTTATTTTTGAAGGAGAAGCTACCACTGTGCAGGAAAGCCATGTTCAGTCTCTGAAGGCCCTGTGCTGCTTCAATATCTTGGTGAGGACTTTTTCTTTATGCTGTGTTTTCCCTATGTCTTGCACAACAGGGTTCTGGATCCTTCTTGGAGGAAAATGGGTATTACTGTCCTACAATAAATAAACTGTAAGCATTCAAAACTTGTTCTTCTTGAAGGTTGGATAAGAAGAGAGTAAGATGTAAGACAAAGCCCTCCAACAAGTCTGCTATAAAACAGGCTGTGTCAAGTAAATATGAAGTTGGGAAGTTGTGGTTTGTTTGTTGTGTTGGGTTTTTTTTAAATAAGTCTCCATGGGGCATAAGACCTTTTGCAAATGGAACACAATTCATGATCCTTAGGTAGGAATGATAAGTCAGCTTATACTGCGATGCACTTACAGAGACCCCTGCAGGTAGGGGGGCAGGGGAGGGACGGGAACAGTTTTCTCTGTGTGACATATGGGAAAAAGTCTTAAAGATCTTGCTCCAGCTTTCACTTCATAATTGATGATTCTTTCTCTGCTGTAAAAACTACTTTTCATACAGGTTTCAAAATTGTTTCTGCAGATGTGAGTAAGTATCATATAAGTTCTTACCTTTCCTTTTCCTGTCTTCCAAGTCAGATGTCTAGTTCAATGTCCAAGAGGGGGCTTAGTAGACCAGAAAGTTTCTGATTTCAGTCATCTGGCTTTTGCTGTGGGAAAACACCTCCACTAATGCCATACCTTAATAGTTTGCCTACTCTTTCTTAAGATTCATTTGTTTTGCTGACAGAGTTAGGCCCATGGAAACTAACTCTTTACCTACTAGGTTGAAAAGTTCATCCTGTTCTACTTTTTAATGGAACAACAAAACTTTCCTGTAAACTCAGCTCTCAGAATCCATTACAAGGCTAGTGTAGCTGGCTCTGACCAAATGCTGGCACCATTTTAATAAACCACAGATTTTGACAAGTTTTTTCCTTCTTCTCTGCTAGCATTTAATACATCTTTTTCCTCCAGGCATACTAGTCAGGTAGCATAAATCCCCTGCCATAAGTATGAGTCTCTAAAGCAACAAAATTTACCTTTGAAATGATCTTATGCAGGAGACCATCTTGAGGATAGATTTACTGTGTCCTATGCAGCCCATGTGCTGAAAAAGCATTTCACCTTTCACTTCTTCATAATATTCCTTTTTTTTTTTTGTAACAGGGACAGTTTTGTCTATATGCATTTAAACTCTTCAGTCACTTTACCATATAAGCCACAGAATAGATTTCCTTCCAGGAATTGAAAGAAAAGTTACTGAGAACCTAATCAGCTATTACCTTCAGAAAACAGCAACACAGGTCTCATGGAATTTAAATGAAATTTAAAATATTATTCATAACTAGAGAAAATAACTAAATCTGTCTTCAAAAATTTGATGCTTGAGATGCAGTGTTAGTTTTCCAAACATAACATACCACCACCATGCAGTATTTCTGATCATGCTCAGACTAGAACAAACACAATTGCATCTTTTATTCAAGTTCATTAAACAAGCATTCAATGCAGCTCAAAAAGTCTTGTTCATCACCACAGTTCCATAGCATCAGAGGGAAAAGAAGTATGTTGAAAAATCTTCATAGTGGAGAAAATCCTTCCAGCTAAAACAGAAGCCACACAAGGAGTTTTGTCAGAAGGTTACTCCAGATGGAAAGGAGAAGTTTCCTGAATATTATTTTGAAGGTTGCCCTAAAACCAATCTGAACAGATTTCTTGGTGTTTTGCTAAAAGGCACACAGATGAACTAGTGTCTCTCTCAGTGCTGACTGTGGCTGGGTGGTGTTTGTTGATAAACCTCAAAATTTATAAGGGTTTTTCTTTGCAAAGAAAATGACAAATTCTGAGTGCTTCCACTTCGGTCAACTCCTTTCTGGCCCAGCGCTGTTGACAGCTGCTCCAGCTCCACCACAGCACAGACAGCACAGACTCCAGCCACAGGAAGGTACACGAAAGCCACCAACAGAGGCCACACAGACAAGAAACAACTTTCACGTTTTAGCTTTGTTTCCAAAGCAAATTCCTTTTGAAAAAGTCAGTTAACTTTCACTGTCACAACTGTAAAGTGGTGTTAAAAGTGATCTTCACAGGGACGGTTGTGAAGTGAAGCTTACTGGCAAACAGAAGTCCCCAAACCCATTGGTTTCCTTAAGGAGAGATTCAAACCCATAGTAATTCTCCAGCTCAGGCACTGCCTTACGGCTGTGAGCCCAAGTGGCAACACAAGCGGCAGGAGTTCCCTCACCTCTCCCATCCCTCTCCCAGCCTTTTACTCCCTCCCTGGTGCAGCAGTGCACCACCCCGCTGTGCGGTGAGCCAGATCAGGGAACTGATCTAGCTTCAAAACAAAGAGCCCCTGCTTTTCTCCCCCCACCCTCTGCTTTTTAAAGCCAGTTTAATTCCCTAATCTGGTTGCCAGTCCCACAAACAGCTGCACCTTCATAACTCTTTACGTCAGCACTGCTGCTGAACTCCCCACATGGTGTTATCTAGAAATTGTTAGGTTTCTGTGGGTTTTTTTAAAGAAATACCATGAGGTATGACCTAGTGCCTTTGAGAAAGTGGAGGAGGCAATGGCAGGAAGGGTGGAAGCAAAGCGAGAAGGAAATGCTCAGCAGTTACCAGGTCTTTGAATCTCTGCAGGTGAGCCTTTCTGCTCAGACCTGAAGAGGTGAGTGCCTGGGACACAAACAGAAACCCCTCACTCATCAACTACAGAGTGCACTCAAGTTGAACAGCTGTTTGCCTTTCCGTGCTACAATATCCTAGAAACCCCAAAGTATCTCAGGTATGTTCAGACAAGAAAGAAGGGGGGAAAAAAAAAGCACCTCTAGACTTCTTTTCACAACATAAGACATAAAGCCTGCCTAATATTTCACACAAATAACCCTGATAAGCAAGGAATTATTCCTATGTGCAAAGTATGCCAAGAGGAGCTGAAATCTATCACCTCTTATGAATTAGAAGCTTATTACTGTTTATTGGCACACTGCATGTATATTTCAGAGGGTCTCATTAATTCTTTATAATAATCTGTTTTCAAATTAAAAAAGTAAATGGCTGTGGCGGGAGGTGAATGCAAGTTCTGCAGCACACTTTTTGTAGCAAACCATCCCAGTACAAACTTCTGGATACAGCAGCTGCGACTGCCCATCTTTTGGCAGTGACACGTGCCAAACAACTCTTTAAAAGGGAGAACCAGGAGAGATCAGCTTTGTTTAAGAGATATTTGTGTGAATTTATGCTGTTAAATACCTTACATTTCTATGTCACATCAGGACTAATTTTTGTCACGTGCAAACATGTGATACAACAGGAGAGAGAAGAAATATTTTACTTGAGTCTTTTCTTCCCCTCACTTCTGTGTTCCCTTCAACACCTTCTGCAGGGGAGAAAAGCAACTTCTGAGCCAAGGAGCTCAATTTCCACTGGAGAAAACCTTAGCAACTTGTGACAAAAACTGAAAAGCTGTAACTATTTGTGGACGGTTTTGGATTAGGAAAACAGAAACCCTGACTTAGTAGAAGGAATACGCCTTTATCTGTAAAGCAGGCAGGGAGGGAAGAGGCTTTTAAACTATCTTTTGGCAACAGCTGTTATCAGGCCCCAGCGTGCCTATCTATAGCTAATGCAGATAGTCACTGCTGCAGCAGTAATTCCAGAGCATAAAGCAGCATCAGTAATTCTCCTGCCTAGAGGCCAGGAGCACTCAACGGTTTAATTTTGCAGATTTAAAAAGGGGAGAAATCATGTCAGCCCCTAAAGCAGCCTTAGAATTGATCGCACAGGGCTCAGGCCTATGCGAAGGCCCCTTCACTGCACACACACTAAACACTGCCTTCCCCTGGAGCACACGTTAACATTGAGAAAGAGGGAGACAGATTTTAACTCCATCTTGCTTTGTGTTGCAGCACTGTATGTGTAAAAAACATAGTTTATTGTGTATCGCTTAGATCTTTGCTGAGCAAACTCGGCGTCCCTTCCCCTGGCACCAACAGGTCAGTGCTCTCGCTCACATTTTCTCACTCAGGCAGCAACTGGAGAAGCAGGTCTGGTTAGATACTTCCTGTGGACGTGCCTAATGCTGTGCTTGATAGCACAGCTCTTCATCCCATTTCCCTCTTTTGATTCTGGCTCCCAAGCCAAACATGGCTCTTGATTCCTTGTTTAAGTTTACCCAGACAGTCTCAGTAAGCGCCTCGTTACAGTGATCAACTGAACAGGGAATTAAGGAATAATGGTCAGTGCAGGGTACAGAAGATAACTGAGAAAGAGGAGGGAGACCAGTACCACAGCCACTAGTAGAGTGGAAAGAAGATGTTAATTTAACAGCCACTGTGGGCAATAATGGACAAAAAACCTGACCCCTTGCCAGCACAGAGAGATGATCTGGAAAAATAGTAAGAAAAAGGTCACTGCAGCTGTGTCTGATTTGGTGTGGAGGATATGAGAGTGAATAAAGTCAAGAGGAGAAAATTGCAGTGATAAAAGCAGAAGACAGAGCCACATGGACATACCATGGAGTATCATGGAAGGAGTGAGAGATCCTGTGTTGTGTTGCACCACAGAAAGGATTATGGGATTATCAAGGGGGAAAGAGGGAACGTGATGAGAACTCAGGGGACAGTCATTAAGCGCCCATGCCTTCTGTTAAGTTCTGCTCAAAACTTTACCTCTACTTCCCCTGAACTCCTTTGTGCTTACCTCAGAGAAACAGGGGCAGGAGGGAAACGATCAAGTAAGACAGAACATGACTGAATGTCAAAGAAAATTAGAAAGGAGAAGGAGCAGACATCTCAGAACTTTCTCAATCAGCATACACCTACTGCGTTCACCCATCGCTCTGAGTAGATGATGCCTGTGTTATTTAGGACAGGGCTTAATCCCAGAGTACTTTTAAAGTTTTTCCTTTCCCAATGCCCACCTTTATTTCTTTGCACTCGGGTCCCTCCACCCTACCATGGTATCTGAGATAATCAATTCCCAACCTTCTCAAGTAGGTGTTTCAGAAACCCTGTGTCCTCCCAAAATGTCTTTGCCGGCTCCTCCTCACTATCTTCTGCATAAATGCATAAGAGCAAAGCTATTCTTCCTGTACAGTGTTAGCCATATCGTTCACCTTGAACGTCCTTCCATTTAGGAAGGCAGCCCTACACAGGCTTCACATTCAGGAGACTTGTGTCTGTTTTCCTTGTATACTTTTAGGGAAGGTGACTTCTGATACAACTGACCTATTTCTCAGCTGTGTCTCTGGATTGCACCTGGGATGTGACAGCACTATTAGAGGCATTTAGCAAAGTCCAAAAGGAAGAGCTAAATTGCACTGGAGACAGGGGAGAACTACCTGCACCACATGTAATATATATGTTGAATATGTATTATGTATGGCTATGTTATACACAGCTAACATTTTCCACTTGCCTCTCTTTAATAATGAAAATATCTCTAACAGAGTTCTGCTCTAGTCTCCTTATCCCCCTTACGTTTGACAGTACATGGAATAAGCAAGGTATTTTTTCCCCTGGGTGGGGGACACAGTGGCCAGTGCGGTACCTGGTGGGTCTGCCATGTTTAACTGTCCTCCCTTCTCGCTCTCTTCAGCCCTCCCCAGCTGCAACCAAGCCAGCAGGGGAGGGAAATTCTCACAGTCAAACCCAGAAAACACTTAGTGAAAACAAATAAGGTTGCTAAGGAACCGTAAAGATAAACTCAAACCCACAAAATCCAGGAAACAGAAAGGAGTTCATACGCTCTTTTCAAACACACCCCACTAGGTCCCTCCCCGCTCAGTCTGTCTCACTACACTAGCACAGAGCTGAGGCTGTGATTATACACGCCCAGGACTGAGCCCCCAAAACGTGGGAATCCCAAGACCCCAGCACATTATGCTGCTCAACAACATCTACCTCCCTTCCTACTTTTTTTTTTTAATTACACCACACATAAAAAGAGCCAAGTAAACCTGGAGTGCAGGTAGACTATGAATTCTATGTATATCACCTGTAATGATGGCAGCCTAATTAACAGGAGCAATGAAGCTGCCAGCTGGGCAACACCAGCATACAAACCGAGGGTCCTCAGCAGGCACAAGCCTCACCCTCCCCGCCGTTGCCATCCTGCCTGCTAGACTGGAGACAGCTTGGGCTTGGCTGCTGATTTACAGCTCCTCCTCTGTTCTACCACACAGGTACAGCCTCGGGAGCCACGCTGTGCCCACGGGGATTCGCTTCAAACTGAATTTATTACTGCGCTCAACCCATAAATAAAGCTATCTCCAGGGCGTAGGGAGGTAAGGAGATGAAAGCCAAAGGGAAGAGTGAACATGTCAGTTACTCCTTGCCCGTGCCACACAGACCCTGGGGCCATGTTTTGTGTTTTCAGAGCCTGGTGAACTCTGGAAGCAAGGGGCAACTGAGGAGAGATCCCTCTCAACGGGGCAAGGCAAGCCCCTTTGAGCACCGCCTGCTCTGTTTCCCGTGCACACAGCCACACTGCAGCACCTGACAAAATTCCTCACGCTTTAAGAGGCTCTGGAAAATAAGAACATGCTACTGCAAAGGTTATATTTATCCCTCCTATCTCCCTTCACCTTGAGTTAACTCAGATACTCAGGATGTAGCAATTGCCAACCATGCAGAGGAGCAGATGTACACGCCGTACATCTGGAATCACATTAGCCACCAGCCTTGAGGCTTAATCATTGCCTCACAGCAAGGCTGAAACTTCTCTGAAAGAAATGGGGTGAACTCAGTTGCTAATTTGGCTTCGTCCTCTCTTGCCATACAGAGATCAGAGCAGTTCATTTCTGCCATGAGAATAAAATGAGAGTATTTCCACTTCTCTCTCAGAGTTTGTGCCGAAGCAGCACCACTTGGAGTAGTAAAAAGTACTTATTAGAAGTGGATCAACCTTTAATCCTCACTAACAACACAGCCTTAAAATGATGAGGAAAAGCATAGCCTAAATATCCTTACACTATATCCAAGTGGATTTCTCCTTGCCCCACATACCTAATACATTTTGTCCACACATGGCTGTACTTCACCAGTACAAAACCTAAGAATAAAAGGCTACAAACAGGCACAGGTGTGGGATCAGGCACTTCAGGT
This sequence comes from Scolopax mira, assembly GCA_004320125.1. Lineage (NCBI taxonomy): Eukaryota > Metazoa > Chordata > Aves > Charadriiformes > Scolopacidae > Scolopax > Scolopax mira. The sequence goes on along the minus strand of BJBW01002653.1, from coordinate 45,141 downwards.
TCTATCCTTAGTCAGCAGAGACAGAAGACCCTGCAGAGGGTGAATAAATGCAACTGGGAGTTGTCCCCACTGACTGGTTTCCAGTGCTTGAGGACTTCTCCTCTCTCTGAAGCCGGGCAGTAACCACAGGGGTTAAGGACGTGGTTGTCAGCAGGTGGTGTAGCCCTCACTTGTCTGAGCTTCCTCTTCATACAAGGAGCCAACAAGCAGCAACATGAAACAAAACCAAAGCCAGGATGCAACAGCTTATCCCAGAGGAGTGCTACTGATTAACTCTCACTTTTTACACTAACAGGGTGTTAGATGGTCTACTACAGCTTATTAAATACCAAATTAAGCACAAAAATCAGCTTCTAAATTAGGAAAATCCAACTTAGTCTTTTATGACTACGGGCACTCTGTCTTTTACTATCAGTTTTATATCTGTGAGTTCATAAATGACATCATGCTCATCAGTACAGGTCCTCTACAGCTACAGCCAAACATGGCTACCAGTCAAAAGCATAGAGATACGCACTTCAGAAACATAAGGTGGGAAATACAAATCTGAAGTAGTTTTTGGAATTATCA
>BJBW01002653.1:0-44542 GCA_004320125.1 Scolopax mira | reverse complement strand
ATTCAAGAAAAATATGTTTGTGCCCTCAAAAACATTCCAAACTTTTAAAGGCATTTCTTCTTCACACTGCAAGTTTTATTAAATCAGCAAAGTTAGAACATCATGTGTTGCATTTTCACAGCCACAGTTAGGGCTCAGATCTCACACCAGGAGAGCAAAGCTGCCCAACTGCTTCCTTCCAGGATGAAGGATACAAGGAGAAATAACAAACCGCCTGTTTCTAATGTGACACCTCAGCTGATTACACTGAGAAAACTAACAAGAAAAGATAAAGTATTAAACCATAACTACGATGAGCAAGCTCACTGTGTTCGTGATAAAGCATGTACACATTCATCATAATTATGCTAAAGAGCAGAGTAATAGCTTCCCAAGAGACAAGCAGAAGGGGAAAAAAAAAGCAAGGTTTTAAAATATGTTCCAAAACATAGAACACCACACACCAGAGTCTCGCTAAGCTCTCACACTCCTATCCCTTTTACCCAAATTTTCAACTGAATCTTGATTAACTCATGAGCACAAACTCAGGAGGAAAGCAGGGTAAGAAGAAGACATGTACCTTTCATGGTTGCTTCACATTCTGGGCACAAATCAAACATCAAAGATTGAAATTCAAGCTGTAAAGGTTTCATTTATGCCTAAAGCAAACACCAGATACTTTGCTACCACGGTGATGAACACAGTAAAAACACCTTAATCACTCCTGATTCTGCACGTGTGAAGCAGGGCTTGGTGCAACAGTTAAAAACAGCATCTGGCACCAGACACATTATGAATTCACACTTTAGAAAATGTTTTCTAGTACTGCAGTCGTGCAAAATCTGAAATAGATAAACAATAAATGACCACAGAAGTTGTGTTGCGTATATTATGAGTATATCCACTACTCTGGTCCTGCACAGAATTTTTAAGATGAGCTGATTGATCAAGGGTTCCCAACATAATAGTCATAAAACTGTTCGGGAAATGAGTCACCTGCTTGACTAGCATATGTTTGCTAATACCAAGAGAATAAATACCTTCAGAAAGCTAAGCAAGTTATATCCATTTTTTTATTTAAATAACCAAGTTCCATATTAAAGCTCAAAACCCCCTCGATCTCTTTAAAATGACAAATCATTAAAAAGATTTTACTTATAAAACCAAAGGTAACAGCAACTGAATCTTTTATGTCCAACATATTTATATTACAATATATATATACTAAATCTGCAGGTACAAAGAGTTTTCAAAGCTGTTTCACACTATCAACCTGATTTTGACTTTTTAGGACTAACCCCACCACCCTCAGCTGACTTCTCTGCTGGTCTCTTTTTTAACCCTTTCATTTTCCGTGTCTGCAGTTTACTAAGATCTTGCTTCTGCATGTGGATTCGACCGTAAGTTGTACCAAACACATCATGGGAGATATTCTTTTTCTTCTTAGGCTGTAAGGGAAGAAAAACATTAGTATTTCCAAGTAGTGAGTGCCAGGGGCTTTGGTGAGAAGCCAGATACCTGGCCTTGCCATCACTGCGTTCACCAGTAATTAAAACTGCCAAATCTAGTGCCTAAAAGCAAGGCCACACACGTTGCTTGGAACTAGAGATTAAGATTTGTTCTCTTCTTATATGCTACTAGAGGAGAGTTTGTGTACCAGCTGATCACAAAAGTGCTGTGGCCCCAGAAATATCAATTAGCTTATATAAAAGTAAACTTTGGTTGAATATACAAGAATTAATACTTCAGCTTTTGCTCACTTCCAGATCTATCTGTGAAGAAAATATACTTTCCAAGGTACATACCTTCAGGGCTTTTGGTTGTTTTAAGGACAGCTTATAAAGGTCGTCTGAAGCTAAATGTGTCCTCCTCATAACCAGATCTAACGAAGGTCCCATCTCTTCCAGTTCAATCCGTGGTATTTTACAGCCAGATTTCTTCAGAAGCACCCTGGAAGGGAAAAGCAACCAAAATACACGACATTGTTCTCTGTAATAAAGATTCACCCATCTTCCTAAAGGGCAGGTTCAATCCTGAAGTTTAGAAGACTATTAAAAAAAAATTGCTACTGTTAACTTTATTGTTGAGAAAGAGGTCTGTCAGTAATAATTTACAATATATTAAGTCTGTTCCATCACAATTTGAACACACACAAAAATATAACCTAGCTAAGGTCACTTTTTTTTTTTTAAGGAGACTACTATTATCAGTATTACTATTAAAATTCAGTCCCAGTACCCTGAAAGCCATATCACTCCTCACATTCAAAATTTGTCTTCCCCTGTGTCTGTCCGGCGGCAGCCGCCACCCGTCCTGCTCCAGCAGCCCCAAAAATCATCCTGAGAACAGACCAAGCCTACGGCACTCCTTGGAATTCACCAAATCAATCCACACCACCTTATGAATCCATCCACTCGGAGGGGCGATCCTCCTCGCTGGGAAGGGGAGTGCAATAAGGAAGTGGCAAGTTTAGGGCTTAGGTGTGTTCCTTCTGCTGGGCAAGTTACCCTGTCCCATCCTGGAACACCTCTACGTGCTGCACGTTTCAAACGCCTCAACCTACTGCTCAAGCCAGTTCAATGACACAACCTCGGGCTAAAATTGGGGAAAAGTTGACTAGTGTATCAAAAAGCAAACATATAGATAAAACACATACTCACTTATAGCTTCGCATGTAAATTTTCCCGTCTAGAGCTGTGAAATGCAGAACATATTCTAAACCAGCCAGACGAATGCTGGGAACACTAGGACCTCTGAAGAAATCTGAAATAATATTTAAAAAGAATAAAGAATAAAAAGAATAAATATTTAAAAAGAAAAAAAATCAAGCCAACAGATGACTGCAACAAATTGGTTTATTTCATAAGGGACCTGCATCACATCCCATCACTGAAGGGAACTCCTTGCCTATACAGATATGTTTATTGCATCTAAGCAAGGCTATAGAGGGGATGGCTCTACAAAAGCCAAATCTGTAAGTTTAATAGCCACTACCTAAAGCTGCAGCCCTGTGAAAACATGGGAGAGAAACTTAACACTCTGTGGAGAAAGACCTGGGAGTCCTGGTCGACAATAGGATGACTGAGCCAGCAACGTGCCCTTGTGGCCAAGGTGGCCAATGGCATCCTGGGATGCACCAAGAAGAGCATGGCCAGCAGGTTAAGAGAGGTCATCCTGCCCCTCTACTCTGTCCTGATGAGGCCACATCTGGACCACTGTGTCCAGTTCTGTCCCATCAGTTCAAGGACAGGGAACTGCTAAAGAAGGTACAGCAGAGGGCTACAAAGATGATTAGGGGCCTGACAAGGAAAGGCTGAGGGGTCTTTTTAGTCTGGAGAAGAGAAGGCTGAGGGGTATCTGATCAACGCCTATAAATACTGAAAGGGTGGGTGTCAAGCAAACAGGGCCAGTCTTTTCTCAGTGATGCCCAGTGACAGGACAAGAGGAAATGGACACAAACTTGAATAAAGGAAGTTCCATCTAAACATGAAGAGGAACTTCTTTACTTTGAGGATGGCAGAGCACTGGAAGAGGCTGCCCAGAGAGGTGGTGGAGTCTCCTTCTCTGGAGACATTCAAAACCTGCCTGGACACATTGCTGTGCAACCTGCTCTGGGTGACCTGCTCTAGCAGGAGTTTGGACTAGATGATCTGCAGAGGTCCCTTCCAACCCCTACCATTCTGTGACTCTGTGTTAGCTCCTGCACTGGTAAAACCAAATATGTGTAGAAATCCTGACAGGAACACAGGGACTTCCCAGAGATAATTTGGTAGCAAATTATCTAAAATAACTACCTACCTAAAAATAAGGATCTGGAGCAGAGAAAATGTACTTTCAGAGCAGTAACTTAGTTTTTTTAAGCAAACTGAGAAAATTGCATTCTTCTAAATATTCAGCTCTAAAGTCAGAAAAATGAGATGTATCTCATTTTGTGTTTAGGCCAGTTCATGCTCAGCTAAACAATACAGAGAAGCCATTAGTTCAGATACCTGTTTAAAGACATTAACAAACTGAAGCTTAAGATTCTTAACCAGAGTCAGATTTGGAGAAGTACAAAGAAGGATCAAAACCAGTACAAAATAGAACAAAACTGTATCTTGTCTACTCTTACATAGATTTTCTCTCACTGACTTAGGGAAAAAGTATAAACATATTGTTTCTTTCATGCTTCTCCCACAACAAAGCACTTCTGTCCTTTAGGTAAAGCAGCATTTGTCATTACAATTAATGTTTTTGCTATTTACTAAGCAACATGTAACTATAAAAACAAGACACATGAAATACTTGCTTAGTTTGTAAAGAGAACACTAAAACACGGGTTAAATACCAAATGAGCTGTCTCTAAGAAAGTTCTTATATCAGGCCATGAGAAAAATACCGTGCTATCAGAGAGCTTGCAATAAGCCCAGCAATCTGTCCAACATATGCAGAGGGTGGAGAAAGAATGTGACCTTGACCGAGGGAACAAGGTGTGCTAATAAACATATGACAGGGCGATGCTGAAACACAGGAGAACTGCTAACAGATGCAAAACACATCAGTCTTTTCCGTTCTGTCCCGTTTTCAGATCCCTCAGCTACTTGTCCTTTCCTCCACGACCTTTTTCAGGAGTATCAGCACTGGAGTGACATCCAAAACAAAGTCTTGCTGGCAGATATCAGCTGGAGTCTGGCCAGGAAACTTCCTTGGTCAATTAAATATTCTCTCTCCTAGTCTTGTGGGGTGAGCTTGTAGTTTGAGGAAAAGTTGCAAATAAAATATCTGGTTTGTCCCTGGCATATATTTTCTCTGCACCTAGTTCTCTGGGGGTACACGAGATTGCATTTACAATGATTTTACTGGCAACACCTCCCTTTTGTATTTTCCTGTAGCATCATACATCTTTTTACCCACCGGATGATCTCTTCCAAACAGATGCAGGTGGTCAGGAATTTCTGTTTCCTGGCAGTGCTGAACAGCTGCAGAAACCTTACGCCTCAGTATACCCTGCAGTTTTTTTAATGTACTCTTAATTTACAACTCTTGCTTTGCTTGGACTAGAGACTTGCTTTCTCCTTTCTTTCCATTCCTAGTTCTTTCGCCCCTTGCTCTCAACATGCTTCCAGAACTGCTGAGTTACTTTTTCCTGCAGAGAGCTTCACGGGATCTTTCCATTTCCAGATTAAATTTCTAAATTATTTTGGAACAGGATCCTATACACTTCTTTTTGTAACAATTCATATCCAAAAAGCTGGTAACACTCTAAGCTATGTAGCTATGGTTAGCATTAGAAGAGTTTACACTGTATCCTAGACATTTCCCAGCCATCCCCTTTCCTGGCCAGAAGGAACCCACAGCTCTTCAAGACACTCCAGAAAGTCTGTGTAAGGAAGGCTGTATGAAGAACAAGCTGACGGACAACCTAAAGTTGTAGAGATCTCCTGGAAACCAACATTTTAGAAAGAGTATAAGCAAGTCACGTAGCACTTAGCCATTTTTAAGATTAAACGGGTGTGCAATAACAGAACTGGCAAGTTGGCAGCGTTGTAAGAGATGAAACACTTTATAAACACAAGCAGAAGAAGTGATTAGAATTTCATGAAGTGTGTTCCAAGAACTGAGATCGTAGATTAATTTCCACACTACCACATCAGCAGGCAACAAAAACCAGGAGAAAAGAATGGGGTATCTTCATGTTCCAGGTCTCTGAAGAAAAATGCAGCTGCCATTTATTTCCCCTAAATAACTTGTTGCACTTCACAATTTAAGCAGACTATAGGGTCTGGTTACCATGAAGACAATAACTTACTCTTGCCTTTAATTTTACTAAGATGCTTCTGTAAGATGATATTACAAACATGCATAAACCCTTCTGATACCACATAGACCAATGAGGTTTACTTGTTCACCAGCCTAACTGGCATCACATTGCTTTGGCAACGAGAAGCTGTTAGCAAATTAATATTCCCTCTGGGATCCCAACAACACTACCACAGTAACAAAATACTTGCTGTTGTTGTTATAAAGACATTTTTCTACCTTTCTTAGCCATAGAGTAGCAGCTTAAAAGCTCCATCTTTTGCAGGAACGGAAAGAATCCGTTCTTTCCTATCAGTTAAGGACAACTTTGAAGCAGGTCAAGTTATCATCCAAATGACTTTAATTAGTCAGTGATACCTTCAAGCCCTAAACAGCCTGACTCTTTAACCTTCTCCTTTGTCTAGTGCTTTGCATCTAGGTATTTCATAGAAGTCAGCAGAACATTAAGACCTAGAGTTCTTGGAGTACTTTCAAGAAGATTGGGTGTCAATTTAGGTACCTTTGACTGCAAAGTCATTGAAGGCAAATAAATACGAGAGAACAAAAGACAAGTGAACACCAAAAGAAAGGGGACAGGAAAGACTAACTAGTTATTTGGCAACTAAGGATGCATGTCTTCCATTGAAGGTATCGAGTTGTTTGATCATGGGGGGCACGAGCACATCTGGATGCCAATCACCAACACTGCACAGACGCCCGAGCACCATACGCTTCAGAAAACAATGCACCTTCTTCCCGCAGTGTAAATATTCACTAACACTTTAAGGAATTATAAGACTAAGAGGAAGAAAAAAAATAGGTCATTTCTAAGGTCTGTTTCTAAAGAGCAACTGTTTATCAGTGCCTAGAAAATAGAGCCCAACCAATATTTATTTTATATGAAAGGCAGATCTTACAAAACTGTTAAGATTATGAACCAAGAATGAAACTGAAAGAACAAGACCGTTCATTCTGTGCTGGTTTCAGTATTTTAACAGAGCTTAAGAAAATAAAAAAGTAATCTACTTTTAGGAAACCTATTAAAAACAAAATCACCACCACCCAACTTACTGGATCTACTTCTACCACGCAAGACATATCTTTTAGTGCCAAGAGATACAGTACCATACGACTCCTATGTCTCAAAAAGCTACCTTAAGAAAATTATACTCATTTTTTATAATTCCCTAGAAAAAATAAACCACAATGTGCTTTATCTTCCAGAGCCTCCAACACTGAGACAGTAAAAAACTTTATGCCAGTGTGCTTACTAAGCTCCAAACCTGCCTTGAAGTTATGACACGGCTATTATCTACAGCTCATTTTTACTGCACATGTTCCTTCCAAATATTCCAAATACAACAGCACTTCTGTTAGAACTGGTCAAATTTCCAACAGAAAATGCTTTCATTATAAAAACACAAGCTTGATGATACTGATTTGACTTTTTTCTAAGCAAAACAATCCCACTTTCTGAACGTAATCCCCTGATTTCAAATTAGATACTTCAAAAATATTATCTGATTAGAAGAGTGATGATCCAGTACAACTACAAGGCAAAGACTTCTCAAAAAATGCCAGAATTTTCACACAATCAAAATAATGAATTTTAGTCAACACAAAGTTTCAACTCCAAAGTCTTTTAGGTTAGTTGTTTTTCCCCTAAGAGTCATGATTCATTGACTTTAATTTCATGTGACATGAAATTTACAAGTGTCTGTTCCTCTTTTCTTTGTGTGCTGAACATAAGCAAACATTTATGGACAAACCAACATTTCCCAAAAGATCGCATTACTACAGATTTATGCAACCCAACTGCTCAAATAACTGAGCTACTGACCAATAAGAAGGCTCTTCAGTCTTCTGTATTCTTCATTTACATCAAACATGTCACCAGCAAATATCAACATAGGTTTTGTTCCTTCGGGACACTTACTGTTCTGTGGAATAAGAATTTGAAAAGAGAACAACAATTCAGACCATGTTAGGGAACAAATTATTAACTTAACAGGTGGTTGGTTACTTGTTCAACACCGAATGAAAACATTCTTGTGATCAACAGTGACAGAACAGACACTTTCTTTCACTGAACAACACTGTAAGTGCAGGGAGGGACTTTGCTTTTAAATGGGCAAATTGTATCATTCTTTGTGCTGGATAAAAAAAGGAGATTCTTTACTATAAAAATGTGTAAGACAATACCTTGTAGTGAAACAAGAGTGAATTTGACTACAATACTAATAAGAAAACTAAAATTAGAGGCAAAAATTCTCTTGTACTTGTGATGCTGGAGAGTACTGAGAAAGGCTAACAGGACAGTTCAGTCAATCACCCAACGCTAGTTTCAGCCCACAAATACAAGTACTTGACTACAAACAGTGTTATAAAGATACACACTACAAACAATCTGATTTCAAGGGGAAGATTTACCTTTATTAAAAAAGTACTTTCTCCAATGCAGGTGCACAGTAGGATTGAGTGCACCCTCGCTAAATTTGCCACCACCACCACCAGCTGTGTGGAGCTGGAGGGAAGGGGTTCCATCCAGAGGGACCTGGACAGGCTTGAGAGGTGGGTCTGGGCAAACCTCACGATGTTCAACCAGGCCAAATGCAAGGTCCTGCACCTAGGTCAGGACAATCCCAAGCACGAATACAGGTTGGGCAGAATGGATTGAGAGCAGCCCTGAGGAGAAGGACTTGGGGGTGTTGATGGATAAGAAGCTCAATGTGAGCTGGCAAAGTGTGCTCACAGCCCAGAAAGCCAACCGCATCCTGGGCTGCATCAAAAGCATGGCCAGCAGGCTGAGGGAAGTGATTCTGCCCCTCTACTCCCCTCTGGTGAGACCCCACCTGGAGTACTGTGTCCAGCTCTGGGGCCCGCAACAGAAGGAGGATGTGGACCTGTTGGAGCAAGTCCAGCAGAGGGCTATGAAGATGCTCAGAGGGTGCAAAGATGCACCTCTCCTATGAAGACAGGCTGAGGGAGTTGGGGTTGCTCAGCCTGGAGAAGAGAAATCTCAGGGGAGACCTTACAGCACCTTCCAGTACCTCAAGGGAGCCCACAGGAGAGCTGGGGAAGGACTCTTTATCAGGGAGTGTAGCGATAGGACAAGGGGTAATGGTTTTAAACTGCTAGAGGAGATATTTACATCAGATGTTAGGAAGATATTAGCAGATAGAACTAGATGATCTTTAAGGTCCCTTCCAACACGAACCATTCTATAATTATATGATTCACTTTCCTTCTAGACTTTCCTGACAATTTACACTCTGTGATGAAGACGGGGACCATAAAAATTCCCTGGTGTTGCAGTTTATGAACTGCCTGATACAAAACTATCCACATATGAAATATGTTTTAGTCTTACCAAAAATTAGCCTACTATGGCTATAAAAGGTGAATTTTCTCCAGGTTTAAATAATCAAGATGTCAGCTCCCTGTCTGAATTAAGTGTCATTCCCTGAAAAAACAGCATTTATGTGCTACTGAAAGCTGAATAAAGTTTCATAATCACCTCAGTCAAAGCGACCCTCTTTGGTTATAATTTGAGAAGAGGGATTTCAGTTTTAAAAGGCTATGCCAGCTTATTTAGGAACCTCCCATAATCATAACCTAAGGAATTTTGTAAATGTCACTCTAGTTAAAAACAAAAATATTAGGAATAAACCAAGCCTTAAAAAAAAGAATTTGCAAATCAAGTTACAAGCTTACTCAAAAGAGCCAAAATCAAATAAACAGCAGAGCATGAAAACAATGTTCTGGGGTACACAAATTAGCAATCCTTATACACCACATAAAACACTTGTTTAAACACAAAGTACACAAAAAGCCAACGCACCAAGAAAATCCACCAGTAGATGTCACTGAAATACTGAACTAGCAATTCCTTACCTTCACGTCTTTTAGGGATACAAACTTCTCAACACCAAGCTCTATCATGTCTAGGACATGATAGTCAAACATGCGACCTGTGAGAGTAAAAAAAGAAAATCCAGCTATTTAAATATTCCTTGAAAACTAGACGTTTCAGCCAAATAAAAACCCAAGCAACACACATTACCTATTATCAGGTTGTTAGGCCGCTTCTTGTTATGAGAGCCAAACAGAAACAAAGAACAATCTGATTTCTTGGAAAAAAATTCCTACAATTGAGGAAAAGAATAAAACTCATGAGTTCCAGTTTGCAGTGTTTAAAATATTTGGTGAAAGTACACATCACAGACGTGTGTGAGTTGAGGAGTTATTAAATCAGAAGAGCAAGCACACTCATCAAAAGAGTATCCAGGTCCATGTAAGCTAAAACTGACAGCTGAATTCAAGCTTCAAATAACAATTTTTTTGTTTCCTACTGCAGTCTTAAATACCAAGCCAGACAATTTTTTCTTGCTTTTTTATCTGTAATGCCCTTTTTCATAATTCCTCATTTCTTGTTTTTACATAAGATACCCTTGAACTACTTCTTGCCTGAAGAGAAAGCATTTGCTAGTTGGCTGCAGTTGCAGTGCCTCGTTGCAGTTACCCATACAAGCCTTATGAGGCATTTAGCTTTGCCTAACAGCTTCTGACCAACTGCTCAATTCCCTCATCAGCAAGTCTAGGAACATCTGCAAATACCTAACGTTCTCACTCTCGGGCATGAGCATCTTCCTACAGAGCACTTCACATCAATTTATTACTTAAGACCAAGATGCTACTTAAAACCAAGCCAGTGGTGACTATCACAGAGAAGATCTTTTCTCTAGGTGAAGGAGATATAGAACCTATTATGGTATTCATGTCCAGAGACAATATTACAGCAATTTCAACCTATGAATCTGCCAAATTGAAAACAAGTTGTTCATAAGCTCTGGCACTTTAAAGAACTGACTTTTCAAAAACCAAAATAAAAGACTTCATACTTCCTCTCATATCAAGCACCGTTACTTATAGGAGTGTTAGAGCCTTCTAAATTTGCCTGTCAGTTTACAGAAATATGCATTTATGGTAAAGACAAAGTCCTCACAACATGACAATTCTGTATTGCAGCCAGAGGGAAAAAATGCCTACTGGCGCCATAAATCAAGACATAGCCCTACCTTCAACTTACTCAAACTCCCTATAAAATTTTTCTCATCTAGTTCCTCACAGAGTAATAGAAAATTATCCTCCAGTAAAGTTCTTCATGACTATAAGGCTGTAAAATGTCATAAGAGAAGACATGGTTTACACATACCAATGATGTCTGATCCTCAAAAGGCCTGGTAATATTTTTCCTGGGAGAAAGAAAAAAATAAATTAAAAAAATTAAAAAACTAACAGGCCCAGATAAGCACTTTTAATTAGTTTTTGGATAACATGAAAATTCTGCATTCTACTAGAAAATACAGCATTAAGAGGTTCAGTTTTAGTTCAAACCCTAAGCCATTGATAGTGCCAGGAGTTCCTTAGAGCTGCCCTGCTGTTGCCCCTCTAAGAGCTTTCCTCCAGGTTTTCTGTCTCCTGGGGCCTGACTTCCCGACCACCACCACCAACACATCACAAACAACTGCCTTTGCTTGTTTATCCAACATCAAAAGTAGCCATTACAATTAATGTCTCTGCACGACATCCATACAGATACTGGGCTCCCGTTTTGAGCAAAACGTATCTCTTGACACTATCTGCAACTCAAATTTATTAGAATTCGGCTATAACAACTCCAGCCTCCCCACCGGACACAGAACCTCGCTACCTGTTGGCACACATCAGTCAGAGAAGCCAACTGTTCCAAGGCTGCTGAATCCTGCTCCGGAACACCCGGCACAGAACTGGGCTCAGCACCAACACCCGTCACGTGCAGCTTGTTCCCAGCCTCCTGAGATTGACGGTGAATCTCAGCCACCTTCTGCAACACCTTCTGCTGCTCCAGCCCCCACGGTCACGCTTTGAAATACCACGTGCTGCCTCGCAGCCAGAAGGCTCAAAGGTGGCAAAGTGAGACCACTTACTTTTTATACAGAACAGCAAAAGGCTTCTTCACAGCATACTGCAAAAGACAGTCAAACGCGTTATGTCTCGTACACCGAAGTCCACAGCACCACTTTTTAAAACCATTTACACAATCACAGGAAATACAGCAATTGTTTGTCAATTTAGAAAAGAAGTCCCTTCAACAGGGCTGCTCACAATACCACCCTTCAAGTTGGCAGTGCTAATCTTGGTTCAAAATTAATTGCAGGAATACTTCAATATTTCTTAGTGTCTAGAAATAAATAACTGAGAAACAGCTGAAATCAAAGCCATGTCATGGAATCCTTCTGCTTCTAGTGGCATGAGGGAAAACTGGGAGGGAACAACAAGCTGATTATCATTGGCATAAGATGATAAGAAAACAACAAAGCAATGAGAGATAAGAGTGAAGGAACAGCTATAATATATTTAGGTATAATCTTAGGAGAAAGGATTAGTAAATTTAAGTATTGGGAGAGCCCGAAAGATCCGTATCAATACACGCAAGCATTTACAGGACTCGGGGATATGACTTCAGCTGAACCTAAGTCTCTTCAAATGGACTTTCAACATTTCACCTTGTATACCAATCAACCACGGAACAGTAATAACAAAGAGTATGAGCTCAAAATTTCTGACAAAGAAGAAACTGGAAGACAATCATCTCCATCGACAGGCAAGAAAGGACACCTTTGGAGTATCAGTCAAGGAACAGGGAGAGTAGGTAAAGACTGATCATGCAGCAGAGAATATGCAAATTGTTAGAAATAGAGAAGGAAGGTACTCCTGGTGTAGCTCAAAAGGTTATATAGCTGAAGGTCACATACTGCGTCCAACAACTTACAATGTCTTTAAGCACTTCAGTCACTGTTAAATTTGCGTTTCCTCCTTTTATTAGCATAGCATTTTTTGTGTTTTCTTTAAGTTTGGGTTCTCTCTTCTCAAGAAATCTTTTTGCTCTCTTAGTTTTAGGCTTTCTGTAAGAATAAATTAACAGTTAAAAATTAAAATTAGTAATAACACTCAACACCGCAAAAAAATGTTTAAACAAAAAGAGTTGGAACGAGCTGCGTTTGGGTAACACGTCTCAGTTACTCAAACTAATCCCAACCTGCAGAATTGCAACCCACACTAAAAGCCCAGTCTTGGATGGATGTGTTTTCCTGCCACTCCTCTTCTTCTCTGTCGCCCCCATACCAGCAAGGGCAATTTTACACTCTCAGGCTTTTCAGTTTCTGCTAATTTAGAGCTTAATCCACACAGGCTACTGACAGGCTGAAACCTCCTCTCTTACCAGCTCCTTCTCCAAGTCAGTGACTTGCATGAGAAGGAAAACAAAGTTCCATCAATGGCACCAGCAAGAGAAGCTCTGGTATGGCCTCTCTGTTGGCACCAACCAGAGAGCAGGACCCTGAGTTGTTTAGTGAAATACACCAACATCAGCAGGGGCCTGGACCTTCTATAAATTAATAACTACACAGCACAGGAATCACAGAACGGCTGGGGCTGGAAGGGACCTTTAGAGATCATCTAGTTCAACCCCCTGCCGAAGCAAGTTCTCCCAGAGCAGGCTGGACAGGAACACATCCAGGTGGGTTGTGACCATCTCCAGAGAAGGAGACTCCATGTTCCTCCTCATGATTAGATGGAACTTCTTATGGTCCAACTTGTGCCCATCGCCCCTTGTCCTGTCACCAGGCACCACTCCTGCATTTCTCCATCAGATGAACGTAAAGCTTTTAACATCTTCTCCATGAAGCATTATATTTATTTTCTTTTAAAAAAAAACAACCAAACGGAAAGACCCCCCACAGGTACTCCCAACCGCAGAGGGAGATGGTTCTCTCCAGCGACCAGAAAAACGCACAAACCCTACGCCAGCCGGTTGGGTCACCGCCGTCCCTCTCGGTCACCGACTGCCTGAGGGCCAGCGCTCGCTTTATCCTCCTCCCCGCCCGCCTTCCACGGGCCTTTTCTCCCTGCCGGCCTCCCCCCCGCAAACCCTCTCCGCACCGCCACCGCACCGCGGGCCCAGCTCACGCTCCCCGGCGCCCGGAGAAGCCCCTTCAGGACCCCGGCGAGGGTCTGACCGGCTCCGCCGCTTCCCCAGTCACACTCACACCACCCGGTCCAGCGCGTCCATGGCTGCCCTCCCGCCCGGCCAAGCGCCTCACGCGCGCGCCTCAGGCTGACACACGCCCGGCAAACATCATCCGGTACGTCACTTCCGCCGCGGGCAGGGCCGGCAGCTGAGATGGTATTGCGGACGTCACGTGCGCCAGTGACGCGTCCGCGCTACCTAGCGCGTGCGAGTTAAGCAATACGGATACTGGCGAACACCCAGGCAGCTACGCCACGGAACGTAACGGCGGCAGCGGCCGCCGAACTCGTTTCTGAGCTGATCGCCGAGCCCGACACGGCGCCTCAGGAGAGGAAGGGTCGCAGCTGCCTGGGCCGGAGACCTTGAAGCAGGTTTCCTTCTGCTTCAAATCCCTAACGCGGCAGCAGCGCTTCTCCAGCGGGACCTCATTGACAAGCTACAGGGTCAGCCCGAAGCCTTCACCCCCCCCTGCACGGAATCGTCCAAATTTGCTCCTGTCCTTGCATTTGCCCCTCAAGTCTCCTTTTGAGTGTGACTTGGAAACCAAAGGTATGAGGAAGCCAAAACACACAGCAAAACCCCACCTGGTGGAGCCCCCTTGTCACAGAATCTCTTCCCAAGTAATATTTTTTTGTTACTAAGGTCCGGGAACTGCTGGGGAGGGTAGAGCAGAGGGCTACAAAGATGAGTAGGAGTCTGGAGCATCTCCCTTATGAGGAGACACTGAGGGACTTGGGTCTTTTTAGTCTAGAGAAGACGTAGGGGGATCTCATCAACACCTATAAATACTTAAAAGGTGGGGGTCAAGCAACCAGGGCCAGTCTTCTTTCAGTGGTGCCCAGTGACAGGACAAGAGGTAACGGGCACACATTTGAGTGTAAGAAGTTCCATCTAAACATGAGAAGGAACTTCTTTACTGCGAGGGTGGCAGAGCACTGGAACAGGCTGCCCAGAGAGCTGGTGGAGTCTCCTTCTCTAGACACATTCAAAACCCACCTGGCCACATTCCTTGCAACCTGCTCTGTGTGGACCTGCTCTGGCATGGGGGGTTGGACTAGATGATCTCCAGAGGTCCCTTCCAACCCCATGTGATCAGTAGTCTGAGCATGGCATAGAGCAGCAGCTGTCACAGCAGGCACAGAAGATGTGCCTAATGCCAGCCGTGGGCAGGAGCTGCGGGGACGGTGCAGTGTCCTGGCCCGGGGACAGAGCCACGTGCAGTGAGCAGGCACGGAGGGTTACGGTGACAACCCCAGCTCCGGCTGTCATCCCAACCCACACACACTCCCTGACCACCAATTTTTCAAGTGTGGATGAAATAGCCAACCTGCTGGGCTTTTTGGGGCAAAATCAATAAAGTAAATGCAGTGAAAATCTGCATATGACATAGAAGGTGATGCTATGCTTGAGAAATTAAGCACTTTATTTTAAACAATGATTTTTTTTTTCTTTTTACAAAAGGTCCCAGACTGTACAATACATCAAATTTTTCTAAGGAAGGTGTTTTTTAAATTACGTAACCATATCCTCTTTCAATTTTGAGGTAGATAGACACATTTCCAATCATCACTTTTAAAAAAACAACACATAAGCCCTCCAGGCTATAATCCAAACATAAAAGCAACACACAAGAACACAATGCCCATTTTCCTACTATGAATTGCTCAGATAAATTGGAAACCATGTCACAACCTACAAAAGTTTAGAAGCTGGCCCATGAAGAAATCCTGACAAGATGAGAGCTGGTGTCACGGAGGGGCATCATCTAAGGCCACGCTTCCAGCAGGAGAATCCTCTGCCCCGGAAGGGGGGCTGTCGGGCAGGGGGAGAGAGGCATCTAATTCCAAGCTGTGCTGCTGCTCCAGATCACAATTGACATCAGAGTTTCCTCCACCACTCACCTCTCCCTCCGACTCCTCAGTCAGTTTGTCCTGGGCCTGAGCCGACTCCTCAGAATCTTCTTTTTCACGCAGAAAGCTGCAAATCATGTTGGGCCTGCTGTAGGAAAAATCTCTGTCCCGGATCTGTAACCACTCCACTCCACCTGATGCAAAGAAGGAAAATTCGGGTTTTACTCCTTTGGTCCATACTTTCTATGACCACCTGACTGCCCACATTTGATGTAAAATGGCTACATGTTCTTAAAATATGAAGCAATAGCACTGCCTGGAGTGAAGAAAAAAAAAAACAACCCCACAATTAAAAGCAACAGGGTACTGCTAATGAATACTGCTGAATATCTGACTAATTAATACTGCACCTCTGACTAACGAATACATAGTCAATATCTGACTCAAATATCTGACTGTAAAAGCACTCACTTCTGTACAAAACCCCACCACTGACACAAAGCAAACACAGCAGCACTGAGCTCTGTCTGCAGAACAAAAATCAGTGTGAACAGCCCCCAGGAGTGTCTTTGCAAGGAAGTTTAATTACTTTGAAGTTCACTGTGAATTCAGTAAGAACAATTCTATTGTAGTACATACAACATGGAACTTCTCAAGAAGGATATTATAGATTTTCAACAATTACAGACTCAAAGTCAGAAAAACTGACAAGTTAAAAATAAATAAGAACTACTGAACAGGACCTCCAATTTCAGATCTGGTGCAAAACTTTTACATGACAAAAAAGACACAGCAGGCAACGTCAGCGTATGTTTGCAACACAAGAGTGCAAGAACAGGGCAGTCTCCCACCAGCCACTCCTAGAGGCAGCACTGGTCAGAAGGAATCTCTCTCCTTTTTTTGGTGTCTTATATTCTTCTATTTAAATACACATTTGTTGCCCAAAGAAGAAAGCTCCTCTAACTTCCTACACTCTCTTGAATCAAACACTTAACCAAGGCTGACACTTCTAAGCATAATCCATCCATGTCCCTGTGATAAGAGGAAAGGAACGAACCAACATTCTCTTCTCCTTCCTTCTTCTCTGTCAAAAGCGTCCGTGTCATGTTCAGCTTCTTCACTGTATGGCACTTGTATTTCAGCTGTACTTTTTGGTTGCCTTCTGCATCTACTATGAAGAAAGGAGAAAGCACAAGGCCCAAACCCCAATCATTATAGTGAATTCCCCCATCAACTGAAGCAAGGTAAATATTACTTTCAACCTCCCAAGCTGCCACAGGGAGCAGGACATAAAATGAACAGGACGTAAAAACAAGATTATTACCATGCTCTGTGTTTTCTTCAAAAACCACACAGGTTCCCAAGGTATCTGTGGAAAACAAAGTGAGAAAGTCTTAGAGACACATCAGTCCTGCTTATCTGGGAGACAGCAAGCATTTACTTTAAGGCATTTTATGCCCCGTATTTTTTCCCCTGCAGAAATACCCACTGGTGCACCCTGCAGCCAGCCTCCAGGCATACTTTCCAGAAAGTGACACGGATGCACAGCTAATTTAGCAGCCAACTCAGGCTGGTGCTGCCCTATACAGTATTACACCACCCCAAACTTCAGCACCTCACAGGCCGTGTCCTCCATGCACAGTGCAATTAATTGGCATCGAGAAAGTTCCTTGGGTCACATGAAAAAGGAGAGATTGCATCCACATCATTTTCCCTACCTTCATATTCTCCTGCAAATACGTATCTGTCCACTTGTAAGATGGGCCTCTCTGTCTCTATTCCCTACAAAAAGAGGGACAAAAATACATTTTGTCTCCATTAGTTCAGGCAAGTTTCTTGCTGCGAGACAGAGAAGAATCCAGATTACATCAATTCTTTGAAAAAATAGTGTAAAAAACCAACATAATACCAACAGTAAAATAAGTATTCCATAACACTATTAAGTGTGAAATAAAGAGTTTCTTTTAGTATTAAAGGAATGGATTCCAGAATGTAAAGCTTTCTCCAACTATCAACTTAATGTGAAGAAAAGCACATCTTTAAAACAGGATTTATGTAAGTGGGTAAGAGAGCATACCAGAGGCTAGTATTTTACAGAAGGTAGCAGAATCCTGAAAGAGTAGCAAGACATACAATTAAATTAATATTTTAGTTTTCAAGAAGTGTACTAAAGTAGTTTTAGTCATTACAAGTGACCCTTAGATCTTATGTAATGTTAAATGTCAGGGATAGGGGAGAAGGGGTTTTCTGGTTTTGTGGGAGGCTTAGTTAAGAAGCAGTGACAAATGTTACAAAGGGTTTCACCAATCTTACTGTAGAAAAAAAAAATAAATGTAACGACCATTTTTCAGTCTATCATCACACATGTTACTTGAAGTATATTAAACACAAAGAATCTATCAGATAATACTGTTCTAGTAATAACAACGAACCCACGAATGCTGAACTAGTATAGAAAATGCTCTAGTATGTTAAAAAGCACCAAAGAAATTTAGAGCAAACTGCAGCCACCTGTCTATTTAGGTAACAGAAAATAACTTTAAAACATGGTTATTTCCTCTAAGATTCTAACTTAGCCTAAGTTTCAAATTAGCAAATAAAAATATATGTATTTACTTAAAAAATTATATTATTTTTTATGTTCCAATTAATACTAGTTTTGTAAAGCAGGAGAACTTTCAAAATTTTCTGGAAAAGACACAGCAGTCCAGCACAAAGCATCACATCAGCACCAGAAGTGCAACTGCAGGGTCACAGAAGCTGCTGTGATTACTGTGCATCTACATTGGGAAAGAGTTGGAGACTGATGTTATTTAATTTTATTTTTTTGAACAAGGAGTGGAAGAGTAAGGCAGCAATTCTATCAGCTCATTCCCTGCTTCTGCAGCAGAACTTTTTTTAAATGCACAGGCCAGGATCCCACTACTCTTAATGTAAGATGTACCTAGAAACTGTATTTTGTTAAAAATTAATGGCCAAATAGCATACACTAATTAAAGCAACATGTCTTTTAATATTACATCATGAATATCAACATTATTCAGAGCATGAAGATAAGGACATGCTAAAGGTTTTGAAGACGAGGCACTATGTGGTAAATTCCATAAGATACAGAGTATCACACAGGTTAATAGGAATTTGTGGGATTTTCCTCTTGTACTTTTAACAAACAAAAATTTCTAACATCAGTAAGATTCAAACTCTGGTATTCTCTTTCTGTTTCATTAAGTTGAGAATGTTAATAGCAGTAAGCTAACACGTAGAACATATTTTTGGTTGGGTTTTTTTACTACAGAAAATTAATAAGCAATACTAGGTAGTAGCACTAAGTTTTTTAATATTCAAAACTTTCTTTGTCTGATTGCATTTGGTTTTGGACTATGCAAAAATCACAAACTGTCTTCCCCTTATGTAACTAGCATCATAGAAAACTTGCTAAAAAGAATAATGCAAAGCAGAATCTTTTATTGTGAGTTTTAACAACAGTTGTCCATTATAAAAAAATCTCAGGGAATACTTAGCCTGTTGAAAGAGCACAGGTAGATTTGGTTACGAATAAGATACAGTATAGGTATGTTTTCCTTTTTTTTTTTTTTTAAAGAGAGAACACACAACCTGCAGCCAGATACAGCTAAGAAAGTGCACATAGTTCTCTATCAAAGATCTGATTTAACTGTTATCAACTTCAAGGAATTTAGAAACAACTTGAGTCCCTTGTTCACATACATACTGACTTACCCCTTTCCTATTGTGCAGTAACCACTCACCAAAATCTTGCATTTATTTTCACATTTTTCTAAGAAGTCTGAATCAATAATTCCCGATAGTTCCACCATGACCAGTTGCTCCTACAACATAAGTTTATAATGTACATCTGTAATTGATATATTTGAATTCAGGAGAAAAATAAACCAAGAAAACCCCACAACAACCAACCCCAGAAAGCCCAACTAGCACACAAAGACCTAGACCTTCAGAATAAACAGACCCCAAATCTGAATTAAGCTGCATTTTGTCTGGAGAAAATGGCAGACAGATATGGCAATACACAGGGGAATGCAGCAATCTCATTACTCTGTCATACACCTGTTTCACACCCAAATTTCCCAGGCTTTCCTTCCTAGCTAGAAAAGAGCTCATTTTTCAAGTGTAAAATCAGTATACATGAGCAATTTAATAATTGTAACAATATGACCAGACACCTACCCCAAAATAAATTTTCTAAAATTTTAGCACCTGCCTAAATAAAATATTGTACCAAGAGGTTAAGTCAACATGCTGCTTGAAATGGTGATTTTTAACTTTTTGTAATGCACTGCCTTGCAACCAATTCCCATTCATAATTCCTTACAATTTGGGGTGAGGAAAATGCAAAAGCAAAACAAAAAGGAGCTACCTTGAAAAACTTAAGTTTACAAAGAGTTTTCAAGAATCATCATCTTACACGGGCAATAGTTTGCATTTTCAGATGTTACAGGGGTAGGAGGCGACTGGAACTGTAAGAGTGCTTTCCAACAACGCCGTTTCCCAAAAAACCCTAAGTAAAAACGGCCATAACGACCGGGCTTTCAGGACACAGCCTTCGAGGGGGCAGAGAAACCCGACAGGCCCAGGGGAAGCCCTATGCCTGCTGCCAGCCCGGCGGTCCCCCGCCCACCTTACCTCACCTCACGCCTCCGGCCTGTCCCGCCAGCCCTCCTCCCGGGAGAGGCCCCACAGAAAGACGGTGAAAGAAGAAAAGCCACCCCCGCTCCCTCACAGGGCCCCGGGGCAAGTCCCGGGCCGCGACGGGCCGCAGCAGGGCTGGAGGCAGTGTCCCCGGCCGCCACCCGGCAGGCACCGGCCCCGGCACCGGCCCCCTCTGCACCGGCGGGGGCCGAGCCGGGCCGAGCCCACAGGCGGGACACGCCCCGAGGGGGGCCGTCCGGAGGGGAATTCCCCTCACGCTGCCGCACGGCAGGACAACGGCCAGCCTCCCGACGCTGCCATCCACACACCTCCACCTCCTCTGCTTCATCTTGCCTCTCGCCCGCCTCCCCGCTCTCTGCCGCCGCCATGTCGCCCGGGAGCGCCCCGGTTCCGCCTCAGCGCGCACCTCCTAGGCCTGGCGCCGCCATCTTAAGAGGGCGCCGGGTCCCGCCTCCCGCGCGCGGCGGCGGGAAACCTCCCCAGTAGGGGGCGGGCGCGAGGCGGTGGGACGTGAGGGCCGGCCCCGGAGCTGGGCCCGGTCCCGTGTTTCCCCCTTCGTGCCGATAGCCCCTCTCGGCGCCCTCCTGGTGTGCGGCACCGGGGATTGCAGCTCGCCAAGAGCCTGCCTCGGTGGGACAGAGGGGAGCGTTGTGCGTTCTGCGCCGTTAAACTCCCATCTGCTGTCTTCACGGTGTTTTCCGGGTGTCTCCTCAGGGTGCTGCCCCGTTTCCATCTCACACGGATTTCTGGGAGAACGTGTTCATTTATTGCTTTATAACTTCTTACTCCTTAGTCTCATGTGTTTTTTTTTTTTTTTTTTTTTGGTACTGTAATTCTCCCCCGTTTTCATTCTGTGTGCTGTGTTTCTGCTTTTGCACCCGAAGTCTCTCTCTACTCATTGTGTCAAAGTCAGCAATTAAAATGTTAAATAAAAACTGATCCCAAGGAAGTTTGCTGTAGGTTGTTGTGGTTTTTTTCCCCCCCCAGCCTCTACTTAACCTCTCTCTTGTTCAAGATAAACGTAAATGTCAGCGTAGCACCATATCAAGTGTTTAACAGTGTCCATCTATGTGTAATCTAATACATTTCTCCCTTTTTTCCTGGAAAAATCACTGATTTTAAACACAGCAAGTAAGTTTGGCAGGATTTTTCTTTGGGAAGCCAGCATTAGGCTTCATGTCATTTTCTGTTAAGCCTCATGTTTTTAATGATTCTTTCCCTAGACATTAAAACAATGTCTAGTAAGAGTACTGCATACTGCTGTGGTAAGAGCAACCTGTAAATTTGGATTAGTTCTAAATACTGAAAAAGATGCTGGGGCATGTTACCTTTTAGTCAGACAAATTGCAAAAGTTTGAATTTTGTCTGGAGGGGATAATAGCTGTGGAACAGACGTTTGGTATATTACAAGTGCTAGGTATCAGGTACTTTGCTTAGTGCGCGCTTTAGAAAATAACAAAAATAAGTTTTTGAGTATTTGATTTCATGTGCTGACACTGGAAGGAGATAGATTAGTAACGTTATGCTTAGAGAGCTTGTTCAACCTTTCTGATAGGTGTTTTTAATGAGCTTCTAACTTTTCAAGGTGTATGTAAATGTCAGTAACTTTAGGTAGTTGATCTTACACTGTATAATATGAGTACATGATTAGTAAGCCAAATCTTTTAATAGTTCTTAACTACTGTTTTCTATTTATTATATTGCTGTGTTTCACAATTGCATTTTTGCACCAGGTCTTCCTTTCTTTTAATAAAATTTTTGTTGTTTTAGAAGAGTTCTGCTTGAATACTCTGTATTCTGAATATAAATTTTAAAATTGTCAGAACTGACAGCGCTTCTGGAACATTGCATTAATGCCATCGTTCTCTCTTTATAGATGGCAGGAGGTTAAATGACTTAACTAAAACTACAGGAAGCCCTTACAAGAACATAAATATGTGCCAGATCAGCCTGTGTAAATCATGGACTGGCATGAACTGCTGATGAAGGAGCCAGTACATTTGTTTACTTTTATACCAGTTTAAGTGTTGTGTAGTATCCGGGGTCATCTCCGTCTCCTAGTTATCATAAGTCAGGGTATGCAGCTGGATGATGGGACATTTTTGATGCATTAGTGCCAAATGTATTTTAAAAGAGACTATCTCATTGTCAGGCTGAACTTTCCGTGGGCATTAGTGGTTTGCCTTGATCTATCATATCCTGGCAAGAGTATTTCAACAACTTACCTCTTAAAAGAGACTGGCCTCAGAGTCTGCCAGGGAGATTGAACTGCTTGATGAGATAAATATGGAAATACACGTCTTGAGGATCCAGGTTTTGGGTTTCTGAGGCCTCAGCTAACAATCCTGCCAGTGCTTGAACAGATTTATGTGTGCATGCTGCCAGAGGCAAGTACCTAGGCAGCACTTAGGTCAATTTGAGTCAGTGACAACTAAATGGTAAATTTAAAATAAATGATCATGCTTGAGATCTATGTATGTAATAATAGTATGCGCTAGTTTCAGGGGGTTCACTTGCAACTTCAGCATGTTAATGCATATATTATTTTGGGTCCTGTAGTCTGCAAATTTTAGTTGTGGAATTTCATAGATTAGAGATTTGGATTGTCTACTTGAGCAAATAAACATTATTGCAATTAAGGCACATTACAGGAAATCAGAGAAAGTTCACTTGAACATGTAATGAATAAATCCTGCCTTTCAACTTTGTCTCATTTTTCCACTTTTTTTTAAAATTTTTATCTTCATGCTTGGAATTCTTTCTCAATCCTTTGCAGAAGGCAATTGCCCTTTCTCAGTTCCCTCCTGAATACTTACTTTCTTCTGAGGCCCTGGTACTATTCTGTCTAAGAAAAAGGTTAAATGTTTTGTAAAAACACAGGGTAAGATAGAGTCTTTGCTTAAGTTCTTGAATTTTCTCTGTCTGTCCAGAGCATGAGTGCTCCTGGTAGAAAACCTTTTGTATTATGTAGTGAAAAACCACATAATTTAATATTAAAAAAAAATATAATAGATCATATATGTGCATGTATATACACACTATAAAGATATAGTCCATGTATCTGTACTGCTTGCTGAATTGACTGCCCCAGGAGAAGGGTGTTGTAGTGTTTTAAACTGGAAGTGCAACTAAAATGGATGATGTGACATAAGGTGATTGCCTGTGAATATCAGAAGAGACTCCTCAGTAAAATGTAGCACAGCAATACAGCGTCGTAAGGTGCAGAGAGATGCAGAATGAAGCTTGGAAGAGAGTTGTGTATATTTTATGGCTCTAGCCAGGGTTACAAAAGGTAAATGAGCCCCAGGACAAAGGCAGTTTGCTGATAGTATTACAGAGGATGATTTCCATTTCCCTGCAGCTACATTGCCGAGCCGCTTCAATTAGGAATTTGCAAGCCTAACCAGCTCATAGGTGTCACCAAAAAAACCAAAACCAACCAACCAAAAAAAAAAACCACAAAAAAACTCAAACCTGCTGGATTCCTTTGCATCCGTGCCTTTGTCTTTTCAAAAAGCTCCCTAAAGATCTTGGAAGGAAATCATAGCAACCCTATTAGACAAAGCACAGTCAAAGAGTAGGGTGAAGTGAGGGGTGCTTTAACAGGGGTGCCTCTTATTCCCCCAGAGCATGCTGTCCTGTATGGGAGAAGAAGCACAGAGGTGTGGTGTTCTTCTCTCCTGCTTCCTGGGATGAGGTAGCAGATGAGAGGAGTTAAGAGCAGGAGAAACTTAAGAGAACTTATTTTCTTATTCTTTAAAAAAAATAACCAAGAAAGCACACTTATCTTAGCCTCCCACATTCTGGACAGATATTATTAACTTGTTCCCTACATAGCCCCTTTAAAACTCTTTTGAAGATCTGTGCTAAATACCCGTTCAGCAGCTCAGAGAGTGGATTTCACTGAGCTGTTATGTGTCTTACTGGAGTAGGTTGCTCTGAGCTAACGCCAGTGTGCTTAAAATTGGAAAGGGTCCTCTTCTGGGCCCAGCTGTTTCAGCTGAACATGCTACTGTCTCCAGCTACTGCCACTGCTGAACAACAGGAAGATACTACTCCTAAAGATATTAGATTTTAAGATAAAGATATTAGATATTAGATATCCTAAGGATATTAAAGATATTACTTACATCTTGAACCACACATTTTAATTTTTTAAGCCAAGTAATAGCCTATGAGATTACAGGATGGTTGAGGTTGGAAGGGACCTCTGGAGGTCAACTGGTCCAAACCCCCTGCACAACTATAGATGGTTTCCCAGGACCATGATCAATAGTTTTTGAATATCTGCAAGGATGGAGACTCCACGAGCTCTCTGGGCAACCTGTGCCAGTGCTTGGTCACCCTCACAGTGAAAAAATGTTTCCTGATGTTCAGAAGGAAACTGTCTTTGTTTTGGTTTGTTTCTATTAATTCTTCTTCCACCAAAGGTACATCTTCCTGGCTCCAGACTTCCCTCCTGGTCTCTGGAGCTTGGGATTCCTGAAAGCCAGTCTTGATAATAAAGACTGAGGCAAAGAAAGCACTAAGTACCTCAGCCTTTTCTGTGTCCTGTATCACCAGGGCCACTTCACCATTCATCAGTTTCCCCAGCCTTTCTTTTGTCACTTATGTACTTACAGAAGCACTTCTTGTCTTTAACATCCCTCACAGGCTTCAATTCCAGCTGGGCTTTGGTTTTCCTGACCCTTTATGCTCGGACAATGTCTCTGTATTCCTCATGGGTTATTTGTCCTTGATTTTTTGCTTCCTTTTTGTGTTTGAGTTTTTGGCTAGGAGCTCCTTGCTCATCCACACAGGCCTCCTGGCATTTTTGCCTGATGTCCTACTCATTGGGATGGACAGCTCTTGAGCTTGGAGGAGGTGGCCCATGAATGTTAACCAGGTTCCCTGGGCCCCATCTTCCCTCCAGGGCCTTATCCCGTGGGTGGAGTCCTTGAAGAGGCTTATTTTGTCTTCTTATCTTTTTCTCAGGGGCAAAGAGCTTGGCTGTTAAAAGTAATGAACGCTGCCTCCTGCAGGCTCAGAGCTCCTGCATGGAGTCCTTAAACTGGGATCCCTCCCAGTAAAACTCATCAGGTGACGATCTTCTGAAGCAGGTGTTAACAAGTAGGGAGTAAATTATGTTACTTGTTATCCAGCTGGATCAAAAGGGAATGTCTATCTATAGAACTGAGCTGCTCATTTATTAAATGGTAATGTTTGGAATCTTTTACATGACCTCAAATTAGTTGGCATCAGTTATTTGAGATACCAAGATGTAAATTCTTACTCCTGTTGGGCTGAAAGCAGTTGAATGCCCTTGACTTCAAAGGTCACTGGAAATACTCATTATTCTTGAGGGCCAAGGTGTTATTTAATCTCAGCTGGCCTGTCTGTATTTGTTTAAAATATGTTTAAAACAAACTGATATAAAAGGCATGTGGATTTTTTTTTTTTTTTGCATACAATTATGTAAAAGCAGAAGGTTATTTCTGTTTCATATTTATTTATTGATTTTGATCAATGCTCCCAGGGCTTACTTTTTATTAAAGTGAAATATTTTTATTGAATTGTGTTTAGTTTTCCCAGTACATGAACACCACTTTGCTTATTAGTGAACTGCTGTTAAAAGCATTTTTTTAACACATCTTAAGAACTGCCAAAGTGGTTTGTAGTGTAGGAAATAAAAAATACTTATTAGTTAATCTGCATCAGAAACATCAGTCTTAATTCAGTAGGCTTTTATTGAGGTGTAACTCGGCAGCAATTTGGAATTCCTGGTAGTTCAGTGCTTTTGTGGGTATGCCCACTGACCTACAGACAGTGTTTCTCACCCAATATAAAAAGAAAGAATCATATTGCTGAAGCCTGAAGGTAAATGCGGTATGAATTTATTTTTCTTACTGTGATATTAGTACAAGGTGTTAGAATGTTGTTTTTTCAATGTTAGTTCATACTATGGGGGTGAAATCATAAATGCATTCTATAGCTTCAAGGAAGAGGACAGAACTGACAAAAGTGAGGTAGGAAATAGTGAAGAGAAGCCCAACAAACAAGTCCAATTGTACAACCAACAGAAGCACACACTGACTCAGTTATCTGTGTGTGCAAAACTATGAGTACTAAAAATCTATTGCTCCATAAACACAAAACCCCCAAATCCAGAATAGAATAATAATCGCTAGTTTAAATTGTGATAGTGCCATACTATGTATGTTTGGCGTCGGAGAGGAGGAGGATAAACATTGTGTAACACCAGGTATAAATTATGTAGGGAAGGTGAAAGCAGCCTTTTGCACTGCTAAAGGATGTTGAGTCAAATTAGACTTAAAATATGTCTTTAAAAACAAGTAATATACAACTTGTATGAATTCTAATTAGGAAATGCTTGTTAGGACTGTAGTATCTAACTACAGTGGTGAACAATGGTGACAATCTCTTCCTAATAAGGGAAATTAGACACTGTAAAAGCAGAAAACAAATCAGAAAAGATTGCCTAAGTACTCTTGAGTATTCTATATAAATGTCATATTGATTGGAGTCACGAGACAAAAATTCTTGGTGCCATAAGTTTTAGGCTTCTTGGAGTGACTGGTGAAGTAACCTACAGGATAGAAATTAAATCCGGTCTTGATTCTTGATCACCATTGTGTGTGATCCACTTCAAATTGGTTGTATGGAAGAGCAATTCCAAAATAGTGATATTAATGTGCTTGCAGTTGATGTTCTTGTACCAAAGTAAAGATCTTTTTGCATTACAGAGAGCTGCGGACTGTGGCTCTTAAAAGAAACAAAGCTGCCAAAGAACAAGAAGTTGTTCTTATGAATTGATTAATAATTAAAAGGTGGGAAACAAAGGGTAGGAGAAAATAGTCTGTTTTCAAAATGAAGGGGGATCAATTAGTGAATTTCCATGGGAATTTGTAGTGTTAATCTTATTCCTAAATTACTTGTTTAAAAAAAAAATAAAGTGGTTAAAAGTGAGGTACTGAAGTTGGATGATGATACTGTGTTTTCAGGGGCTGCAAAAATGAAAGCCTGCTGTGAGGATTAGCACACAAATGATTGGATGGTAAAATGATAGGTGAACTGCAACCGTTCTCTGGCTAAGAAACTCCTGAGACAAAGATTGAGGAGATTTATAAGGTGAAATATCTTTGTTTGCTAGTCCTGCCTGGTCTTCTGCTCTTTTCCAGGCATTCAGCATGGGTTGATTTAGGCGACAAGGATACTGGCTAGGTGGATTTTTGATCTAGCTCAATGTGCGTCTGTTTTGGGCTTTTAAATTTAGTTCAGAATGACAAACCAACCAGGTAGTAAACTTGTTAGATTCCTTTCCAAAGTTTGTAAAGGCAAAAATTTACATGAACTCAATGGGAAACTGGGCAAGTACTTGAAGGAGGGATTCACTGGGAAAAATAAAATTGTCAGATCCTATCAGGTTGAGATCATCAACTCAGATGACAACAGTTGAGAATACAGTATAGACACTCGTGTTCTTCACCAGGTGGCCACTGCTGTGGACAGCATACTGAGCTAGCTAGACCCAAAGGCAAAGGATAAACCCTTACATGACCCCTAAATTCTGTTCAATAGCCTCATTTCTCATTCTGACTATTTAACGCAATTGTCTCTTGTACAGAAGCAGAGGAATATAACATAGTATATCACAGCAGATGGCAGAATGAGAGGTGGAAATCCCTGTGAAGATCCCATTGTCAGATAACATACCATGACATTCGGTGTGCTTACAATTACTGCTTTTACTCATGAAGGCATCAGTACCAAAAAAAGCTGTTATTGAGCTCTTTAGGAATTCTGCATAGGAAGATTGTGAAAAATATTGTTATGAAAGACTTCCAAGTCTTTAGAGACATGTGAAAAGTAATTTTGAAGGGTTGTTTTGGCTTGATCTGATGCAAAGCCAGTGCACTGACCCTCTGACAGCATGTCTTGCCTCTGTTTTCAAGAGGAAGGGAGGGTAATGAATGAGGAAGAAGCACCTAAATCTATAGCAAGCATACTTACCATTTCCACTGCTTTAGGAAATAATGTTCAGAAATGCCAAGCAAAAGGCAAAAAGGAGGAAATTGTTATGGTTGATCACAGTCTTTCAGTAGTTTCTTACCTTCCTGATTCACCTCATTGTTTGATAAATAATGTGTTTGGAAAGCAATGCAACCACTGCAACATGATAAGCTTTCCCATGGCAGTTGGATTTTTTAAAATGTTTTACATGTATTCCTGTTTTAAAAGGAGAGTAATGCTTTAGATGTGACAACAGAAATGACATAGTCACAAATATTAGATGGCAATGTAGAAGCATTCTATAGAGTATCGATTTCTTGCTACATTTTCCATCTACAGGACAAAATGTAAATTTTTGTATGTATTTTCAATAATAATGAAAAAAGTTGAAAATAAAGCAAATTAATGGGTCTGTTCAGTTTCAGTTTGCTCGTAGACAAGGTGCCACACTGTTGGGGCTACACTGCCCCAACTGTAAGATCTTCTTGCTTCGTTTCCAATACAGTTTGCATTATGTAACTAAAGTGCAATTCTTTGGGGAACCAATTCTTAAAAATAGCTTTTGTTGCAGCCCACGTTTGAGGGTCATTTGAGGGTATATCTGCATGGATGGGTGCGGACAGTGACGCGTTCGCTCTGCCTGTGTCCCAAACCATCCAGCTGGGAGCCAGCCCCGGGGTAGCAGCTGTGGTGGCTGCCATCCCTGTGTTGCTGAGCCTGAGTTCATAAGGCTGGCTGCGAGGCAGGATATATTAGCTTGGGCTCAGAACTGTGCTAATGTGGCCACATGATTTCTGGAAAGAAGCTGGTCTTATGTCCAGCTGGCTCAAATGGTGAATAGAGCAAAAACATGGCCGTGTCTGTGAGCTACTCGTAAGTGTAAGGTCAGGAGATGAAGCTTGAGGGAATTTCTCTCTATTTCTGTAGCTGCCATCACTGAGAGTTTTGCCTTTTATTTAAAAAAATAAAATTCAATGCTGACAATTGTCTTCCTTTAGTTTACGGTAAATTCAGGATATTTTCAATATTTAGGAATGTACACTTTTGATTTCTAAAGTATACCAGAGCAGATTCTTTTTCAAAAAGAGTGATTGTAAAGAATTTCCTCTGCCCTTAGAAAAGCAGATGAACAATCTTTTTAAAAACGAAAAAGCCTTAAGGCTTAAAAACCTTTGTTACTTACCATCCTTTGTTACTTACATTTGCAGGGAAGCATAGCTGCTTTTTTTTTTTTCCCAGAAAGCAGTGGAGAGGGGGATACCATTAGTGCAGATTCCAAATTGGACCCAGGCAGCTCGGAGGGAGTTATTAGCTTTCTGAAAATGCCTCAGTGGTACTTACTGCTGATTTGATTTTTTTTTTCTTGCTGTAGCAATCTGCTCTGAGAAGAATTTATACCTTCTCCTGTGGATTTCTGAATGGTAGATGGACTTGAGCCACTCTATACAGGTCTATAATAAAAATGGGGGATATTGAATTCTGTTGGCTTTGGCCTTTCTAATCTCTTTGTTTGCTGTCTTGGCGATTCTGAAGGTATGTTGTTTATACTCAAGATCATCTTTTACAGTCAGCAGAAACCCACATATATTATACCCTCTACATATAATCAATTGAAGAGTTTCTTTTCCTGTTTCTGTTCTTACAGGCACGTGTTGTATTTGTCTTAGGTTCCAAGTGGGTGAGCTTCCTAATACTTTCTTTTGTAAATAATTTTGTAACTTTATTACTGGTCTTGCATTCTGAGTAGTTTATACTGAATAAAATATCATTCATTGAATGGTGATTGATGCCGAAGTACATTCATCTGAACATGTGCTGCGTGAAGTTTTTTTAAAAAAGATTGCTATTAAGTACTGCTTTATCTGCCAGGGTCTTCACGCTGTAATTGAGCAACAGAATTATAGAAGATGAGAGGAGATGCCTGTAAGTTTAAACTGTCATATCTGTGTTTTGATCTGATATTATTGCTTTATCCTCCCTGAAGGATTGAACATGACATTCCAAGTGTCAGACTTGAACATCTTACCCATAAGGTCCATCATTATTATTTATCACAGGCTCAGGAGTCCCCTGCAAAGAAGTAAGAGAATTCTGTTTTAACAAATAGAAGTTTACATTTGCATTTAGATATATATGTTCTTATGAAAAAAACCCACACCAGATATCAATTTTAAGATATCAAAATACTTTATTTTTTAAGGCAACAGTTTTTTAAAAGATATCATGGCAAACCCCAAGATCTTCTGTCTTTAAGTAATAGTTCTATAATACAGTTTACTTCTACCATGCATGAAAGCATGCCCAGCCACTTGGAAGCAGAAGGGTTTTTCCCGTTGTAGAAGCTACAGGGTAACACCTTAGACTTTCTCTCCCTTATATTCAGTGTATAAAACACATAATTCAGTTTCTTTACACATATCTCAGTTTCTTTAAGCTTATTCAGCCATTGCTGTTCTGGAAACCAGAAAAGGCAAGGCAAAGCATTACAAATACCCTTCTGTCATCTTCATTTTGGGAGCAATCCAGATGGAAAGATTTTGCTGATACCAGTCCAGTTTTGGGCTGGTCTGGGCAAGGGATTGTGTGTTTGGCAAGAGCTACAGAATGGCCAGTTCTGGCACTGCTAGCAAGAACAGTGTTCGCTGCCAGCGTCTCTCTTGTACTTCAGTTTCTCTAATCAGCCCAGAATTAGCAAAACAGCCTGAATTTGTGAGTAGTAGTAACAAATAATTTTCTCTCTTGTCATCTTCTACGCTGTTCTAATCAGTTCTTCTTCCTTTATTAGCAGATACACACAGTGACCAGCAGTGATTCATTTAGTTGGCTTTGCTGCTCCTTCTGAATTCCCCAACTTTTTTTCAGGGAGTCTTCTCAAGAATCTTAGAAACTACAAAACTAGTCCTAGTACAACGCTGACACAAGAGATACTGTGATGAGCAAAAAACCAACTTCAAAGAAGATTCAACCTTTACATCTTTAGGCTGGTGACTGTAATCAGTGTCGTTTCTGTTATTCAGAAGAGGGCGAGTAGTTCAGATCTCTTGACCTAATTCGGGATACATATGTTTATTCTTATGTAGCCTTGAGATTATCTCATCAAAAGATTCCTCATTCTATTGGGGGGGGGGCAGGGTGATTACTAATGAAGGGTTATTTCATTCAGCCTCTGCATGTTGCCACCTTTTCTAACATTCTACCACCAGTGCTTCTGTCAAGTGAAGTAGAATATCCCTGTGTCCATACTGTATAACTGGTTTCTAAGACTGTGAAAAGAGTAAGGACTTCCTTTCCTGCAGGGAGTCCTACAAAATCACTAGAAGTCCAAGTTTCAAAATGAAGACCTATAGATTGTTTCTCATTACCATTTTGTCTGTTTTCCTGGGTGTTTCCAGATTATGTCAGATTTAATTGTATATCAGGATGCTTATCAGTAGAGTAAAATCCTGCATGTCACTCGTGGACTGTATGGAAACTCGTGCCCATGCGTTGTGCCGTGTTGCTCCTCAGTGGCTTGGCTGCCCTCAGAGTATTCTTTAAGGAGACGCACATCATATTTATATTCCCATCAGTATATGAGCAACTGTTCTTCAGATCCCTGTGGGATCCCTGTGGTGGTGGAAGAAATGATCCAGCATCTGCAAAAAGGCCTAACTTCTCATTCCATCCCAGGATGCATAAAAACATATCTTTCTGCAGGATAGCAGTCCATTAAGAAATTGTACAGAACATACGGTTCCTGGAATAACACAAACTTCACGCTGTCTCAGCATTCAGGCTCCATTACTAGAGGGCAATTTGGAGAAATTTGCAGATAGAGTCATCAAAATAATTTTAAAAGTGCCTTAAGAGTTTTGAAACCCTTACAGTCTTGAAAATTAAGGATTCCAAAATAAAAAAAACCAACCTTGAGGAACTGTTACAACAATAGTATTCTAGAAATGTTTATATTGTATGTTTGTTTATAATATATCTTTATATATAAATATATACAGGTATATATTTATTTTGTATCAAAAATACATGTTTCATGTGGAATACAGAGATTATGTTAATTTCTTGACACACCATAACATAAACTGAAAAAACAGAGAGATCCAGTATGGACTTACTGACTGTTTCTTTAACTGTCTTTTTTTTTCTGATTTAGTTCTCCTTTTTCCCAAATCTTTTTAATTGCTCATGGGTTTTATATACACTACTCCAAAACCCTGTATGCAGAGTCCTGCTTCTCTGAACACAGGAGGAATCAAGCGGAGACCTGCCTTGCTCAGAGCTTATGCTCTTTTTCAATGAGCACTCAACCTAATAGTTTTATCAATAGGCTTTTCTTTTAAGAAGCATATCCTTAGCCCTCCTGTGACTGTCTCTCTGTTACTTCTGTATACATTCCTGTGTTTGTTAGTTCTTCTCTCTAACAGACACACACACAAATACATACAGAATCATACCAAGTGGTACCCTCCACTTACACCCTCCGGATTTCTGAACAGATTCATGTATGTGTTTATTTCAGACAACAATATATTTTGCAAACTCTTGGTCTGGACAAGCAATGGTTGCTTAAAAGTAGTACTAGCATGTTCCTCTAGCATATAAAAAAGTATATTTATGTTATATAAGATGAAATCCTCTCCTGCCTTTGCGTGGTTGAGATCAGTAAGATCAGGAAACAAATGTAATCTATTGGTCAGCTTTTACACTAAAATCCTGTAGTCAGGCTTTATTACCGTAAGAAACTGAGAAGTGGCTCAATGAGATAGCAGTTGTCCAAATTTAGAAAGAATAACTAGGATTACAGTTCTTTAAAAAAGGAGTTAGTTTCACAGTTTTGTGAACGTTGGTTTGAATATGTGATTTCTGTGTCTCTAGTACTTTCTTTATGAAAACCAGAAATAGTTTTTTCCAGTAGCTGCTTCATTTCTTACCTACTGCTTCACACAGTAACATGAGGAGCTGAAGAGAAAATCACTGGTTTGTAACTTCTTGCCTGCTCAGCCCTTCTGGGTGGTCTGCATAGTTCAAATATTTCAGGAATGAAGTATTTAGGAGATTACAATGTTAAAAGAGTAGGTAATCAGAAAACACATCTTCCTGTTATGTAGCAGCACACTAAATGCAAGAGTTGAAAGGCACAAATGTGAATTGTTCAGCTTTTCCATGTCATGGCACTTAACAACAGAGTACAGCTGCAAATAAACTTTTTACAAAGCTTAAAACTAGAATATTAAAAACTATGGATTTACAGTTGATTATCTGCCTAAAAACAGTGAAAGCCCAGCAAAGCAAATTAAATACTAACATTAAACCCAGTATTAATCATAGAAGCCTACAGACAAATACAACAGTGTCTGTCTGTTTGCTTTGCTGTTTTCCCATCAGCTTCATGCTCAGTATCCTGCAGTTGTAGGTCCTGAAGCTTCACAATTACACCCTGAAGCCTTTGCAGCTTTTGTCTTGGTCTTACATATCCCGGCTGTCACTGCAGCACACTGGGTACAATATACCTTCTGTAACGGGAATAAGTTATTTTCTTTAACTTACTTTTCTGTTTGTTTAGGTTCCCCCAGTTTATATTTCTCAACAGTTTGGGGGAACAAATAAATGAGGTCTTTATTTAAATCAGCAACTCTACAAAACACAAACAAAACACTTTTTTGGTTTATATCAGATTTTCGGTCTAAATAAAATAGGAAAATTAGAAAATATAGAATGTTAGATCTTCAAATAAGAAAAAAACACCCAACTTCTGCACTATCTGGATATGTCTGTAAGACACATCTGTAAGAAAGAATCCTTAAAACTGGCAAATCCGGGCTATGAGAGAGATGGTTTGGACAAAGCATCCTATCTATAACCTAGCTAATGATGTGGGTTTAGGCAACACGCAAAATATAAAAACCAAATCTTAAATCCAATCAAATGAACATACAATGAGTATCCTTGTTATATGTGCCTTGCAGGATATTTTAACAGTATGGGAAATGCCTTAATAACTGGATAAAACCCCATTCTTCCCTCTCCTCTCAGATGCTGCAGCAGTACTGTCGTTGCTCCAGAACAGCATCACGAAATAAAAACAGGAGAGAGACATCTTTAACAAAGAGAAGACTGTGAGTGTGGAGGGGGGTTAACATCAGAAAATAGCTCTCAAGGGCATCAGCCCTTTGGTTATTTTTACGTTTCATGCTGAAATAGCGTGGAAATGTGTTACTGCTGTCCAGGCTCTTTGGGATCCTGTGTGCAGTGTACCAGAGCAGCTAAGAAGGAATATTGTCATTAAATATAGTGTAGTTTTATCTACCTTTTTTTATACCCTGGTTTCTAACTTTGTAATTGGACATCTGACCTTGTATTTGGCTAAGCATTTTCTAACCTTTAAGATGCAATTTGCTGTTAAAGATGAGTCCAGTGAAAGTGACAGATACACAGTAAATTCCTATTTCACGGAAAGAAGTCCAAATTTAGAGACTGGAGATGGCTGTAAGGATACAGTGGCTGATGGAGATGTCATGGTGACATTCTTTAAAATAACCTCTGTCAGGCAGAGATGAAGCAGCAGATGAAGAGGTACCACACTGATCCACAGTAGGATTGCACACACAAACGAGGATGGAGTTTAGCCCTGTCACTGTTCAGTCCTATGGGGGTTTCTCTCATCCTTTTAGAGCTTTGTTGGTGCAGCATTTTTAGGAGTGTAAAACAAGTACCAAAACCTTACTTTTGCTCAGGAAGTAAAACAATGAAATTTAACAGATGGGAATTAAACCAGCGGAGTCAGGACTTACACTTCCATGGTTACTTTACAAACTCAAACCAGAATTTTGCACCTTACTGATGCACAGGCACATACCCACAGATCTGCAGCTATAAAGCAGCGATCCTATAGTGATCCATTTGCACAATAATTTCCTTTTACTTGTAAAATAAGAGCACCATTGCATTATAACCAAGTACAAAGAGTGTTCTCTGTTTCTATAGCAGAAAGATGATATAATATGCAATTGCATAACAGCTGTGCAGTCTGTGTAACTATAACTTAGTTGTGTTAGTGGCTCAATAGACATTTATAAGTGGCCAAACAGATTTAACAGTAACACTCCAGTTTATTCATACTCAAAATCAAAAAGCTGTGTTTATTTTTAGGGAATTTCATTATAAAGTCCCCTTGCATGTCTGAATAATAGGTGCTAAGGATCCTTTTACTTAGACCCTTATTTTTCAATGTGAAATTTGAAAGATGTTCTCGAGGGCTGTGGCACCGAGTTACAATTCCATTAGGGAACACGCATCCATTGAGTTCCCTGGGATTGAATTTACCAGAGTAAATATTCATTACAGTTCACAGCTCAGTGCCCCAACCCTTCCCTTTAATCAATAGCAGCAAAAGTTGCGAGTTAAATGAGTGCATGATTTCATAGAGTACTCTGAGCTACTGAAGACTCTAAATGCAACTGTTTAAAAAAAACTGCAGGGATATTTTGAAAAGCATATTTCTAATTTAGACTGAGGTCAAATACTTTGCAAATCGTAAATCATTAATTTTTTGGTTTGTTTTCTAAGTATGTATGGGTTGGTTTGAGCACCGGGACCTTGCCCCAGCACCCACCCTTATTCCTTCCAGACTTCAAAAGCAGTAGTTCCAGCCCACATCTTCATGGGCAGATGGCTTGCATGCTATTTTGAAATCTTAGTATTTTAGGACAAAATAGAGAAGATCAATACAATCTAGAAAAAAGTAGGCAAAATAACACGAGTGCTTCAAATTACATAATTTAAAGTTAGGACTTAGGCAAAGCATGCACACTAGGAACCACAATAGCAAAAAAAGTGGTTTCATGTTCTGGCTAACCCAGGAATTAAAAATGCTGAGAATATTGTATTCATGTGTGTGAATTTCCTCCTAAATGTGACTTTACATATTATACTTGTACACATATATTTAAAATTTACAGCGGTTGCCAAAGGCAGAACTAAGCTTGTTACAGAGAATATAAAATTTGTATTAAGATCTGTCTCTCAGGCAGCTGCAGAAGCAAGGCTCTCTAGGGCCTGCTTAATTTTTTTTAAAATGTAAATGTAACAGCAGTTCCGTTACTGTAGATACACAACACACATATATATTCTGTAACAAGAAACAGAAGATTGAGCAGTTGCGTGTATCAAATGTAACAGCAAGTAGAAGTAATTTTTACCCTAACCCAATCTCCTCCCAACAAGAGCCTGAACTGTAGAGCCACGTGCAGAATGGCCCATGGGCTACACCACCAGCAATTCCACAGGATGAAAAAGTGTAACTTAACCCAAAGTTAAACATGTAATGGAAAGTCAAAGGGAACAGACCATCAGGAAATGCCTGTGCAGTAGCTTTCTAATGACAGTGGGGCTCTGGAAGCATTTCAAATGGGAGTATTTAACTCGAGAGTATTTAAGAACATGCAGGTGATTCTCTGCATTCTTTTACACCCAAATTCTGCTTGCTCAGCTCCATCCAGCTGAGTTCCTCAGTTGTTCATTAACTTTTGTTCTGAATTGTAATTACTGTGGTCAGAGGAGAACTTAACAGGTCAGCACTGAACTGTCCTGTTCCTTCTAAGCTTTGGCCACAGGCTCTGCTTTTACACTTTTAACAGGCTTCAGATCACACATAATTTGTTTAGAAACAATTATCTTCATTTTTCAGACTTTCAATTGCTTCTATTAGCTTTGAAGCTCATCTTTTCCTTTTCTAGGGACATTGTGACTCCAGCACTCATCACTTCTGACTGAGCTCAAATGCACGAAGTCCTCAAGAAACAAAAGGAAGGAGAGGCTACCAAGGGGAAATACAAATCAGTCCCTGGGCACACAAACAGGCAAGTTCAGTTTTAGAACTGCTGAATCAAGCAGGTGACCTAACACCAGAAAGAAAACCCCAAACCTTGATATACTTGGTGCCTTCTCCTGAACTTCAGTCTGTACCAAGATTGGCTCCTTTCAAAGCACAGTTTGGACATGCTCCTGTGCAACCTGCTCTAGGTGAACCTCCTAGATGATCGCCAGAGAATCCTTTCAACCCCATATCATTCTGTGATTGATTGTTATTTTAGTAAAGTTTGTGGAATAAGATATGCTCCCTATACTTCAGGTGGCATCAAGCTGGACCTCAAATACCCACAAGACTGGATGGCATTCATCTGACAGTAGGAGATCTACAAAAAGTCCTTCCTACCCTTTTACAATGGTTATTCCATCAGTTTATTCACAGAAATCTAACACAGCCAATGACTACAGCAAACTCTGCATTTGCATTGTTTCAACTTTGCATTGTTTTCAACTTTGCATTTGCATTGTTGCATTTGATACCATTTGGTATCAAAACACCATGAAGAGTATGAAGGGTAGAATCATGGCATCACTACAAACAATTTAAGCGAACTTTTATTGAAGCATTAAGTTGTGGTACAGATATTTTTAAATGATCAAAGTCTAACACCACAGAAATTATAAACACCATACTCCCCCCATCCTGATCACCCTAGATAGTTCAAATATCCTTTCAACAGCTTTCATTTTTGTAGCCGAGGCTTATGCTTCTATTTGTAAAAATGTGTATTTCGGTATTACTTGAAAAGGGATCTTCGGTCTACTTAAAGGACCTCAAGCCAACAAATGTCAGGTCAGTTGGGACAACACTTAACAAAAGAAAAAAACCCACTGAAATATTGGTCCTCAATATCAACACCAAAAAGCATTAGTGCCATTTACAGCAAGTAATTGGTAACACTGGTAAAGAACTGCAACAGTATGCTTAAAATAAAAAAATTCAAAGTGTTCCAACCACTTGATTTCTAACCAAGCAGACTTTAGTTTAGAAGCACTGAAAAAGTGCTTCGTATATAAATACAGAAGGAACAAAAAACCACTGCGTCAAACCAGAAAGAGTCAAAACATTGCGAGGACAAGACAGGGCAGGGGGGAATCTCAATTTCATAGTTAACATGCTGGTCTCAGAGCTGTTAAAATCCCAGCATTTCCAAACATAACTGAAAGTGTGCCAGCTCTTTAAAGACCGCATTTTAGTCAATACCCATTAAAAAGGCTTTGAATGACACACTTATTCACGCTCTATGAATAGCATTCTACTTCACTTCTGTCCAGGTGTCCCAGACAGTTCTTGTTCTATGCCTTCACTTAATGCCCTCGAGTCACACTAAGAGGAACCACCTTAGTAATTAGGAGGAAAAAACAGATGAAGTCACAACATTCAAATACAACATAAGTCACATGCACAACAATGTCACAGGACTGTCACAAGATAGAGGTATTAGCTTTGCTTGGAACAACAAAATGAAGTGACACTGGACTAGTTTAGAAGCACTCTTTACAGTTAGAAGTGGTAGGTCACAGGTTTTACTGAGAATAATCCAAACCAATCAACACACCCAGCCTGGCAAATTCCACTCCTTCACTAGATCTACCTGCCAGTGCTCGAGAGCACCAGCTTCTTAGTCTGACATAATTGGTGATTAGGAAAGAAAAATGTCTGGTGCCAATAGAAACTTGCACTTTACAAAGCTGTCACACAACTATGCCCAGGCACTGAGTGGATGCATCCTGCCCGACTCAGCTCTTCCCTGTCAAGTCTGGGACCTTCTTCAAATTCTGCCATTGTGTAGCAGTGTGACAGCTTGGGGATGTGGACAGATAAGCGAGCATTAAAGATGAAATTTAATCTACATTAGTACCTATATCTGAGTTTCTAGAGGTGAAAGACCAATGCATTAGCCCAGTGCTATGGTATAGCTGAGCAAATTCCTATAAGCTTGAGTAGAGCATGAAAAGTCAGCTTGATTTAAAAAATAAATCAACCATCACCTGTAGTAGCAAAACAATTTGTAACTGTTTAAAGAATTTTCTCCAAACATGGAAGTGTTAATTAGCAATCAGTTTCATTATAAATCATAAAAGTCAAAAACAGTTTTAGACTGAAATCACAACATAGATGAAAAAAGTATCAATTTAACAAAGAACTGTCCCCAGTGAGTAGGTTGAGGCTAAAGTCTAATGAGGACGAAAGCCTTGTCTGTGGGGAATTTTTGGTGATACCTGGAGAAAAACTACACTGTGTTTAATTCTACCCGAATCATTTTTACAAGTGTTGTAAAGTTTCATACAGTAAGATTTTTCTACATGCACTTCAATTTCACAGCAAGAGTGGCATAGAGTACCTAAACACAGAAGAGAGCATTCATGCAAGATATCTAACTCCTTGATATAATAATGCA
This sequence comes from Scolopax mira, assembly GCA_004320125.1. NCBI lineage: Eukaryota > Metazoa > Chordata > Aves > Charadriiformes > Scolopacidae > Scolopax > Scolopax mira. Next base: position 4,901 of record BJBW01002653.1, on the reverse strand, counting down.
TACAATTCAAAATGGTTATACTATGATTACACCTAGGGCTTTCCACAACTACAAGGTGGTGGGAGTGGAAAGCATGGCCCCCTGAATCATTAACTAGAAAGCAACCACCACCTTCTATATGGGATTTCTTTTTGCGTTTTTTCTTCATTCTTAATCAACTGTGCTGTTGCTGGCGATTCTTTGTAAAACTGGTAAAAACAAAGTTATAATCACTGAATTGGGCAATCTGGTGATCAAGACGTTTAAACCCTTCAATCTTCTGGGCAGAAGAAAACACTGTACGACATTTAGAGCTCTAGAAAACAAAAAGGAGGAAAGTTATTTTTAAACTTGGATGGACTAGCACAATATGTATTTTATCTACGGTTCTTGTGGTATTTACTAATGTGCCTCAAAACTGTGCCTGGCAGTGCTGCAGGAAGCTTTAACCCCAAGCAGTGACTCTGCTCCCTGTATACAGCACTGTTTTTCTTTCAGTGAACAGCTGGCAGCATCACCAGCAGCACTGGTACAACCAACAGCTGCAGCCACAGACAGAAAAAAGCCAAAGCAGAAATTATGCCTACACAGAACTGCATAGGAAGTCCTTCAACTGAATATTGAGATCAGGCTGCCTTATCTTAATGTTCCTTAAGTTTCCTGGAGATCAGATTCAGTGCATGCTTTCCAAAGAAACTACCATCCATAGAAGCACATGGGAAACTACTAATGCTCCAGTAAAAAGATCTCTAGCCTTGCTTTGTTTCTGACTTTATGCATTTCAGGAACTGACAACGTAAGTCAAGAAAACTCACCTGATTAACAAAGAGGGTTGTCACAAATTTTCCTGGCTTGAAAACCTCTACAACTTTTCTAATCAGGTCATCATAAGAGGTCTGACTTATGTTTGTTTCAAAACTAACATAAGAAAACTCTGGTTCTGGAGTGATGTGAATAGTCCAGTAAGTTCCCTGAAAAAAAAAAAGATATTATTACTGCCATATAATTACTATTTATTTTGATATTAATGATGAATAAGTGTAAAACTTACATCCGATTTCATCCCATTCATTGAATACCCACAAGGATTGAACATTGTAGCATCAATAACAGAACCTGGTATCAGGTCACGAATTCCACTCATCTGAAACAAAAATTAAAATTACATCACTCGGTTTACCCTTAAACTTGTTCAGATTTACCTCAAAGGCAGAGTGAACACCAATTTAGGAAAGGACACCAGAATTTTCCCAGTAACAAGTCAGTTTGGTAATTTGTACCACTGTAGATGAACCTGCTTTGCCATCCTGTCACTTACCAAGTGACTGAGTATCAAGTTGCACACGAGTTATCAGATTCTTTGCCTCTTACAAACCAAGCTGCACACCTCCAGGACAAGGGAACAGCTTAGAACTCTAATACGTAACCAATTCTGCAACTAAAATGGAAAATGGAGCTCCTGTTCAACCAGTATCCACAAAGTGAAAGTCATGCACATTTACCCCAGAGCAAGAATGTACTTCTTTAACCCCTAGAATGGGGGTTAAATCCCAGGTGCTTTGATTTCCCACACAATACTTGAGCTACAGCCAAATCTCAGTAGCAAATACAGTATAAGAATCAAAGTTTAAGAGGGAAAACCAGATGAAGTCAATGCACTTGTCAGAGAAACCTCTTCATGTCATAAGACTTTCCCATTTGTAAAAAGGGGAAAAGGAGACAAAACCATGAAGTTATGGTTAGACCTTAAATCCTCCTCCCCACATCCCCCAAAGGGTTCCAAGATATAACTTTGATCTTGACACTCGATTCTCTTGGCATCTTCAGTGTAAGTCTTATTCCTCATAACCTCCATCCTTAAGTGGAGGTTACTCAATTGTGGTTTTACTCCTATTCTTCCATTTGTCAGAGGATAAGCTTCTGATCACCTGAAGCTCTGCAAACTGCTTCTTGCAATAGACTAAAGCAGGAGCATTGAAAATGTTATATTCCCAAAACATTCTTAGGGATTTAAATCCATTTCACCCTCAAAACATTAGCCTGACATTTTCTATGAGATCTTTCTTACCAAAAAATAAAGACCATATTAAATAGCAAGTGAAGCATTTTGTAGCCCAATTTCCACCACTCCCCAAAAAGTTTTGTTTTTGAGCAAACATACACGAGTGACATCATTTGCAGTAACACCATCTTTCATGTAGAACTGGTCCATAACTACTGGGTCAAGCTCACTCATCAGAATTTCCAGTGTCTGATCAGGCTGATTGGATATCCGACTCTCTGGGAAATCCAGGGTGTACAGGTACCTAGAAAAAAAATACAAATCAAGCTTATGTAATAAATATTAGAAGCACCAATTTAAGCTCTACTGTAAGCCCCAAAGATTTTAAAGTCTTCACATACATACCAGCAATCAGAATTCATACGCCCCATGCAATAAGCTGCTCCATCTGACAAGAAAAAAGTTTCCAGTTAATATATCACAGCTGATACTTTTTGTAAAATATTAGCTTCATTTCCTATTTAAATACAGTGGAAGTCTTTCACAGACCACTGATAGAGTCAGCATCTGTATCAAAGCAGCAAGCATTTAACTTTAGGAACGGAAAACCAATAATCAGTATAACAGGCTCCCTCAGAAGGTAGTCTGGACACCCCAATACAGAGTCTACCAGCAGGAAATTCAGATTACAGCTTTAGCTATACACAGAACCCTAAGCCTTCTTAAGAATTTAATGAATTTACAATTAGCATTTTCTGAAATAACTCAGATAAGTACAAGAGCTTGCATGTTCCTTCAAAAGCCTTTCTGCCAGTAGTTAAAATTCAAGATTGTTCTTTTAGGTTTTAGATTTTATTAAATGTTTGAATTTTTTCTTTCAAGCAGCAACTTTTCTGCAAGAAGGTGGTTTTTTTCCTGGTGTACTTGTTACCTTGAATTACTATTTACTTTTTTAATGAGGCTTTTAGGGTTGGTGAGAGCTGGATTCTGCAGACTGACTTACTGCTCCATTTGAAAGCCTGAAGGTCACCTCAGCGAAGACAATGTGTTAAGCTTAGTAGGATTTAAATTTTGATCCCAGCAAGTTAGTGTAAAAGTTTCATAAAAACAAGTATTTACTGCTTTGTATTTTTATGCAGCTGAAGCTTGTGCTGGCTACAGAACCTCAAGGACTGGTGAATCAAATCACCCAGCAGCCTGTACGTATTGTTTATCACTTCTCACTTCACACCAACACTTGACACAAGCTGTGCAACTTTGCTGAAGGTTAATGAACTTACTTGGGAAAATTTCATTAAGAAACTCTACTTCTTCCTGGAAATTCCTATGTGGGTACTCCTGGTGGGAAGGCTTCATGAAATTCTTACGTGAATAAAAGAAGCTCTGAAAAAAAAAAAAACCAACAACCAGTTCATCTTAGATATTGCATACAGGTATCTACCTTGAATCTAAAAATCTAGCAAAATGCAAGCATTTAGTAAGCTTTCACAGGACCTAAGCTTTCATTGTCTAAACACTGCTAGTTGTTTTATTTCCATTGCAGAGGCAATTACCATTACGGTAATTCCTTAATTTATAAGCTACAGGAGACTGCTTACTTCCAAACTTGTTTCCCACAAGAAAATATCAATGACTTTAGCACTGACAACATGGACATGGAATTCTTTCACCTTTAAGTAAGCTTAACTCAGCACAACAGCATTTGTAAGTCAGCAGCCTTTAAGAGGCAAATAGAAAGTTAAATCCTACAGCAGATCAAGCACTCGATCTCCCCACTCTGGGAAGCACATAGAAATGGCAAAGGAAGTTGCAGAATATTTAATAAAATCAATGAACTCAAAACAGTGAGTGAAAAGCTTTTTGTACATTCTAAGAAATGCAGCAATTTCTGGCAGCTTACCTGAATTGAGTCAAACCCACTGTACTCCCTAGCAAGCTCCAACAGGGGAACCAGTGCTTGCAGTAAGAGGGTGGTACCACACGTCTTCAAAATGAAACGTCTCTTGGAGACAAACATGCTACTCTCACTGTAAAAAATAAAAAGTTATGTTACAATATATTAAGTGCACTATATTAAACAAGCCAAGAGACAATGGTTAGATCTTGGTTCTTATCCCAACCAAATGCATTACTCTAAGTGAACATACGGTATATGGTACATAAACATGCTTGGCAAATGGATCAAACCAATAGATTTTTAGCTAGTATTTGAGAGCTGTTATGATTTCCCAAAACAATCTTCCCTGCTGCAATTGAGTACACAACATGTGTAATTTATTTTCTTAACCCAGACACAGAACAGAATCAAACTTGAAATCTGACTTTCTTGGATGAAAAAGAGAAGCTTATGAAAAAGCCTATGAGAAAGTCAACTCAAAAAAAGGCAAAAGCCTTAAAAAAATTTCCTAAGTTGTCTGTCCTCATCTTCTAGGAAAACTGACTACTGCAAAGTGGTAAATCAGCACCTGTCCACAGAAACAGGAGTCTCATAATGATAGTACTGGCATAGCTATATGATGCACCTTATGCATGAGATACAGGAATTAACTACACATAAGCTTTAAGTCAGATACTTAACTACAGTCCCACTGAACTGGAGACTAGCATTGATACTACATCCAGAGCACTTAAATGGGTGTAACTATCTTCTCACCAAATAACAGAATAATGGGAATAAGTCTAGCTTAAAACACTCAGTTTGAAATACTGTTTCCGAATTCAAACTAAAGGTTATATTTCATCCAGGATACAGTTATAACCAGTGTCGTGGTTTGGCCGTAGATGGGAACAAAGGACCACGTGGCAGTCACTTGTACAAATCAGAGTCCCCCACCAGCGGCGTGGCCGGGGGGGGGAAAAATTGAAACTGAAACTCGTGGGTTGAGACAAAAGTAATTTAACAAAACAGCACAGGCCACAG
>BJBW01002652.1:230377-285200 GCA_004320125.1 Scolopax mira | reverse complement strand
TTTTTAATAACTAGGTGAGGAACCAGTGTGGAGTAGATTAGTAATTTCATGGGAAATCCAGTATGTGAAAGAGAAGCAGCCTGTGAGAGAGACCATCATGCTCTCTTGTTCTGAGGTTTGGGAGTACCCATATTCTAAAATATTGTGGATAGAAAGAACAGAACTTTTCCTTCTTATCTAATACTTGTCAGTGTTTTCTCCTTGAAAAACTGATGTATGAACCTATTGTGTTCTGTTGGTTATTAAAACCAGTAACAAAACAATGTTGACCTTGATAGAAATGAAATCCACACTGAGCAAATATTTTCGTTTTATCACTGTTTACTTGTCTGCCTAAATTATTCTTAAACATTTTAAGTCCTTGCCATCTGTTTCAAGACCTCTTTTATTATTTAGAGAATTTTGCCAAAAAAAAAATGTTAACTAGTGGACATTCCAGCAATCTATGTGAGCTTATAAATGCATGTGGCAAGCATAATTGGTGTATGTTTAATACTACACTTGGGGAAATAGAAAAGAAAATGTCATATTCACCTTACTGCACAATAAATTACTGAATTTACCTTTTGTCATGTTTTAGTTTGTCCTTCAATATGCTTTTTTTCCGTTGTTGCAATTTGATGAAACAAAGTAGCCACTTCTTTGCTATTAAGAGGACAGTGATGGAGTTACATACCATGTATGTACTTATTTTTCATTTAACAGACAAGAATTAAAGGCTTTATTGCTATTGATCTTCTTGCTCTTCATCCTGTTTTGCCTTTTATCATTTAATTGTAGTTAAACAATCTCCTAACATAATGTGATGGGTTACAAATTTCACAATTTTTTCAAATTAAATTCTGACTGTTTTAAAATATTTCTAGATGCAGCCTATTTCCTTAGTTGTATTTAGCTGTACTATTCAGCATTACTTAACATAACTTGCAGGTAATGTCTTTCACCTTGTGCAGCAAGAGTAACAAATTTTTGCTTATTGTCTCTACTTGGCCAGTATGTTTATGCTGCTGAGAGGTCCAAAAGGTTAGGAGAGTTTCAAATGAAGTATTGATGGGCATATTGTATTAAGCAAGGATTGGAAAGGGCTCACATGTGTCAAGCTGAAGACCTACACAATATTCTCATTTTTGCTGCTATGCTAAGTCTCTTCATCACCAGAAAATTGCTCTGTGAGCATGCAAGGGTAGCCAAATCTTTTGCCTTAAAAATCATCCAATTGTACAAAATGTCCAGATGACAATATTTGATGAAGTGATTGTTGTCTGTTCCATATTAATAAATCCATAAACTTTTATTTTTTAGGGAGGATATGCATATATTGGCCCATGTCGGGGACAGGATTGTTCAGTTTGCCAGTGCTTTCCAGAGAAAGGATCAAGAGTAAGTGATTAGACCTAATGATAATTCCTATTGTAAATACTGTTAATTTTGTGCAAATTGCTGTTCTTTAAAATCAATATGCTTGACATAAATAAAAAAAATGATATTCAATAAATCAATATTCAGACAAACAAGTCTCAATATATCAAATGCACAATACTCTCACTGGTGTGAAGTACATCTATCATCAAAGGGAGTTAAGATTGTTTGTAAACAGGTTTATAATAATCATGGTGCCTTTTTTGTGTTAAGAATTCTTTGCAGTCAATCTAATAGTTAGACAAACGCCATTCTTAATATATATTTAGTTTAGAAGTTTATGCTCATATTTTACTAGGTTGGTTAAAAGAGAATGTCTCTGCCATTTACCAGTTTTATGAAATTTAGGTGTTTCTTTTTTGGGTTCTGTGATTCTGAAAAGCTCCCAGACTATTTTACTAGCTTAATGTACTAAGGACAAAAAAAATTATCTGGATTGTCTTTGTCATATATAAATAATTGTAAAACACTGAATGAAGCAAAAGCATTTTCATATTATTCACTAAAATCAATAACCGTGCATGTTGCTATTTGTTAATTGAGATATGGTCCAGTGAGGACTAGTTTATTATCTTGGCTGTTTTTTCTAAAAATACATATCTATATAGTGATACAAACAATTTCGGTATTATATGAGGAAAGTACTTATTTAGCTACACGCCCCGACTTGTGTACAACTGAAAAATTGTCATAGTGATGGAAATTATTTTCTTTCAAAGTACTAATGTTAAAGTTTAGGGTTAGAAAGCTCGAGCATTGTGGATCAGTTTTTAGAAGAGCTGCATGTCCCATTTGTTTGCATACAACCTGCATCTCCACAAAAGCAAGACACCTTTTCCTTCCTGTGCTTCGGCCATTAGCTGCATGGTTTGCTGTGTCATGATCACTGCCCTGGTATCCTTGGATCCTATCCTAATCCTCCAGGATTATGTCTATATGAAAGTCCCCCATGCTGTAGGATTTTCATAATAGAGGCCTAGGACGTGTCTATCTCTGTAACACTGTTTTAACAAAAGGGCATCCCAGGAAAAGTATTTTGACTAGCAGTGTCGCAGTGTCTCTCTGAATAGACTGTTTTGGATACCAAAAACCAAAGTGGTTTTTGATCTGAAGTGCCATTTGAAAACAACTGACTTCGAAACTAGAGGATTCTGGTTCTCTCTCAGTATCTTGGAAGTGCTGAATTATGCAGCCATAATCAATCAATAGTAAATACTCACTGCAGTCGTTGTGGCTCTTTCCTAAGCTGTCCTCCCCACCACAGGTAAACTGAACTGAGAACATTTGCAGTGAGTTTTCTAAGTACTTCCAAGGATCTGGACCTACGTGCCAAATAAAAGTGTAATAAGCATTTAAAAATAAATTTAATGTCATTATACAAATGTAAGTCTAAGAATTGTACCATTTTCCAAAGCAGATGGATAAAGTGTCTCCAATGTAATATGAATTTATGTTTTATGCAATCATTTCTCTTAATCGATATGCAAAAAGAAGTACTCATCAGACCCTACATGAAATATAAACACCAACTTAAATAAACACCACTTCAGATAGATTGTTGCAAATATTTTCTATACTAATAGATGCTGAATTATTTTCTGTAAGATTACTTAATATTTTTTTCCATCCTACAATCCTGTTGATTTCTAAAAATCTGTGTTCTGCCTTTACACTCTGACACACTAACATTGCTTTCCTAGCTTTTCTGGAGACTACCCATTACAAAATAAAAGATTTCTTTATCTTACTGTTACCTTCCTAGAATGCAAAACATCTGCTTTATCTACTTTTCTGTCTGAATCCTGCTCCCAGGCTGGTTCCTCAGAGTTTTGCATTTTCCTTAATCCTGTTTTTAAAGTGCAAGAAAGAATAACTGAAAGCCTTTGGTATTGTACAATATGCAAGCCTAAAATTTCAGAACTGTACGCTTTATTAGTCTTTCTCTCTAAAGGATGCATAAGGGCAACATATAAAGTTGGTTGCCCAGCACCATATTTTTTTCCTTTTCACTATTTAGCGCAGACTAGTTGTCAAAATTAAGGGTGAGCTGGCCCTCTGAATAAACGTTTGCTGAATGATTCTGGAAAATTCATGTACTTGCTGGGAAAAGGCAACAGAACACTAATCTCATCCAGACCAGCTGGAAAGCCAACCATATAGCAGCCCTCAAAGTTGACAAGTCTCTATTCATCTCTGTTAAACCAACTGCAGTACCAGCGGCTTTTGCATAGGCTGAATGAGAAAGAGCACCTGGATGAGCTACATCAGTATATGTATTGAGCTACATTGATATATATAGACCACTCCATCTATTCTTTATTTTTACTTTTTAATTTTTAATCTTTTTTATCACAGGAGTCGGATGTAAGGTATTACCTTGGTGGTCTCTCATTGAACATGGTAATCTAAGATTTACAGGGGAGCAAGGGCAAGTTGTCTTATTATTGTACTGTGAAGGTACCATCTATGTTAGAAACACACAGGGGTCAAACCTATTATAAATTGATTAAGCATGTTATTCAAACTCTTCAAGAGCTGCAACCAAATCTTTCATTAGACTAGCCAGAACATGACCATTTATATGTTGTTCTCGGTCTTTTTTGTTGTCTGAATACTTCCAAATAGAGTTCCAGTTTCGATGGAAAATTTCTGTTAACTTTTATCTCCCCTAAAAAGTGTACTGAGAGAGAAGCTATTTAGTAAAGGGCATTATGGTACACCTGGTGGAACACATAGGAATTATTATCCTTAGGAAAGATGTTCATTGCATCATAACATAGACTTTGTGCTAGATAGATGTTGTAAGTCCCACTTTAAAGTCATAGTTTAATATCTGAATAAGAACCTAAGCAGTTTGTTTTGTACATTGCTAATGGTCACTTCCCTGCATCCTTATCCACACACTAATGAAAAGGAGATTTTTAGAGAAGTCAGAATATCTATCTGCTGATAAAACAGTAGTTGTATAGTTTCAAAGTTAAGGTGTGCCCATCTGATGAGGGTTTCATTTAGCAGACTGTGAGGAAAATATTATTGCTAGTTCCATTTGACAGATTTTTGTTGACATTAGAACAATACGATGGGTATTTGATGACATTGCCATTTTACAGATTTTAGAATGTTACTTTCCTTTTTAGACTTTCAGTGGAAGAATTGCCTACTGGAAATTTAGCTATTAAATGAACAGACTATTTCTGTGTTTGGAGCAGACCTATAGTAAATCCATAAGAAGGATTTCTACTAAAATTAAGGTAGAACAAAAGTCTTAGAGCCAATATAAATCAGCTTTGTTTATTTGTAATTACCAGTGACTCTGAATGCAGTGGGAATTAAAACTTCGCCCTCTAGTTGCCCATTTGCAAATCTTTTAGATGTCAACATAGAAAGCCTTCTACATTTTAAGTGGACAAGATAATAGAGGTTTTAGCTAGAGAACAGATAACCATGGGAGTAAGAAAAGGAAGCTGCCATGGCCATACGTTAAAGTATTGAAATTGGGCAGGTTGGAAGAAAAATAGAAGCAAGTAACTGAACTTTTATTAAATATTTATATAAAACAAGTACACTTATGCACTAGTTGCTATATTTGGTTTTAGAAGAGCTTGTGTACCTGCTGTTTTTTATTTCTCTCAACCTTAGATAACTGTGCTTTAAACAGATTTGCACTACTATTCCTCTGCAAGAAATCACTGTCCGAAAAACATTCTGGTCACTACTGCTAGTAATATAGTCCATTCTGATATCATAACAGTTGTCCACATCACATTGAAAGTTTGACTTCTGTTTAACTGGGATTATAACTTTGTTGGAATTAATTTTACATTATACTATTTATCTGTTGGTCTCATGTCACAACTCAAAAAGTCTCTTTCTTCCATAGGACACCATTGGACTGTGCTGTTAAATCTCTTTGCACATACTGTGTGCTACTACATTATTCATTTAAGAACTGTAGAACAGATAAATTTATAAGAGGAGAAAGTCATTAGTAAAAGTATATAGGCCAGTTAGCGTTCTACATGTTCTGGGCTGGCACCAAGAATCAACTGAGACTTTCTCCTGTCTCTTCTTTCACAGTCAAGATGTATGGTCTTCCAGGAGGCAGTAGCATTCAATGTTTTTAATTACAGGCAAACAGCAACCTCATTATTTTAGAATTTCTCCCCCCTCTTTCTCTTTGGTGTCCCACAAAGTTTGTGATTTTAATTTTCTTCAGATATGTCAAACTGATAGTGAAACCTTTCTTGCATTTCCCCCTCTTTCTCCAACTTTTAAATAATTTCCTTGATAACTCCTGCAGGATTGTTGAGGCCTCTGATAACACCTAACTGAATTTAGATAGTTAAAAAAAAGTTTGCAGTTAGCACTGGCAGATTGTAAACCTGTCCTGTGCTGACCCCAGAGTTTGATCCCATTCAATTCCTTTGGCTTTGTTTATGGAGTTAAGTAGATTTAGAAAGCAAGCGTCTATTCATGACCCAACCTGATCTAGTTTCTGTGAGATCATGTGAAAGGCCTGGAGCAATATAAGTAATAAATTTAACTCAGCAAGACTGATGTTCGTTCTTTTGCAGATGAAACAAGTGGCCTATTTTCAAATTAGTGTAGGAGAGAGCCTAGCAAACAGAAATCTAAGAGCAGGTCTCACGTTTTCTGGCATATGAGGTGTAAGGAGTAAGCATTCACCTGAGGTATTTAGTCTGTTGGTTGTCACAGGTAAGTTAGAAAATCAGCTGATGTGTACTTCAGGGCAGTAGGGTAAAAATGGTGAAATTTAACTCTATAGTAGGATTGTCTCCTGGCATTGCTTCTCTTGTAACATTTCCCTAATAGGTCTTGTGAGTTGTCCATCTCCCTAGAAGATCCTGTGGGTTAACTGAGTCCCATTTACAACACAGTGTAAACATATTTAAGATTCATTAACTGCGAAACTGCAAATTCTGTCTGATTTGGGGAGTAAGAGACATTTAATAAATCACACTTTTTTGCATGCCTGTATGCAGTCTGTCACTCACATGGAATATCCAGCACTTGTATTTGAATTTTCAAGCTTCATACTTAGGAAATAAATATGTAAAATCCGTCTACTTGATCTAAAGCACACGTGCTTAGTTGAATCCACTATCAGGGATGTATACACACTAGCATCTGCGGAAACCCAGATCTCTCCCACTATTTGCCTCATACTTGTTCATAATTTTTCCTGGCATATTGGCTATGCCATGGTTTTAAAACAGAAGAGAGAGACCAGTTTCTGTAGTATCTCTATTACATTTTACCTATATTCACTGAGAACCATGGAAAACCTAAAGAAATGAGACCCCTAGATTTATATCTGAAACTACACTACAATGTGACTACACATTTTTTTATAACTGGGCAGAGCAGTAGACCTCTGGCTCCAGAAGTTAGGACTTGAACGGGTAGGGAATGGAGCCTGCTTACCAGAACGTGTAATAGGAACAGGATCATTCCATTTTCCTCCTCTTTGAGGCTGTTCTTCATATATGATATCCAGCTACAGCATCTGTAAATTAGCATTTTTCATATTAGATATGTTTTGTTCTTGTTAAATTATCCCTCCTTTTGATCTTGAGCATCTTTTTTCCTTTTGGTTCCCCTGTCTCACCATACCAAAAATAGTGTTTTTCTCAGTTGCTGCAGATTAGCAAATTTTTTCACTTCAGGCAAGACAAAACTGTACACAATCGTTCTTTTTCATAGATTTGAATCAATCAAAACCTGCCAATTAGTGACTTTTTCAACAAAATAAGTAAGAGTAGAAGTTAATTTTATTTTATTAGTTAATCTGATGTTAGTTATTTGTGGTCTAAAATGCTCTATTTGCAGCGCTCTCTTTCAACCACTAACAGTTTCTTAGTGCCAAATTCGGTTTTGCTCAGTGTTTGTTTAACACAATAGTGACACCCGGTGGTTTACTGGATACTTTTTCTTTTCATGGTTGTACAGGGTTAAAACACAAAACAAAGTACGCTGTGAAAAATGTTTTCATCACTTCACTGTCATTTGTTGTGCTTCACAGAAGTGTCACTGGGAATACTAAGCTGCATCATCAGGTACTATGTTCCTGTAGCATACTGGATCAGTGAAAAATATGTTAAAAGAGCACAGAATTTTCCAGTAGTTTGCAAGTTTGCAGCATGATCCAGATGCTGAGAGAACTCAAACAGCAAGGGTTACTATTGCATTTGATTGGCTCAAAATCTGACTGTAAAAAAAGTTAGCTAAGACTGAAAAGTCATTATGCAATATGCTATTTATGAACAAACTGAGAATAAAGTACATGCCATATACTAATCTGAACCTCACTCTCTGTTTAACCCACAGTCACTGAAAAATGTGCTCTATTAAGAACAAGAGAGTGGATTTAATGCCAAGTTGTGTGCTTGCTCAGATTTATCTCGTCTTGATAAAGTTAATATTTAAAAGGCTTCTTTTGGAGCCTTGACTTACAGTGAAAGTGGGGGAGTGGAAACTTCCCAGAACAGACACCCCTACGAGCCCTGGAAGCTGTGGCTTTGCTGTGTAGTAGACCTGCTCTTCCAAAAGAGGAGAGGACACAGGTCCTTAGAGCAGTAGCAGATGCTCCCACCTAACTAAGCAAATTACAAAAGAAAACATCTGTCTGCCAATGCCTTGTGCACTCCTCTCTTGACCCCAGACTTCTCTACATTCCTCCCATTCTCTGTCCTGCTGCTGATAAAATGAGAAAGACTGGTTACAACCTGCAGTCTAGTGCAGAATGGAAAAGGGCACAATATTACTTGCTTACAATGTGAATATGTGAAGTTGCTGGGCATTTTCATTTTTGTTCATTTCACATATCACTGGTATAGCCACATAGCCTGTAATATAGGATACTGTCCTAATTGAAGGCAATAACTGGACTTATTTTGAATTATCGATAACGAGAAGCAAGACAGAATTCAGTCTAATAGCATTAATCAGGGTTTTTTTTTGATTCCAATTAAGACTCCTTTAAAATACTGTGCTTTCAGACAAGTAAGTGCTCAGGGTACTCTAAAAATCAGGTGCTCTTCAGTGTGTTAGGCAACCAAAAAGAGTAAGTCCAAATAACCTTGGCCTTTTCCAAACAGTATTAAATGCTTTGCTGAATGATTCTGAAGTATTTGCAGTCTTAGTCATAGGAAGCATACTTAATTAAAAAAAATATAGTCTTGTTTTGTCAAAACTCAGTTTCTTACTGCAGGTCAAGCCCAGGATATGCTAAAATAACAGACCATAGTCTTGGCATGGGTAGTTCCTGACCTAGACAATTAACAAGGCATTGAAATCCTAAAGGAATTTATTGGCATCAGATGGCAGAGCAGGCATAATATTCTGTTCATTTTAACTGAACTAATTTGTCATTTCCACATGAGCATGACTACCTTCATCCTCTTTATTTGTACAGCTGTCCTGAGACTGTAATGCTGTGGTAGTCACATTGGATGGGCACAAATAATAGATGTGATAATAGATGTTATGACATGGTATCAGTTTGGTCTTAACAAAGCTCCCAGTCATTATCATTCTTTGAGCTGAAAGAAAGAGAGACAATCCACCAGCTTCACATGGCATGCTAAAGTTGTATCAGCTGTCAAACCTATTGTGAATTCTGTTTTATGACTTCACCACCTCCTACTGAAGACATAAACCGTGGAGTCAATTAAATTCACAGGGTAGCAACTAATGAAGACATTTTATCAGCCTAAAGGACTACATGTCCTGGAAGTGTCTATTGGTTAATTATGATAGAAAATTACAACAGAATTGATACAATGTCTCAGCTCTTTTCTGTGTACTATCAAAATCGTGTTTCTCCAACTGTCCAAAGGATATAATATGATTTGAAAATTTTCTCTTTCGACTCTTGAATGCAAAGTATAAAAGCCACGAATTAAAAAATATTAAAATTGCTGCAGAAACTTGTCAACAAAATGCATTGTTGAGTAAAGGCATTAGAGCATTAGTGAGAAATATCTTATGCCTTTTTTTTTTTTCCTGCTGATGAGTGTTGCATTTTGCATGGTAACAGCTAGGTCAGCGTACTGAAAAAGCATAATGCTTCCAGTAGTGTGAATGGTTCAAACAGTTGTATATTACTATAGCATTAGTCTCATTCAATTCACCTCCCTTATACTTGAAATTGTGCTGTAATTGAAATGATTGTCCAGTCTTTTTTTATCAAGTATTTAAAAGGTGTAATAGCTGGTTTAAGAGTACTTCAGTGAATAAATTCAGTTTTACAAGAGTGGATGTGCAATGCACTGCCAATAGACAGGCTGCAATTGTTCATGCAAGCAAATACTCAAACACCCAGAATCCTGACTGTCCATTCATTGTTAACAAGGATAAAGACTCAGCAGATTTTAATACTAGTAGTCTTTAATTTGCATAATATTTTACACTGCTCAAATTACGGTATCAGAAAATTGCAACTGTTGCTGAAGATGACATGCTAATTCTGCCCTGGAAGTTTTGCCAGTGGCTTCACTGGAAGCAGGATCAAGGTTTAAGGGAGAGGAACTGCTATCAGCAAATGGAACAGGAGTTGTATGAGGATACTTTTTCAGGAAGTCCTTCTTTGTAAGTGCAGGACTTCTTTTCCTAGCCTCTGGACTAAATTCCTGTTCATAGCTTCAGGGCCAGTGATGATCCAGTCCTGCTTCCAGTAAAGCACAAGCCTGTAGTATGTTCCTGTTCCAGGCATGTAGTCAGTTACCTTCTCATTTGCTGATTTGATTGGAGGATGAACACCATACATTCCTTCCCTTCATGTCTGATTGTTAAATCACACTGATTGTATTGACATATTTTAAGAGATAAGTAGAGAATAAAGAAAAAGAGGTTTAGGTCCTGCTTGCAATTCACAAGATAATATTTTGTTCAGGTTCAGTCTGTTGAAATGTTTACACTGAGAAGCAAGCAGTTCAGTTCTGTTGCTTCAACGTAATTTCACTCCTGAAGCTAACACATCTGCTTACAATCACCTTTCATTACTGTCATTTTGTTTTCCTTCAATCCATTCATAGAAATAAACATGGTCTGTCATTTCTGTGATTAGAGGTTGCACTGAAATATCCTTTACTGCCCTCAAGTGGTCTTACAGGCATATGCTTTTCTTGGGAATGCATGGGGCTCCATTTTGCTTTCTTTTTTAATAATATGGTATAATTGATTGATGAATTCTGAAAAGAAAGCAAAACACTCTTCATTTGGGAAACAAAACAAGTTATAGCTAAATAAAGATAATGATGCAGAATAAAAAAGATGAGTAAGAGAAATAAAGACCTGTAAATACGTAGCTTTTTGTAGGGTGAAAGTGTAGACAGCTCACATGAAGTCTGATTAGAAAGCTGGCTTTATTCAGCACTTTGAAGCTATGATTTTATAGTTGTTTAGCAGCAAGGAACAAGAACTGCAAGAAATCCAAAACAACTCCACAGCAATGCTATAAACTGAAAAATCCAATTGGCATAGGAAGTATTTCTACTACAGGAGAACATATATTACCCTGGAAAAGTTAATAGAAATACATTAAGATGGTCTGTATGGTACTGTAGGTACAGATGCTTAGAGTTTTTTGTAGGTGAATGACTCTCTGCAAGCAGCTAAACCATTTTAACACAATCTATTAAAATTGATACTTCCTGTAAATATGTTGACCAATAACTAATCTTTTTTTCTGCAGGAAACGTCACAACTTTTAAATAAGGCATTAAGATTTGAGAGTGATGCTGGAAGATAAGTGAGCTAGGAAAGCAAGATAATTAGCATATAACCTGACTTGAAAGAAAGAGAGCTCTATCTCTATTTGTTCTAATTGTGTCAAAGTCCCTTTGTCTAAAATAAGCCATCACTTCTCTGGTTGCAAAAATATGATGCTCAGTGGAATCTTATGATTGCAGAAGGGGATACTTACATTGGTAGATCCAGGAAAACTTGCAATTTATCCCAGGCATCTCAGGGAAGTGGTGCTGGAGACCTGATGAAAGTGAAAAGAAATTATCAACTTAAGTTGTTAAATTTGAAAGTCATGTTCCTATAGCATCTAA
Organism: Scolopax mira; assembly: GCA_004320125.1. Classification (NCBI taxonomy): domain Eukaryota; kingdom Metazoa; phylum Chordata; class Aves; order Charadriiformes; family Scolopacidae; genus Scolopax; species Scolopax mira. The sequence goes on along the minus strand of BJBW01002652.1, from coordinate 273,702 downwards.
TGCATGGAACAGATCTGCAGGCTGTACAGACAGCCTTTTGAATCATGAGTACGTATAAATTGTAAGCTTTTACCTGGATCTGGATATGTTTTATCCATACAGTCATCTCCAAAATTCTGCCTGCTGTGAAGTTTACAACAGTAGTCATTAACTTCTTTGGACTCTTTTCAGGGTCAACCTGGTGAGCTGGGAGCTCAGGGTCCAATTGGGTCCTTGGGATCTACGGGACCAGCTGGTCTGCCGGGGGAAAAAGGACAGAGGGGTGAGAATGGGCAGCCCGGGCCAGCTGGAGACAAAGGTGATAAGGTAGGAAACACCACTGACAGCTCTTTAGGTGTATACAGTATGTGATGTTAAATATTGGCAAGTGAAACAGAACCCGAATGACCAAAAAAAGCATTTGTCGAACTATGCTCTTGCTCACACAAAATTTCCACTGAGATTAGTTACAGCTTTCATTGAAAAACTGTTTCAGGGGATTTTTTTTTTGCTGTGGATTGCAAAATTAGAACTGTCAGAAGACATAAAATAAAATGAAACAGACCCAAACTCTGATTGCTACATACCATGTCACTCTCCTTAACCTCAAAAAGGGCTGTACAAGGAATGTGGAGCTGGAAGGAAGAGTATAGTGCTTTTAAAAGTGCTGCACACTAAACAGAATTTTGTAATCAATAATTAATGTATTAGTATTAATTAATCTGTAATTAATTTATGAATTATAAATTGCAGTTCAGGTACAAATCTTTCATAGCTGTACACTCTCTGTACTTTATATTAGTTTTAATGGTCTAATTCTATCTTAGTGGATGACTGAAATCACTAATGTGGGTATCTAGCACACCTGAAATATAAGCCTTGTAAATAGAAATCATGCTGCTGGTATTACCAAAACAGGAACAGGTTGTGAAATTAGGTACAGAATTATTTCATAAGTTATAGGCAGCTTTCCCTTCTTTGTCATTTCACAGTCTTTGGAGAATGAATGAATATGAGCGTTAGACATTTGTCCTGTACTGTACCATCTGTTCTATGGGTAGCTATAGGCACTAGTCTCCTGCTAAGCCCATATAACTTTTTTCAGATATTTATTTCTGATAATTATGGCTTTTGATTCATATTTCAAAAAAGACTGATACTTGTTTCTCACTATGTAGTATTACATATTCTTGCTTTTCATTCTTTTTAAGAGTTAATGACCTCTGCAACTTTGCTTTTTCACGTCACCTGTTTTTAGGGCCCAACTGGAGTCGCAGGATTTCCTGGTTTAGATGGTGTTCCTGTACGTATTGAATGAATATTGCTTTGTAAAAATGAGTTTCTATAAAGTCATAGCAAGTCCTCTAATAAAATACTACACTCAGTAAATTGTTTGGCTTTATACATATTGATATCGTGTCACCTACAAGAATCACACATTTTTCAGAAATGTAAAATAGCCAGGCTTCAGCTGTGTTTACTATTGATAATTTACTATTGATAACAAACTCCAGAGTGAGGTAGGTACATAATTTTTATGCAGGAGTGGAGCAGTGAAGGTAGAGAGTAGCCCGTGTCCATGCAGGGTGTGTTAGTGCTAAGATTAAAAACAATGAGTTTATTTTCCTCGGGCTCTATAGCAGGCTGTAGTCAGCTTGCAAGCATTCTTAACATCTCAGAGTGTATCTCAAATGATGTACTGTTTTCTGTTGAAGCATTATGATTTTTGCTTGTGGTCCTTTTGCAGGAAAAAAAAATAGCAGCCACTGAGTCACGTAATTTTAACCTGAAAAGGGACTGAAGAAGGAAAGTGGGTCCTAAATATATCTTTAATAAGCACGTGATTGTATAGTTTTCTGAACGGTGTGGAAATGGGTGTGGTAAAAGAAAGATAACATTTCTTAGATACAGTATTTGAAAAATGCTGTTTAGTAGAACTGAATTCCAATGCTGTTATTCACTTCATATGGATCAAAGTTAAAATTATGAAATTTGAAAGTGAAAACAGAACCAGGAACTGAGTGGGTGTCTCAGCATCTGCTTGTCAGCTGTCCATCCTTGACAATGGGGCTGTTGCCAGAACATCTGTATAATGTAGAGATCACAAGGTCAAAATTTAGCACAAAAAAGAACTCCCAAGAAATGTCTATTCTTTTTATGAAAAATGTTAATGCAAAAAAACAGTCTCTAAAAATCAGGGTGAAGAACTTAAAGATAAGAAGAAAGTAAAATTGACAAAAATATTTCAGGCAAATAGCCATCAGGATACTTTCCTGGTGATTTTTCAGAACTCTCCCCCCCAAATGAAAAAGGTAAAAATTATTATTTGTTCCTTTCAAAAATGTTTAGTTCTGTCGATCTAATAATTTTCCCTCCAAAGGAAAGATCATTCCAAGGAAAATCTCAATGTTTTTATTGCCTAGTCTCTAATTTGCAGTAAAACTAATCCCTGGACATTGGTTATTCCTTGCCAGGTTAGAAAAATCATTTCCTCGGTTCTTGAATGTATAGACACCACCTCTGTGATTACTGTATGCTTGAGTCAAGCTGTGTCCTGTTTTCCCTTGTTTTGTCCTATGAATGAAAAAATATGAGGCTGCTTGAGATTACTTTTATATATTTCTTCAGCTTTTCTTTACAGCCACAAGAAAGACTACAGCTAGAGGGTGAGAGCTTGTTCAGAGAAGAGAGCATTTTACTTTTTGATTCAAGTTGAGAGCTCAGTCGGGCCCTTCTTAACAAGTGTTGTCCTTGTAATATTTGCTATGCATCAAAGAACAAGATATAAAATACTTATTTGTTATAAACAAAAAAAAAAATCTGTTGATCACAATAGAAAACATTTCTAATGCAAAGAGTATGAAGCTGGGACCACTATGAGATGTCCTCTGTTTCAGATCTGAGATGTTTGTTTCTGAAATGTTTTGTTAATTTAAAAAGTAATCCCCTATTTATCATGGTATATCTCTAATAAATATTAAACTGTCTTTCAGGGATTACCAGGAAGTGAAGGACCCAGGGGCAAGCCCGGCTTCGATGGCTACAATGGCTCAAGAGGAGATCCAGGATTTCCAGGCGAAAACGGACATAGTGGGCCAAGAGGTCCTTATGTACGTGAAAGTCATTCCTACTGCCTATGACTATACGTATGTACTTTTCTATTCCAAACCAGCAGCTCTAAAAATGAAAGGAGTTTTAGACTATGTCACTAGCTTTACACTGCACAATGAATTTCCAGATACTACTAAGGTTAATGGGAGTGAAGGACACTCGCTGCCTTAACAGAGTAAGTTTACGCTCGACTATGAAATAAGTTCCTGTATCCTTAAAGTATATATGTCTACTTTGTGACCTAAATTCTACTTTTTTTCCCCAGTATGTAACCACACCAAAACTAATAGCATTTCATGAAAGTACAACTGAGAAGGAGTAGCTTGAAACCATCATACCATTTATCAATACTTGAAATTTCTTAAAATTCTTTATCGTAGGGACATACCTGAGATAAATCAGCAATAAGTGGAAGCTTCAACAAATCTAAGTCCTGTGACACTTGAAGATTTTTAATGGTTGATCACACACGTATTAGTAGATCTCTTCCAAAATCATGGTTTTACAGTTTCACGTGCCACTTCTTACACATACCTATTCAAGACTGCTCTGTGCACACTTAATCTTTGCCTGGTTGTTTATCTGTATATATAGAGATCATTTCAGATAAAATGTTTTAAATCAGCACTTAAATATTGTTTACTTTTGCTGTTAAAATGGAAAGCATTTTAAAGTTGTTTAAATGGTTGTGTTAGCAGTTAGTTATCTTCTAATGAAGATAAAACACAGATTCTTGTCAGTAAGGGATATAAATTACTGTAGCTCCAAAGAAATTTTGCTGAACAGATCTAGTCTCCAGTTTTTGACTTTTTGTGGAAACAAGTTCTAGTTCTCAATGACTAATAGCTAATTAGTTGGTCTAAGAGCTTCCCTGAAATAAAAAAATAAAAATAACTGCAACTTACACAAGAAGTCAAATATGTTTAGTAGGAGGTAAATAAGATGCTGATTCAGCCATAGGGAATAAAAACCTGTGTGGTGGGTGCCAGAGTGAAAAGATGTTGTCAAAACCATAACAATTAGAAAAAACATACAATTTCAGTCTTGCACCTATAATAAATGTTATGAAACACACAGCCTTGTTATTATCAAAACTTGATATTCTCCTTTGTTATACCTCTCAAAGTAACCCATTAACCCTCCAAAAGGTAAAATGACTTCTGCTCAAATGCTCATTTTACCTGTATTTTCTTACTTACTATGGTTTTCAAAGTTGTTTTGCCTTTTATATTTAGCCAAATGACATAAAGGAAAAAATAAGGCATAGGACAGCCTTAGGATTTATCTACAGCATAAATCCTCCCAATTCCAAAAGCATGCTCTTTGGGCAGACCTAGAGAAGTATTTGCAACCTACAAAGAATGGGAGACACAATAGGCATGTAGCTTTGGATATGCACACTAAAATTCCAGTGTAAATTAATTTAGCTACCCAGAAAACCAAGACATACTAACCATATTTGCTTGGGTACAAGAATGCTGTTCCAGCTTCTCTGTGTATATTGCCTATTTTTAAATAAATGTGTTGCACCAAGTACAACTTGACTATATATTACAGCTACCATTACTAGTTTATTCTTATTTATAATGTTGTCCCATAGAATTTTATTTAACGCTATGAACACATTTATCAGCTTCTGTTACCTTGTAGAATCTGTACATTTACCTCACCAATAAATTGGAAAAGTAGTTTCTATTTGTAAACCCTTACCTAAGTCATAGAGACGGTAACAAACTGAATCTACTAAAGATGTCTTATCACACAACAGATCACATGTAAAATAACCAAAGAGATGTGTTGATGTGTTTAATGTGTTCCCCAGCAGCTGTTGTTTGACCTGTAATCCAGTCTCCTGTCGCTGTATCCAGCTGCAGACAGCTGTAACTCTTCTTTTTATTGTATTGTTCCAGGGATAAGTACTTTCCCTGTTTCATTCTGACTTCAGGATTTGAGCAGTGTATAATATCAGAAAGCCAGTACAGTTTTAGAGTGGTTAAATTCTATGAAAAACAGTATCTCATTTTCTCGAAATCAATAATTAAGTGGTACATTTGGATTTCAAATGAGAAAACTTCAGAAAAAATGTCTTATATGTCTGTTCTTCAGGTATGTACACATTATGCTCTTAACAGTCAGTTGAACATTACCATTACATTTTTTCAAAAGCAATAATCTGTTCCTGCTAAATCAGATTGAGGGTTTGAGGGTGCTAAGATAAGCAAGTTTTATAAAGGACTCCAATTTAAGTACCATGGGAATTTAATTTTTTAAAAAAACAGGGCCTTTAGGCATCTGGGTTTTTTTAATAGACTGTGAAACATATTTCCTAATAGATGGAAATGTTTAAGATTATGCATGTAACACAGTCCATACTTCCAGGTTTTTAACTCTATGCAGAATCACACTAGATTCTCTTAAATCACAGCATGAACTTTTGGAGAAGGCAGAGTGCTAATAGTTAAAGCCACCGACTCATGGAAATAAAAGGTAGGCATATCAATATACATGATACTGGAGGCAAGATTTGTGAAGGATGTAGAATATTGAAGTACCCAAGAGCTAAGGACCATCTAATGGAGTCAAGAAGCTGTGAAGAGCTGTTCTGCTCACTTTACAGTAGGCAATTTTACTTTTAAGGATCTTGTTAGATAAAAGAGCTGCAAAACAGTCATGCAGTGATGATGGTTCTAGTGGATTCTCAAGTGATTTATGGACACCAGAAAAGCACAGCATGAGAAATTATCATTCAATATCCATAAAGTGTAGGATATCAGTAAGTGGATCATGTTTTAAAAGATTTTTTTTCTTTAAAGGGAAGTCCAGGACAAAAAGGAGAAAAAGGAAATTCAGTGTATATTTCATATTTTGGAAAAGGACCTCCAGTAAGTATCTGATTGTGAAAAAAAGTCATATCTTGTAGGAAAACATGTATGGCAAACGTAATTGTTCTCCTAACTTCTCACTGTTTAATATACAATTGGAACAGAAATCTTGTGATCTTAATAGCTATAAATCTAGAAAATACCCACAACAGAGCTTATAATAATTAATTGTTGTCATTACAGGGAGACAGAGGTGATCCTGGTCCCTCCGGCATGCCCGTAAGTAGTCAGTGGTTCCATACATGCTTTTTGTCTTCAAGATTTTTGAACTTTTCCTTCTTGATACAGTAAAGAAATATTGGGGTTTCTCCCTCCCTGCAAAATTCCAGAACAAAGTGGAACTTCAAGTCCTTATAGTCTGCCCCCATGACCAACATGTGCTGACTGAAAAGGAGCAGAAACAGACCATACCCATCTGCATTAACTGTACATTGAGCGGTTGTCACCCTGGTACTTACAGTTTGTAGAATATTTGTTCTTTGAAATTCAAGAGGCATAGAGATGGGACATCTTCAACAGTATCTGGTGGCTCTCCCAAGAACAAGCAGCATACTACCATATTTTGGCCATGAAAAATATAAGATGAAAAGAGAGTTTAATTTTGTTGCTGGCTTACACTTTTTATGGCTTTAGGTTCCTCTTCTTATGCCCTTCAAAAAAATATTCACTGATGAACTGTATCAAGTCACCACATGGTAGCACAATTACTGACAAAGTATTCTTTCAGTCCATTAATAATATAAAAATGTACACTGTCCAGTATCTGCACAACATTATTTGGAAACTGGTACTGAGTTGCTCTAGTGATAGTAAGGTTTCAGGCATGGTATAAACTTCAGGCCATTGGTGAAATGCAGTCACCAAGAGACTGACTCCAAGTGATGCAGGTATTTTGGAGGGACTATTTTTGTGGAGAAAAGAGTAAACTCTTGGTATTTTCACAAACAGACCTTTTGCCATCTTTTCCAGGGACCTAGAGGGTCAAGAGGTACAACGGGCCCATCTGGATACCCAGGCCAACCAGGCTTGCCTGTAAGATCACTGCAGTTTTACAGCCTTGCATTTTCAGGCTATGCATAAATTCTGGTCTACCAATTTTAGAACTTGTGCTAATATGAATCAAAGCCTAGAAATAATTTTTGAGGCAGATGGTAAAGAGAGGTTTTTGCCTTACCTTATGAGTCTGGAAGTTGAAGAACTGGAGCATATGTTGTTCCTTCCCATGGCTGCATGAACATGTTTCATCCCAGTAGACTGTGGTCATGCAGGAATGCTGCTAGGGCTCTCTCCTTATTCCCTTTCCCCAAAGATACCTTGTGGGGGACAGGAAAGTGGGAACCCAGAGTTCAGCCCTTGTGAAAGCAGTGACCAGCTGAAGTAAATTGCACTTTGAAATGGGTCCATCCCAAGAGAAAATTCAGCTGCTAGGTGCAACTGACAAGAGGAAGTAATTTTCAAAGTAAAACTGTCTAAATCAGACATATTAACTTGTCTTCATTCTCTTTCAAAGGGTATTCCAGGTTACCCTGGTTTGCCAGGTGAACAGGTAGGCAATGACTTTTCCTGAAGCTGTTAGTGAAATAATAGATTATACAAACATTTGAAATGTCCCCTATGGTTATTTCATAACCAAGTTTTTCAAAGGGATTATTTGATCAAATTCTAATGTTGGCATTTTCTGATTCTCTTCAAACTGTGTACTTTTTTTTGTCAATTAGGGAAATCCAGGTATTGGAGTGGATGGACAAAAAGGGGAGCCGGTAAGAAAAGAAATATTAATAAAGAAATCAAGCATTGTTAAATATATTATTGCTGTAGAGTTAGAAGTATAATAAAGTCTTGTTGGGTTCCCTGGAACCCATTCATGTCTGGCTCTGTGCTCCCACAAATCATGTTAGAATGGAAGGAGAACTAATAGAAGTTACTGAATCAATTAATTCTGTGCGGAAGTGATTACATGGCAGGAGCCATGAGTACAGACTTCTCATTTATTTCCTTAGCCATAACATTAATTTTAATGACTGAGGAGAATAGGAGGGGATTAAGACCATCAACCTTGCTCATCTGGGAAGATAGTAGAGAGGCTAACAGATCTCAGTACAAACTTTTATTTATCTATGGGTATTAGTACAAGTACACATTTATTGAGTACAGAAATATGTAGTGCTGTAGTACAGCAGGAAAACATGCTGAGTCTCTGAAATGCTGCATGGAACAGAATGTCTCTCTGCTGTTCCTTTGGCTTCCATAGGGTGATGTTGGACTTCCTGGGCCACCTGGGTCACCACTCTTAGTTGGACCTCCTGGAGCTCAGCTGTTCAAAGGAGAAAAGGTGTTAATTTGTCTTCATATTTAACTGTGCTCAACTTGGCAAGTACAATCTTCTGATACAAGTTTTGGAAGGATGGCAGAAGACAAATCTTTCTTTCTGTAATAAAACATCAGTGTCAGTAGAAATCCTGGTCAGCACCCATCCTACAGGCTTTCAGGGGAAGCGAGCCCATGTGTACTTTAGCTCTTGTCCTTGAGGGAGTACTATCCTGATGCAGAAAGGAAATACTGCCCTTGCTTTGGTTTTCTTCACTTTTTGTCATTAGCAAATCATATGTTGGGCATCTCAGGTAAACTTGTTTACTTTGGTATTGAATCTCTTTTGTGACTCTTCACTAACACTTTTATTTTTCAGATCTTTGGCAATTATTCTCTTTGAGAATTATTCTCTCTGAGCTATCAACGCTACCCCTTCTAGGGTGCTCCTCTAATATGAAAACTAATCGTCTATTTTTAATGCAAGTTCCTGTTATTTACTGTACTTCTTCAATATCACTTCTACTGTAGCAACAGTTGTGTACCTTAAAACATTAGAATGTTTGCTTAAAAAGAACAGGAGTTACAAAAAATTGCATTAGGGAGCCTATATTGGAGTCTTTGTGTCCTCAAGTCTGATTTGCTCAAATATGAAAGCATTTCACAAATGAAAAAGTGAGCGTGGCATGGCCAGCCCTTGCAGCCTCAACTCAGGGAACTCAAAAATTTCACATATTAGATCTTAGGCTTTGATTATGCAAATGGTGGCTATGTACAGGTGTACGAGGAAGAGCGAAAGGAGCAAGAGGACTTATATAAACTCCCCATGCTGCTGTGCAACACACGACACGATTGTGACCATGTAGCCAGCCATGCATCCCATTCAGATTGGGGCTATGCAAAGTGTAGATTTCTGCACGTGAATACTTGCTTCAAACTAAATAGAGCAGCACATAAAAAAAGAACTACTGTTACTCGTGTTTGCAGGAACAAAGCCCCAATTAGCAGGTAGCAAAGATACATCTACCTCACTCCACGGTCATTATACTGATTTGACAGGGTTAACAGAAATAAAAATCAGTACATAATTGTTTTTCTTATTTTCTTCTGCCTGGTAGACATTGAAGAACAGGCCCAGTGCTTAAGAAAATACCATTTAACAATTGTAATACAGGGCTTAAGTTAAGCAGCACATAGGCATGTCCTGCGTATTAACATACACAAAACCTTTCTTTGTATATGTAGGGCCAAAAAGGACTACCTGGAGTACCAGGATACAGAGGGCCACGTGGACCCAAAGTAAGTAATATGATAATTATTTTATTTTCATGGTGCTGGCAAAGTCCTTCTTTGGTTATTACGTTAATCTTTTAAAGCACTAGGGGATTGAAGAAATAACAGCATTTGTTCTGTTCACAACAGCATTGTGAAGTTTAATCACCACCCAAATCAGTGTGAAGGTAAAAATATTTCAAAACCCTTTGGAAAACATTTCTGAGTCTGTTTTATACGTACCTATTGAATGTTGCCTGGTAGCAAAAGGTCAGTGTTGTTTTCAGTTCAACTATTGACACATAATGGACTCGGACTGTGAAGAAAATAGAAGCACAGATTATTTTTTCTCAAGAAGAGAAACAGAGAAGATCTCCATGTGTTCTTAATGAGGCAAGATGTACGTTTCCCTAAGTATGTTAGGGAAAGAATTTATCTTCAGGTTATAAGTATCATCAAGAGTAGAAAAGGCAGAGCCACGTGTTTGGAGAAAGAGTCACTATTTGCTAGCTATTCTAGCTTTCCTTTCTATCAGCATAATTAATTTAAACATTGTTAAACATCCAGTAAGTAAGGAGTTCCTAGATGCTGTGCAGAAGCAGCCACAAAAAAAGATTCTGGAGTCTTTATTGCTAATAGTTTTGGAGGGGGAAATTCCCCAGGCAGGAAACTACCAGATCTCAGAAAAACAGAAGATAACTGGGCACAAATGAATGAATCTATGTTAAAAACTTATTTAGCTCTGTAGGCCGAAAAGAAGAAACAAGAAGCCTGAACATCACATTTATGAGTTCTAAGTCTAGCACTTTTTCACAAATTAATTTTGCATCATAAAAAGACCACTGTTTCCACTTAGCACTGGAAAAGGAGACAAAAGTGATCTTTCTATAGTGGATTTACTCTGAAAAAGATAGGCTTTATATGCTTGCTTCAGTACTAGCTGTCCAAATAGATAATAGTACAGTTGTTAGTTATAAGTAGGAACTGAGAAATTGACTGATGCAGGCCAAAAGATGCCCAAAGTTTAAAATAAAAAAAAAGATTGCAAGATTGAAATGCTGAAAACTCATCAAGCTCGGAGAAGAGACCATAGCAGGTTCCTTGAATAACTGAAGCTACGTAGGCACTGACAGTGTTGTATGAAGGTAAGCCACAGTGATTGAGCCTAGCAAGTAAACAAGAACCATTAACCTAATATATACATAACTTAATAAATATGCACAAAATCAAAAATTTATGGGAAACTTCAGTCAGCATCTTGTTTAAACAAAGTATTTTCAATATTCTAGGGTGTATTTGGGAGAGGAGAAAAAGGTGAAAAGGGCATTCCTGGATTCCCTGGATTGCAGGTAAGGAAATTGCAGAATAAATTACTCCACTATAATGAGGTTTATAGGAATAAATTCACTATAATGAGGTTCATAATATATTTAGCAGTTTAAATTTGCATTTCCAAGGTAGATTTTAAGATTTTTAAAAAACTAATCTATCATGCTATCTATATAGAGTACTTTGGAGTCCTGCCCTGGGGCTCACCATGTCTCAGACTTAAACATAAGTTCATACTGATTTTCTGTCTGATTTTCTTGGAAAGAAAATGAATCTGTATTAGAGTTATCCTCTAAATATTTAGAGCTGCACAAAGCTTCTCGGGAGTAGTACAGTACTGAGACAGTAATTTTAATGTATTCCATACCTGCTGATGGAAGTTTTTTTACAGGAGCTTGTGCTTGATTTACATAACACTACTCACATGGAGCAACATGTCCACTACTGTGCTTTGGCAATATGATTAAAAAAAAATTAAGTGAAGACCTATATGGTTTATTTTGGGCTATAATTCAAATTAATGCCCATATCTCATATAAAATATTTACAAAAACTTTGCAAAGTTTTTGGGAAATATCCCAAGTAATAATTATCTAAGAAACATTGACTGCTTAACAATTCTTAATAAGAATATTACTGGTGAAAATCCCGAGTCATAATTAGCTAAGGAGCATTAACTGCTCAGCAATTCTGAATAACTGCAATTTTGAATAAGCTTTTACTGTTTGAGCTCACATTTTACTTGCTTTTATCAGGGTGATCCTGGTTCTTATGGACCCGCAGGTTTTCCTGGAATGAAGGTAAGAAGGCATAAAGTATAATCAGCTCTCTGAACAGTGGGATTAGTGAGATTTGGTTTTCTGTGGATTTGTGCAGATTTGGGATTTCCACATACTTGATAGCTCACAATGCATTCCTTCCTTTCTCTCCTGCTACCTGTTGCCACAGAAGATGTATGAGCTCTTTGTCTTTGAATTCCTGCCACTCTGAAATTTGGCTAACGGGATCTAAAGTTGCAAGCAGAAGGAAAAGCCAGCAGGATATGCATATAACAAGATAGAAAAGTTACACAGCATAGTAATTTTGGCCACTGTGACACTGTTTCTGTAATTTTGTGTTATATGCATGTCTTATTTAGATTTGTGGCTCAAGAAATTCCAGTTTTGTTGTTAAGTCTGCTAAATGTTAACTATGACCTTACATCATCTTACTGGAGTAAAGAACAACAGATATAGGTATATAGATCCACATCTTGTCCTTTTTCCTATTTCCTCTCTCCAGCTCATTTTCAAATCCAGTTAAGGTAATGATCGTGTTATTAATAAATCACAATAATGTACAGATATTTGCATCTAGAGTTACATTCCAGGTGACTGTTTTATCTGCAAAATTACTTTTTACTCTGTTTTTTACCACTGCCTACCTGAAGCGTTTGAATACTGGATGATTGAGTATATATATATCATAAAAGGAGAGGAGGAGCTGATATGCAGCTGCTTGCCATGCAATAGTAGTTCATCAGGAAGCAAACCAATTCCAGCTGTATTAAGCAGACAGGGTTTGCTGGTATGTATTCCAGCTAGTTCTGTGTCCCTCTGGCCACTCTAAAGCTGGTGATATATATTGTGGGTTGTTGGGTTTTTTTTTAACAGAAGAGATTCTGTGAAACATACCGTCTCTTCTACAAACCCCGAGAATTTTCTAAAACAAACTGCAGATGCTATTACAACATGTCAGTATTGTGTGACTGCCTGTTTTTTGTTCAATTACTTATATTAGTGTCTTAATGGATTATATTTATGTGACCCTTTCCAGGGGGAAACGGGATTTGCTGGTTTTCCTGGGCAACCTGGCTATCCAGGCGTGCAGGTAAAAAAGCCCCCAAACACACACGTGTGCACACGTGCACACACACTCCCCTGTAGAAATGCTAATGATTCCTTCCAAACTACCTGCTTATCAGGCCATTTCCTTTTCTACAGTCACAACTGCTTTTGAGATTTACAGTTCTCATGATAGCCATAGTTACCTAACAAAGCGGTAGCAAATAACAACAGAAGTAAACGTTCATGTTTCGTGCACAAGAATGGAAATTGATCGAAATTGCCAGTAGTTGCCTTTAACTATACCAGTATTGCTTTCTAATTATGAGTTGTAGTACTCTGCAAATTATTTGTGGTTGAGGTGCACTTCCCAGAGACATATGCTACGTAAAGGAACCTGCTATTTAGGTAACAGTATGATCCTATAAACACTGGTCCCTGAGCTAGTGTGATAATTGGCATCAAATGAGGTGGCAAAATTTGATTCAGATTGGTTTGCTTGCATGACTTACTGAAGTCTCTTTGCATGTGTTCGACCTCTTCACGTAACAGCTTTTCCAAGACTGTTACCAAAATGGAGATGGACTCCTTCACACCAGCTTTGATTAAACATTTCCTACTTTTGCTTGCTTAGATGATGTTAGCTGGTTTTGTTTGTTTCAGAATACATACATGCTGCATTCCAAGAGGGGTTAGAAGCGTAGTTGTAGCACCTGGGGAGCTAAACAGTAAAAGAGGGGAATATTCATCTGAAAAACAAGGAAGAGATGCTTAATGCCATTTCAGAAGACCCAGGTGCCAGTTTAGTGACATTTCAGAATATGAATTCATGGAATTACCTTCTGCACATTGGCTGCACAACCAATGATCATATTGCAATTCTAACAACAAAAACTTGAATGAAGGGAAACTATTATATTTTCTACGGAATCTACAATGCTGAAGCACATTCAGAATGAAAAGCCAGTTCTGGATGCTACTCTAGAAGGAGCAAAGAAGCAATGAATGTAGCCAGGTGGTAGCTTGAGGGAGTCACTGGGATAGTGTACAAATGGTCAACAGTGTATGAGCAGTAGGAGGACTGAAATGCTGCAGCGAAGAAGGTAGAGACAGCAGGGTTAAAAAAGCTCATCATCAAAGTTTTCACAGTACAGGGGACAAAAACAATACTGCAGAACTTACCTCTAAATATTGTGAAATGCAAAAGTCAAGAAGTGTCTATTTCTCTCTGAAATAATCTTTTTGGAAAGCTGCATATAAAACAGTAACTTTCCTTAAAGCACAAGTGGTTGCACCTGTGAAATCAGAGGAATGACACTCAAGAGATTTTAGTAAGAATCACTTCTGTTATAAATTGAAGGTTAATTTGGGAACACGCTCTGCATAATCCGTGATGACAAAAGGAAATAAACTGTGACTGGTCCAAACTTCCCATAAGTAGTATACTGCTAAAGACACAGTTGAAAGCCGACAAATAAAAAGCAAACAACAGGTTTTCAAGAATCAGGTTTACAAATGAGAAATGACAAGCACATGGAGTAAATAAGTAAAAGTACAATAAAAACATCTGGTTTAGTCACAGGCTTGCTTGTTTCAAAGCTAGGACTGCCAGGAGAGTACTACATCAACTTCTTCAGCCAAGATTTCATTTATGTAGTCATACTTGGGGAAAAAAAATTGTCCATAGATGTTCATTTTTTCTGCCATTTGCCCATTAGCAGCTTCACAACAATGTGGGATCATTCAGATACTAATTACATAGGAACTTTGCACGTCTTAACAGAAAGATCACTAGAGTCCTTTAATCAAAATAGAATCAAACCTTAATGTTGTATTGTTTAAAAGTACCCTCCCAGATGTGCATATTGTTAGAGTTTGGAGCATCATTAATGAACTTCAGCCAAGATGTTGCATAGACAGAACAGTGCATTTTTCAGTCTACATTGATTAGTCCAGAGCCTGAGAAGCCATCAATTAACACTATAAACATTAAGCAAAGAATAATTAATTGTTGGTAGAGTATACTAGGGAAAAGTTTGAATGCCTACAGTAATGACTTGGAAAGATGAAATTCCGATTGCTAATACATGGAGCAAAAGAAAACAAATCAAGTGTGGACACAACTTAAAAAAACCACCACCACACAACCAAGCCAAACCAAAACAGGTTAACTTGTACAGGTATGCAAAATACAGAATGACTGCACACATGCTGTAGTTTTACTTGAATAAATCTGATTATTCCTCAAAAGTGCAGATCTATCTAGTCTTAATCGTCTGTTCATCTGGACTCACCAGATGTTGCTTCTGATCTGCTAAAAATCACATATACTGGAAGAACAAGAATATGATTAAAACCCCTCTGAGAATAACCCATCCTCTTGTAGGTTTCCAGAAATAAACACATTCAAAATAGAATCTAAGATACATTCAGATTTAAGAGAAAGAAAGAGTCAGGAAAAAAACAGTTGCGTTCAAAGTAGATTTCATCTTTTTAAAAAACGTTAACTTTTTCTTAAAGCAAGGAATGGATTTAAGGTGTTGTGAGCATACCTTTTGATCCTTAAGCGCAGACAGTAGCAACACTGTGCCAGCAATGTGTCCTTGCTGCCAAGACAGGTATCAGCATCCTGGGCTGCATCAGAAAAAGTATTGCCAGCAGGCTGAGGGAGGCCATCATTGCTCTCTGCTAAGCACTGGTCTCCATCCTTGGAGATACTCTAAAGCTGTCTGGACATGGTCCTTGGCAAACCAGCTGTAGATGGTCCTGCTTCAGCAGGGGACTTGGACAAGATGCTCTCCAGATGTCCATTATTACCCCAACCATTCTGTGATAAGTATGAAAAAAGACACAAGGCAACTTCAGACAAAATAGAAGAGAGGATGAGTCCTGTTGAAATCACTCTGAGACCATTTCTCTCTGCTACTAATGGAATGTGTCTCGTTAAAATAATGAACGGTCTTTCTACAGGAAGTGCAAAACGTTCCATTAACATTATATAAATCTATAGAAACTTACAGAAGAAATGCAGTTTGTTTAATACTTAATAAGGATGTCAGTAAAACTGATAGTGATTATAAGCTTTAATTTTAAGAAGACTCCAGGTCTTCTTAAAAAAGAGATGCTTCTGTTGGATGTTTTTGGCATATTTTTTTTTTCAATAAACTGTTGGCAAGTCAAGTCTCCTGAAATTTTTATGGGAAGAGAAAACAGTGTCAGTCAACAAAATAATCGAAACATATGTATGCCACTCTGTAGGAGTGTACCAACAGTGAAAACACAGCAAGTACGAACCTGCCATCCAGAGTGGGTCATAAGACCTAACAGTGTAAAGACAGGTTTTCAGAGACCACCACTGGAATTTGGCACTTACAGAGATACCAAGAACTGAAATTTTTGACCCTGGCTCATTGACTCTTCAATTTTCTTTTGTGTTCTGGTTGTGTCATTTTAAAATCAAGCATGAAAGTCATATAAGACTTAGCCTATATCCATCTAATGTACAAATCTTTCATACTTTTATAATTATTAAATTAATTTTATATCTCAGAATAATTTCTAAGTTTAATCAGAAGAAGAAAAATGCTAGGTTTATTTTTTCTTTTCTGCTACACAGAAGATTCTTCTCAGTAAATAGGGCAGACAAATTTATATTCCTGTTTAAATTAGCCAAAGATGACACAATGATGTCATTTCACTATGCAAGATACAGTCAAAGGAAAAAAGCGAACTAAAAGGCCAAAGGTGAAGAGGACCTTGACAAGCCGTTAGGGATAACTCCGGAACTGTTTAAATATCATATAGATATCAATTAACAAAAATAATAATAAAGCCCACTAAGAGTCATGGACTCCTTGTTTTTCCTTGTGTAAGAATGGGTATCCAGTTTTGCCTTCCCAGTTCTTCTTGTCCATGTCCTAAAAAGCCCTGAACTCCAGTCCCAGGAATGCAACCTCACTACGCGGTTCCCACATTTATCATCTTGTTTTCTCAGTTTCCGTTTGCTGCAGAGAGCAGGGTTGATTCCTAATCTACAAAGCAAAAAGTCTAATACAATTTGCCACATAAAAGACTTCCCTGACGTCCACTTCACTTGCAATTCTAAATATCAAAATCCAAGCTAATTTAGAAATCCTCCAAGCAGAAGTGATTTTCCTTGCCATTAGTAGGCACTTTTATGTTTCCCTGAGGCAGATGTTTTAAACTTATTATGAGAACTTTGAGTATCTCTTACCATCAATAGCATCTGTCAGATTGTGAAACCTCTTTTCTTAATGCTTATCTGTCATCAAAGTAGTAATTTCCAAATTCTGCTATATAATTTTAAGGTAAATAATTACAGCTTGGTTGTTACATCTCAGTTAAATAGGGTACTGATTGACTATAATTTATTTGTCTTTACAATACATGAATGAAATAAAATTCAGCAGTCCTAAGTTCTGAAGAGTGAAATAGATATATGCGATAGGTATATTACTGTTTAGTCACGGGTATCCTGAAAGATAATGATTATTTAAAAACTTGTTGCTGGTTTTAAATGCTATGAATTGTCAAAATCAAGTTTCCCAGAAGATGTGTCACATCCTTACATTCCCCACCATTGTTACAGTTTTCAGTTACATGCTATCACTCTGCATATTTGTATAATCAGTATCAGTAAAATGTATTGTTGGACTCTTACAGGGGGATCCAGGAGAAAAAGGGCCCCCAGGTCCTCCTGGAGCTGTTGGAACTCTTCTGCCTCCTATAAAAGGTTATAGATAGTTTTAACTAGTCTTTCTGCTGTAGGACCTATTTTGCTAAGGTGTTTGAAAGTGATTATTAGGGATTCAGGGACAGGATCCTAGAACATTATCTTCCTAGGGGCCATATTCTGTATGTGTTTGTTTCTCACTGATCTGGAACTATGTTAAACATTCAAGCTTCAGATTAAATGTTCGTGTGAAAGATCTTTATGCATACAGTCAGAGCTGGATCTGCAGGACTATCCCCAGTTACTTTGCCTAAGCATACTGAGGAAAAAGCTATGAAAAATAAGCCCATGCTGGATAATGGATGGCAAATAAGAAAAAGGGGTGTCCATTGTAATTTAGAATTCCTATTTTCAGAATTGACACAACACACAGACTTTAGACTACAATTAAGCTTCCTATTGCATAGCAGGGGTGAAATCCTGCAATGAGTACTCCCAGCAGAATGCCTTCTTAGTTAAGCCTCAGGCTGGTTTTTTATGTCTCAGCTCCCTTTATCCCCATCTTTATAATCTAATTGGTGAAAAGGTGTGGGTAAGGTCTTGCCTCATAGCAGAATGCAGTGGGCAAGAGCCAAGCTTGCTGCCTGGAAAGGATTTGCTTTGTCATCTCACACTTGGGGAACCTGTATTGTAAGAACATTTTAACAGATAACTTCTCATAAATTGTATTTCTAGGGCAGCAAATGCTGATCGTGAACACAGAAGTTACAACACAGCCCCACTCAATCAGAACCTCCCCATTAGATAGGGGTCTCATCTGAAAATCAATTAAATTTCTTTTCTATTGACTTCTGTGTGTTTCCAGCCTTTGCAACAAAAGACTTAACCCCATGCTTCATATCTCAAGTAACATTTAAAGTTAATCATGTACATGTAATCATGTGTGAGAAGATACATTCTTCAAAGAAAGAGGCCTTTATCAGAATTGTTTGAGAACACAACTACTACCAGTGTCTTGTTTTTCCAATTTAACTAAAGCCTTTTGTAACTGTTTCTGTTTTTCTTTACCACTGTGTAATTGCAATTTTTAAACTTATTCATGATAGCAATTTTGAAAATATAGTTGGAATAATTTCAGCTAATATCCTGAAATGACCTCCCTGTGTGCAATGCCAAATTGCCAAATGTGCATAACATTTATTTTAAATGCTACATGTATTTACTTTTGGCAAACAGTTCTCTTGGCATTCTGAAATATGTAGCACAAAGATACTGCTATGGAATGATGCAGACTTAAAACTTTGCCCATGAAATGGGCAGGAATCCATAGAAAAGTAACCAAATCCTCCCACCTTAAAATTAAATTGTTACGCATTCAAAAATGTTTTATAAAGACAAAAGAAGTTACTGTATTTTACTTTTGTGTAGTTCCCAAATTATAATTTTGATTGCACTTTAATTTAGATTTAAGCTCTAAATTGCATAAGGTGTTCAGTTCATAGATTTTTATAATTTTGTGTAGGTCCACAAGGAGATCCTGGATTTCCGGGTCCTGCTGGTGATCTGGGGTCAGTTGGACCAATTGGTCCTGCAGGCCTGCTGGGAAGACCAGGAGATGATGGAACAAGTAAGAGAAGCAGCAGATAGATAAAATGTAGGGAGCAGGCAGCTAAAGGGGAGAAATGTAGGGGAGAAAGCAGCTAAAAGAAAACTGGCCTTTGTTCTTGCTCGATGCAAGTCACCAACTTAAGAATTTGAGCTCTACAAAGACTTCAGTAAAAATATTAGCTCAGCTCTTAGTGGTCAAAAAAGAACCCAAATGATCCAAACAGAACATTAGGAATAAGTAGAACCAAAACAGAAGACAAAGCAGAACGCTACTGTGCGCTGCAAATACACGTTATGCCTGTATACAGAGTGCTGTGCTCAAAAATTCTATTCTCCTCAAAAAGATATAAAGTAAACTGAGGAAGATGACTTTTCTCTGTAAAAGGAACTAGATTAATTGTTCCTGGAAATGAGATAATGGGGAGGACAAGAAGCATTTGAAGGTCTAAAGTAGGAGCCTCTTTTTCTGGAAATCTTGGGAAAGCTGGAGATTTAAGTCTTTTATATAGAAGCTCTTCTTCAGGACAGTTCTGAATAGTCTGTAATTTCCTCCTTAATATCTTGTAGTAATTGTTACTATGAAGCTGTATGGGCCATATACTATCATTTTCTTTATAGGTCTGCCTGGCCTGCCAGGAATAAGTGGGGCACCAGGACCTCAAGGTTTTCGAGGTGACCCTGGTTTGCCTGGAACAGGTGAATCAATCGCAGGAAGACCTGGACTTCCTGGACCACCAGGCCTACAAGGACAGCCAGGAAGACAAGGCTTACCTGGACTACCCAGTAGGTTCAACAGCAATTTACATGGCAAGAATATCATTCTGCAT
This sequence comes from Scolopax mira, assembly GCA_004320125.1. Taxonomy (NCBI): domain Eukaryota; kingdom Metazoa; phylum Chordata; class Aves; order Charadriiformes; family Scolopacidae; genus Scolopax; species Scolopax mira. The sequence goes on along the minus strand of BJBW01002652.1, from coordinate 253,871 downwards.
ATTAACAGATTCATTACTTTTGTTACCCCAACAAAAAAAATAGATGTGAAAAGTGGATTTTGACAGATGTAGAAATGTTTTATATCCTATTAGTTGTCAGTTAGTGAGATGTCAATAATTCATAATTTTCTGGGTGATTTAAATGCACAAAATATGAAAAATGTCCCTAAAAATATATCGCTTGAGGTTAAAAACTCAGTAAATTGGAAAGGAAACCCGAATCAGCATCCTTTAGTAAAGAAACAAGAGTCATAAAATTCTACAGTGGAAAAAGAAAGAAGTAGTGTCAATGAAAAAACCCTGTGTCAACATCAGCTCTAGCCAGGCTGACTCTTGTAGTATGATCTATAAGCAACAACTTGTAAAGCATTTCATAAGATCTCTAACTTCAATATAAGGATAACAAGAGAAGGGAGAAGAGAATATGTGAGCCAAGTTGTGGAAACAGTCAACCTGATTTATACTAGATGTACAATTTTTTATTTCAAAGGTGTCATCTGTACTGACAGAGGGATCCCCGGAGAACCTGGAGCAAAAGGTCAGATAGGCCTTCCAGGAAGAAAAGGTGAAAAAGGAGAAAAGGGTAGGTATGCCTTGAGAGCAACAATTTGAATACAAGACCTTTGCCAGATACATCAGATCTAAATTTGCAAGAAGTTTATGGTAACTTAGAATATAAGGCCCATCAAAGCGTGGAGTTAAATGGCCTGTTGGCATTGGGGCTTCTAAGTCAGTAGAGTTATGTCAGTGCAGCGGTTATTCAGCACTATAAAAAGAGACCGATATGCTTCACTCCTTTGAAGGCCATAATGAGATAAAATGGTCTCTGAACTACTCACACAGAAAAGAAGGGCAGTGTTATTTTTTTGTGTATTCATTTTGCAGCTGTTTCAATGTAGTTTTGATGCACTCATATAGGAAATCAAGGGCTCTGCTCATGTAGCGCTGGTCCTCCTGGTCCCCGTGGTATGCAAGGACCTCCAGGTACTCAAGGAAAGAAAGGACAAATGGGATACCCTGGAAGACACGGGGAAAAGGGCGATCCAGGCGTATCTGGTGCAAGGGGATCACCAGGGCTCCCTGTGAGTAGTTTTCATGAGCTTCAATAAATAACATCAAGGTACCCCTTCTACAGAGGCATTTAAGCGGAGTGGTGGAGAAACCCCCTTGGAAAATTACCTGAAAGTTTTATCTACCGTTGCTTCTCACAGCCTTGCTGGAGGATGCATTTTATTACATAGAAACATAGAAAATTACTGCTTTTCCTCTCTAAACTTGTCAAGTCATAGATTCTTCTCACAATACCAGGTACCTAAGTAGACGTAGATGAAATTTTTTTGCTGGCAGCTTAGAGGGCTTTCCCTCAGCAAAAAAGTGTCACTTACCTGCTACTATGTTCACCTGTGGGAGGACAGCCTCATCCAGCAGTGACTGCACTCCAGAGAATCCCTTCCTGTGCAGCTTCAGTGGATTGTGGGTTGAGTCTGCAGTGGAAAGAGTTTGTGAATTGTTTGCATCTTAATGTTCTTACATTTACAGCCATACATATAGGCATCTGTATGTGCCCATGGACCTGATTCTTCTAGCGTTACAGCTTTCTCTGTGCATTTGGCAGAGTCAGGCTGAAAAGGCCAGGTGGCATTCACACACAACTTTGTAGACATCAAAACAGATAAGTGTTTCTTTTTAGTATGTTAATTTAATTGGCCTGGCTTTGGGAAGCAATGCAGGAGCCAGACATAGATACCTATTTTCCCCCTCAATTGATTCCTTGATGGAGATAACTATTTCTTCAATGTTCAGGGGATACCTGGTTCTGCTGGACAACATGGTGAAAAAGGAGAGAAGGGAGATCCAGGAAGAGTTAGAAAAAAAGGTAAATGCACGTTTTATTGTCAGCCTTTCTTTTTTCTATACAATGCCTAGCATAGTGTGAGAAAAACATATTCATCTATTTTTTATTTAAGTCATTAATTTAGTAAGTGACTGAAGCCATCATGTCATGGATAACCTGACTGCTTTCTTGGTACCATCTTGTTTGTTTTCTTCTTGCTGAACACAAGATCAATACAGGATGTTGTGGTTTTTATTCTACAATTCAGTAATAAAACAATTTTAACAGCTTGTTATTAATGCTAAGAAATGACTGTTCATGTCATATGATTGATAATCAGGGTCTTACAGAGGTCTTTTATAGCAAAGACTAAGCAGACTACAATTATTGCAACCTCATGAAGAAATACTATTGTATAGAAGCCACTCAAAGCCTCAATGGCTATTCAGATTCCTGCTTCTACTTCTAAAAATTACTCTTGACCATGCATTGAAGAGAAACAATAGGCCACTAGTTGCACAACTGAAATTCTTGTAATTAACTAGATCAAAACCTCTCCACGGTTATGGTTATGATTTGCAAAAGCAAAAGAAGCAGAGAACAAGAAATTACAGCAATCTGATGGCAAAGCTTAGTTAGAAATGCTAAACTAATTATTCAGACAAAAGATTGACCATCTTATTGTTTGTGAAAAGTTAGCAGAGCTTTAGATGCCTGTGTTGTTTACAGATGTTGGAGCAGGGAAAACATTTGCTGTTTATTTGCAAATGGTTTCTTGACATAGCAAAATGAATTTTTGGGTTAGAATATTGTTATTGTTCTTCATGCAAAAAAATTGCATTTTCATAAATATCAGTGCAAAAGAAATCTAAGGTTAAAAAAAGGAATAAAAAAAAAATCAAAAATGTTTTTGGGAATATTGATGAAGATATTCTGCATCATATGGTATTGCTACATCCTGATTTCACTGAAATCAAGAATAAAACTGAGTGATTTAAATAGAAAAATATTTTCACTCTGTATATAGCATGAACAAAGTCACATTCTTCTAGTGTCTGTAAACATGTCTTTTACAGAGAGACCAAGTTGTTCCATGAGGTGTGCAACTACATACTGCCTTACTGAGCCTAAAATACCCCATTAAGGAAATCTGAATTCAAGAACTGGAAATTATCATACAGATATGATGGTTACCCAACATCTACCTGAGCAGAAATAACAAAACCCAAACCTCACTGCAAATATTATATTTAATTTTTTAAAAATTCTTTTAAGGAATAAAAGGTGAAAGAGGTCCTACTGGGGTTGCAGGATTTCCAGGCCAAAGAGGTAATGACGGCAGAGATGGGGAACGAGGACTGCCTGGGGAAAAAGGAGCGGAGGTACGTTTGATTTTCAGAGAATCTCTTTCCATTTCATTTAATATATTGTCTTATGAAAGCGCTAGCTACTTAAAGAAAAGTATTATTTTATTCCAGATTCCTAGCAATTAATCACTTTTATCATTTTATGTTAGCCTAGTTCAAAAAAACATATAGTTTTTATCTATTGAAAAACTATTTCCTTGGAAGCATTACTGCTTATTTTGGTATTCCTAAATATAATGTCTGATGTACTGCGTGCACCAATATTACGGAATCAGGAAGGAAAAAACACCCACAAAACTTTATCCTTTGTCCCTATTGCCCTTGAATATGTAATACTGCTACTATTATCCATGTAGTCACTTCATTGTGAATGAGTGGTTTCTCCAGATAATTCTCTAACATGGCTCTTGATAATCAAAGACAGGAAAGAAATTAGGTCTTATTATTTCTTATCAATGATTTCTTCCTTTTAGGGAGATTCTGGAGTACCACTGCTGGGTGATAAAGGATTCCCTGGGGTCCCAGGACTTCCTGGAGTAAAAGGACAGATGGGATTGCCTGGTTTGGCATTTCCTGGCCCTCCAGGAGTCAGAGGTAGCCCTGGAGACTTTGGTGATACTGGTAGTGTTGGGCCACCTGGTCCAAAGGGCCAGAAAGGTAATTGTGAATATTTACATTAAGAACCAAATAACAAAATACATGTTTGGTAGCACTCATTACAGCTTTATATGTATTATATACAGCATTATTAATTTATAGTGAAAATAAATTTTGTCAAGCTCAGTGGTCATGTGAAATACGGACACTGAAAGGTACAATGCTGTCAGCATTTAGCAGCAGATACTAGTGGGAATATAAATTGCTAGGGGCCTCAAACCTGCAAAGCACTACTTGCTTACTATCAGAGGAATTATTTTCTGGAGTGAAAAGTATTCCTGAGTGTAAGGATTTGCATGGCAACACTTTTTTGCTGAAGGGGCAGGAAAATAAAATTCATACTTAAGACTTGGCCTGTTCTTTGGTTATAAAATAACCCTACCAAAATAAAAAAAATAAAAGATCTACACTGATGGCAATATGTATGAAACAGAAATGTATATAGAATTGAAATGAAAATACTATTTCTTGCAACAGAGACTATTGCAAAGACAAATTTCTGCAACAAGATAAAAAAAAAATCTTTGTCTTTGCAGAATACAACTGTATTACAACATTTTTATCACTATAAAAAAATCTATAAAAAAGTGTCAAGAAAAATATGTTTTAAGATTCTCCATCAAACCCAAAGAAATATGGAAATAATGTACATGAACAATCCCTTCTCTTTACCTTTGCACATCTTGTTGGTTAGTTCCACAGAAATATTACAGTAAATGTTCAGACTCCATTTATTCTAAACTTAAATAGTCCAGTTTCTTTCTCTCTCTTGCTTCAGGTGAGACTGTCTGCATTACGTTACCATACCCTGGAAATCCAGGTCCCCCAGGTTTTAAAGGTGTTCAAGGTATGTTTACAGATAGGAGATTTTTTTGTCTTAATTGAAATGGAGTTTCACATTGCTAAGTAAAAAAAAAAAATAAAGCTGTCCTAAAAAGATATGCTGTTCTAGTTTTTCAGCAGATATATGTCTTAGTGTAAAACTGCAAATGCATAGGAATATACTCATCTAATAAAACAGTCTGGACAGCTGCAGTTTGCAGGATCAAAAGGCGTGCAGGCTGCCTCCGTAGAAATGACTAAATGAAGGTAGCTTGAAACTCCATCCTGTCTCAATTAAAATGCATGAGAGAGTCCAAAATATGCAGATGTCTGTAGTCAGATAAGACCTAGAATATTTACATTTGGATAGCATGGAAAATAAAAAGGTGTGCGAGGCAGAGATATGCTGCAGGTCTATAATTTCTAAAATGGTATTGCTCATGGCAAGTTGCAATTGAGCCTTAAAATCTGAATACTTACTACCATTACTTCAACTTGTTCAATTTCATTTAAATTCAAAGAAGTCATCAAGGAACTGGCAAAATGTTTCTTGTGGTCACCAAAACATTTGAAATGCCCAAGAAAATCCTGATCAGAACAAATAGAGATACTGGATTTTCAAGCTCCTTAATATGGTATTACACAGCTCCCTCACATCAGTCTTGTGGGTGGTAGCTAAAATATATAAAGACATGAAAGAACAGGGATTAGCATATTGAGCTCATATGCACCATTCCTGAAGCAGCATCTAACACAGGACAATATAAGAACTTGAGTTGACACCTGTCATTCACTAAGTTAATATTGTTGATATCCTGTAAACATTAAAATGTTAGAGGAGATTTTTTTTTTCTAATTTACTCTGGTGATTTGCAGCCTGCTATTTATGGATTAGGGAACAAGTCCATTTATAAACACAGCAACCATGCATTTGGTCATCACTTTAGTGGTGGCTCTTGCCCAAAATGTCAGAAGCAAATGAAACCCACTTGTCTTCAAAGTACATGAATTTGGATGAGATAAAGATGCGATGCTGTTCCCTTAGATCACACATTTTAGAGCTCTGGCCAGGTTTTACATACTTTCCTTCTGCTTCCAGGACCAAAGGGTTTAAAAGGACTCCCCGGTCGTCCTGGACTAAATGGATTCGATGGGCAAAAAGGCCATCGAGGCAGGCCAGGAGCAGGAATCCCTGGGCCAGAAGGTAAATTGTGCTTTTCCTAATCCAGGAGACCTGCTGGTCAAGCCGTAGCACATACACGCAGGGTAAGGTCGCTACCATGGAAGAACAGCATAGGAAACACATTTCAATGAAAGCTAATGGAGGAGGAATCTTTACCAGTTTCCCTTTCTTTCCTCCAGCATTGCAGGTGCTGTAATGACCTATAGTTCAGTGTCCAGAGAGGTAATATTCTCAAAAAACTGAGAATAATTAGTATCATTTTAGCAAAGGGATTGAATTGGACAACGGTGACATAAGATAGATGCTGCCCCAGAGAGAACCACTGTCACTTCCCACAGGAATAATTACCTCCTTTAACCCTTGTGTATCATTAGCTATAAATGAGAAACCTGTATGACATTTTTCTTTGCAAACTGGTAATTTAATTCCAGCTAAATTTGCATTACAATATTCCACAGTTTGGGAGATAAAAAAACCCCAACTTCTGAATTACGCCCTATTTGAATTTAACAATCCTATCAACAGGCTTTCGAGGCGAAGCTGGTGATCCTGGTGATGAAGGTGAAAGAGGATCTACAGTTGATGGCAGAAATGGCCCTCCAGGCCCACCTGGCATAGATGGTCAGAAAGGTGTTCCAGGTGATACCATGTATGGTCCTCCAGGAATCCCAGGCAACAGGGGACTGCCAGGACCCCCTGGTGCACAAGGAGCGAGGGGTGATCCAGGCATTCCTGGGCTTCGAGGTACGAGCCAGTTTTTATGAAGCATTTCCATGTGTTCAAAGGAGAAAATCTGAGCAAAGTCAGTCCTGATTCAGATAAAACTTACTCTTTACCTGGATCCATAACCCTATTTTTCCATTGATGCTTTTACAGTTAAGGTTGATCAGCCACTGAGGAGATCTGCAGTGTGGGAAGGGGAAGATGCCTTTACCCAGTCCATGGAGTAAAAGTGCAGCTTCCTATTCTTACTACTGTTACTTGCTGCTCAGTGGCCATATGTGCTGAGAGCCTCCTGCTCTGCCACACAGATAGACCCTGACTCAGATTGCTTACTCAAACCTGAAAGAACTGGCAAAAGGTGTGAGAACACTCAGGGAGGGAGGAGTGAATTTCTTTGCCCAGACTTATTCAATATAATCCTCAGTATCTTGGGCATTACACTTCTCATTTCTGCAGGGGAATTTTGCCGGTTGGTGGTTGCTGGTTGCAGTGCCACTTCCTTCCCACTTCATAGCAGATATTGCTGTTTCCTTTTATAGGTTTTCCTTTTGCCCAGCCTTAAGCAGACACACCCCCCCTCCTGTGCAGGGAACACCAGTAGAACTGGCCCCAGTGCTGAGTAACTGGTGCAGGCCAGAGAGCACCTTCCATTCTGCTCCTATACAGCAGAAACTAGTTTTTCATGCCCTACAGTCACCCTTGCCTATAGGTAAGAGTTGAGTTCGTATTTGTTCCTTTAAGAAAAAATCTCTCCACAACAGCCAGTTCTAAATTGCAGAAAAGCATTTTTCCACAATTTATGCAAAAACTAGATGATAAGCAAGACATTATAATAACTGAGCTTGTAACTGTTAAAATTACAGTTGGGAATTCTGAAGAATGGCAAGTGTACAATGTTTTACTTCCATTAATGTTTTTTTGTTTCCAGGGCAGCCTGGAACACCAGGATTTCCAGGTGCCAAAGGTTTTAGAGGCCCGGAAGGTGATAGAGGAGCACCAGGCTGTCCAGGCTTCCCTGGTCCACCATGTGACCCAGGCTTACCAGGGCCACCAGGACTTAGAGGTGCCATGGGCCTGCCAGGACTTCAAGGTACACAACATCCACCAGGTTGCCTCAAAGCATCTTTTCTAACAGATTTAATCACATGATTTTTGTGGCCACCATGCCAAATATTTCCATGGGGGCTGCTCATTAGTCGGGGTGTACATTATGTTTTGCACATTTCCTTAAGCTCAAGGAATGTACAGTGTGCATCTCAGATGTTTCCCAACTTTCCTAAACTGTTCCTTTACTGACCAAATCACAGTATGTACACTGTAAAGTAATAAACAGAAGAGTTATCTCTTATTCTGCTGTCTCGAGTAGCTTAACTGAGCTCCTGTCAGTACTGTGATACTTTTATCTTCCTTATTCTTAAATGGAAGAGTTTAGGGAGAGCTAGGAGATATATCAAAAGTATTTACTAATGAGTTGGGATTTTTCACAGGGTGCTTGTACTGATATGTCTCTCACTGAAGAAATACAAAGACAAAAAACATTCCAGGTGAAAAATCTAGGCAGAACCAGGGTTCCAGTATGGTACAAAGTTTCCAAATTATTTTGCCATGTTTGATGATTTTCAAATTTATTCCAAAATCTATCACTTTCTACTATTTAGATACAATTGCTCAACCTTTTTCCTGCACTTACATACATAAATTAAAGCTCTTTCTCTCAGGCTTACCAGGCTTTAAAGGTCAGAGAGGAGACAGGGGCCTACCTGGGCCACCAGGCGTCAAAGGTCTGAAAGGATCTTCCGGCTCACAAGGTCCCCCAGGTCCTCCAGGCTCCCAAGGACTTCCAGGACTTCCAGGCAATAAAGGACCACCTGGTTTCCCAGGACAACCAGGTGTGTTAGGCATCCTGCAAACCACCACATCTATAACTTCTCTTGTAGAGGGAGCTATTTCTCCTGCTGTTAAAGCTGGAAAGTATTTTGCACGCTCTTCTCTTTCCATTGCACATTCCTCTTTGAGAATAAGACCCTGCATCAGGGAAGAGGCAATAACAATAACATCCTTTGCTATTTCTCTTATAATAAAAAGAAAGGGATGGAAATAGTTTGATGCATCTTGGTGCATCCTGGTGATTTAGTTGTTTTACAGCACTGATATATTTCCATGTCTTATTTCCTGACTATTTGTAATAGGTTCCTGTTATATTATGCCATTATAAAAACAATGTACTTTCTATTACATCCAGACTATCTCCTTTACTGAGCAATCTGTAACTGTATGCTGATTAATAGGTGGAGAAATAGCTTTATGTTATGTCTAATACTTGTTAAAATTTTACCTTGGTCCCAAATCATCACTGGGCTAATGGGCAAAAGTTCTGAGTAACTGTAGCAAAATCCTGTTCTCATTTGTTTGTCTTCTGGACAGTAGGAGTCGTGATTTCCAGTAGCCACATGCAAAATCTGGTGGTGTCTTAGGTGCATTGTATTTAAAATGTGCTCTAGTAACAAGTTTACCCTAAATCTTCAGGAGTAGCAGAAGGGATGGGGAAGATGTTTGTTAGCTTCAAGGCAATCTGGATTTCAAGACAAGTTTCATCTTGGCATGAAAACATGCTCCAACTATTGATTCTCTAGTTTTGCTAGGAGAGTCCTTTCTTAAGGTGTGCTTCCAAACTTCCTGCCTTTTGCTTTGTACTCTTCCTTAGAATATGACAGCAACAGCATAGCAGACTGAATATGTAAATAAAGCGTTTAATATTACCAGGAAGCAAAGGGATTCAAGGACCCCAAGGATTCCCAGGACTCCCAGGGACACAAGGCCCAATGGGAATCTCCGGTGTAAAAGGTGAAGAAGGAAAAATGGGTCCACCTGGGCCTAGCGGAGAATGTGGGGATATGGGATTAAAAGGTTTGTCAAAAACTCCACTCTGTAGTTGTTTAGTTATATTTAGCTTTGTTACTGCTGTGTTCGGAATATATTTACTTTTTCTTTTTGTTATAAGGGTATATTCACTTCTATTTTCAGAGATAGTAAATCCAGTTATCTCACTTACGAATGCATAATGAAAAACAACTAAAGAAAAATTAATTCCACTCAGTGTATTTATCACCAAAAGAAACAGAGTAAGATAATTTATTTAAACAAACCTTGAATTTTGTCCTGTACACATCTGAAACTTTAGATTTTTCAAATTTTCTATCACACTGTCTGTATCAATCTGTGTAAAGCATACAGGAAATAATCACTCTAAATATTTACATATGAAAAGGAATTAACTAGCTCCAAGGTACAATCTCAGAAAGTATGCTGTGGAGCAAACAATACCATTGCCATCTTTCATATTCCAGACAAACAGGGAATAATTCTGATTTAACATCTCCAGGGTTACTACTGAATTAACTAAAAAACAAGAGGATAATAAATTCTGTTACCATTGAGCCTGCTGAAACAACTGAGAAGTGCATTCATATTTGAAAGCTTTCTCTGTTAGGGGAGTCTTCACTAAAATTGATTTTCAGGACACGTGACTTCTGAGTATTTACTTACATTCCATCTGTTTGGTTCACAGGTGAAAGAGGGCCTCCAGGAGACAGCGGTTGCATTAACATCCGTCTTGAGAAAGGACAAAAGGGGGAACCAGGGTTTCCTGGTGAGAATGGGTTTAGAGGCGAAAGAGGTAAGTTCATAAAATAAGGCACACACATTCATCTGATACAAATTGTGGGTGGTTTTCATAGCTGCAGTAACATCCAGCAACTTTACTGCGTTCATAGATTCTTAAAACCATCAGGCTAGTTTCTTTGGACAATTACTAAAGCAATACACCAAGTGTGAAAGCACAACTATATAGTCAAATAATGGCTTGACTATATTGGTCATTATCTCGTTCTGCAATTAACTTCAGGTGAAAAAGGCAATACTGGTCTCAGAGGCACCCCAGGATTTCCAGGGAAGAACGGTGTCCCAGGACTGCCAGGTGACCATGGTGACATTGGACTGATGGGCTTTCCAGGAACACGGGGTTTTCCAGGACCAAGGGGCTTTAAAGGAATTACAGGTTTTCAAGGACAACCAGGTGACCAGGTAAACAAAGGGGTAGTGAGGTGTCCTGGACCTTGCAGTTAACCCCTGCCTCCAGGAAATAGGATGATGGGTACTTATTTCTATTGTACTGACCCATTATATGAGTCTGTCAGTATATTAACTAATCAAATTCCATTACATTCCTTAATGCAGCAGTTCAATGCTCTGACTACATTTTAGCAGGAATTGTAGTCAGGGCCAGCAAAGGTCCTCTGCAGCATGCTATGATTCTGTTACATTGCCACTTGGTGGAAGTCCAGGCTACGCTGCACTATTTAGGGGGGGGGCAAAAAAAAAATGGAAGCACAATCAAGTCTTTAACATTATTCCTAATAACAGACTGTTACTTACTGCAGAGATCATAACACAGCAGCAGCACAGGTATGAAGTTAATGTATAGCTGCTGCTTCATATCTTGCTGTATGGAGCAGTCAAGCCAATAGATGAGACAAACCAAGTCCTTTGTGCCCGTTCTGACAACTTGCACCAAAAAGAACCCAGGCAAGAGATACTGCTCAAGAGCATACACACAAAAGTGCACATATATCACGTATCAGTATAAGGTAAAATTCTTCACTGGCTTGTATGCTAGGTAGACAGGCAGTGAGATTACATGAAACATAAAGCACAGTTGTTTTTTTGGTAAAGGAACAAAATATCTTTTCTTGGCTTGTCTTTTATTATATTTGTTTAAAGAGATAATCTGCGTTTGGCTGATCATAGGTCATTATTCAAAAGGAAAACCAGAGAAATCTTTACGTTTTTACTGTTGCATCACAACATATTTCTGGTTAATGTTTATACTAAATTTTGGGTAACATACAATAATACTTGGTACATTTTTATGGTACCTTTTAAATCAAATTACTCAAGCCATCTGTGGGGAATTTAAGCTGTTCAAGCCAAAAGTTAGCATAAACTATAAAAGCACAAATTCAAAATGATTAGCAAGTCTAATCTACAGTTTCCTGGAAGTGCTAACGGTCAGTGTTAGACACGTAACAAAGACAGCCTGCTTTTCTGTTGGGCTTTAGATACTGTTTTGCTATTCATATTGATTTCTGGTTTGTTTCTCTTACCAATGTAAGAGAATCAAATGCTCTTATAGATCATTCCTGCTACACAGATCGTATATCAAATGTTTTTATTTTGTTTTTTAAAAAAATCAGGGTGATGTTGGCTTACCAGGAATCCCTGGAAATCCAGGACTGACCGGCCCAAAAGGATCTAAAGGTAATGAGTTTATATAGGCTTTTGAAAAAAGCAGTGTTGTTAGGATGTATATGCTCTGACAGATGGCAAGTACTTGCTAGAAAAGGGAAAACAGGACAGAAGAGAAAATAATTAAAACATGAATGTAATTAGAATCAAGTCTGACTTACCTGTAGGCAAGATTTGCTTTGGTTTTGTGGATGAAAAGAACACTTGTATGAAATGAAAGTTTTTGTACCTCAACAGGCAAGAGAGGTGACCCCACTCCTCTGCTTGGTACCCAGGGTCAAAAAGGGCCTCCCGGAGATCCAGGATTACCAGGTACCTCTGTCTGATTGAATAAAATACTAGATTTAAAAACTCATTTTCTCTAAGTTTTGTTAGTGGAGAGGGAGCTCTGCTTTCTGTGCATATTGAGCAGAATTTTCTATAGTTAGAAACCCAGGGATTGGAGAGGCACCACAATGTGCAATATGGCCAGCACTGAGCGTAGGAGGTAGAATCAGCACCAGTGAACATACCAATACTTACCAGAATAAAACCTGGCTTGGCTATATCTTGCTGGCTGTTTCTGCTCTTTCAGGTATCACAAGAGATATCAATATAATTCATTGCTAATAAATAGATGCAAGGATCTGAAATATTTTACAAAATTCGTTTTGTAAACCCCTTACCAAACTTCTGTATTTTTAAACTTAAGACATGAAGAACATGCAACGTCAAACAAAGAAATCCTACACTTTTTTTTCTCTAAGGACTCTGTGGATTCCCAGGACAGAAGGGTTCACCAGGTATCCAAGGGCAACCTGGAAGACCAGGATCCAAGGGTGACCCCGGATACCCAGGAATACCTGGATTTCCAGGTAATGACAAAGTTTAAATAAAACAGTGCCATGTAACAGCTCAAAAGAGATAGGGAACAGGAAAATGCAGTTCCTTTATGGAGAAGGCTAGATAAATCATAGATCACATCTAGGCTTGTACTGAAAGCTATTTCAGCACCTATAGACAGCAGCAATGATCTGTAGGTTCTTCATACATTCCTATGCACTTTCAGGTACCTCTGGATAATGCAGTGCTACACAGCATGAAAAAAAGATAAACGTATTAATGGATTTGCATATTCACAGATTATTATATTTTTCCTATTCTCAGGAGCTACAGGTCCTCAAGGATTACCAGGAGAACCTGGAGAAAATGGGAAACAAGGAGTTTTGGGACCTCCAGGATTGCAAGGATTACCTGGGTCCCCAGGCAGGAAAGGTAAGCAGTACACAGTGCAGTTCTACTGGTAATGTAACAGCACCAGACACAGACACACTTTTAGTAGTGAAAATGGAAAAGGCCCAACTGTGAACATGATTTGCATTCTGTATTCTGTTAAACTACAAGAAGAATTAAGCCAGTTTCCATCACCTTTGAAAAGTATAACATCAATGCTACCTCAAAAAATTGGGCTACAGTATAAAACTGATAAGGAAGAAGGTAGAAACAGATTCTGGCTCTGCTGATGTAACCAATAGCATAAGTTGAGGAAAGAAAAAGGAGTTTGCAGTAATTCAGATGTTTTACTTCAATTATGCTGTGTTCTACATTTTCACCAGGGAGTGCCACTGTTACTCTACAAAACCAGCAGATTACTATGGATAGTTTTGTCTTACAAATTTGTTTTAATAAATTGTGATAACTTGGGTTGGGTGTTGCTGTTGGTTTTGTTGCGGTTTTCTTTTCTCCAAAACCTGATTTTTGGTTGATTTAACATAGAAATGTTTCCTCCAAATCCTAATTTACACTTCTCACAATGATTGTTACGTTTAGATCAAACAGCAGTTCATCTCTACAGGGTTTTTTTTGTTGGAGAACATTATTAACATTTAGTATACTCAGAATGATATATCGAAGTTATGTTACATTAATATTTTATAAAGAAAGGTAATCAGCTATGTACTTGGTATCTTCTCTCTGTTATAGTGTTCCTATAGTTCCTAGACAGGAAGAATAATATTAGTGACCAATATACAGAAATCACAGGAAAGTAACACTTGGGGCTACGATAAATTACTAGAGGGGACAATAGATTCACTTTTTCCAGTTTAGTCTGAGGAAGAATTGAGGTTTCTTATAAACTACTGAAAATTTAAATGAAAAATGGAAGCCATTTATGATTGCTTGCAATAAAGCAAGTAATGCTGATTTAAACTGTCACGACAGTTTCCTTGCTGGTCCATAATCTGCAAGAGAACACTTCATTTTTGCAAACAATATTAGTTGTAACAAAAGGAGAGATCTGCAGTGACAAGGATGTCTAAATGGAGATGGGTCAGAAAACCAAAAGCAAGCATTCTTCTGCTGAAAACTACTTAGTAGCAGATGGACTCTTTCCTGCTTGTCTGGACTCCTTCCTTCTTGTCATAAGTTGTAAGACATTCTCTTCTATATTGCACAGAAGTCCTGAGCAGGAAAGGTAACAAATTAACACACCTGCTGCAGAGGAAAAGGTGCGGTTACAAATGGAAATTCATTAGAAACCAAGTTGCCTGCTAAGGCTTAGTATTCTATATATTTCCAGCATAATTGAAAAGAAGGTTAACACCTTTGAAATTATCCCCAGTAATGAAAACTGAATGGAATTTGTATTCCAATTCCATAGGAGGATATAGAACTTAACAGTATTTTCAATAAATATAATTGCTAGCGTTAGAAGTGAAATGGTTAATTGGCTGTTCATAACCAAGTCCATAGCCTTGTTAGTCTCATTGCTTCTCATTTACATTAGGTGTCTAGTGCCTAAAGAACTTTTAGATTAAAAAAGTTAAACTGCATCTACCAAAGCATAATCACATTTTTTTTATTACAGAGATAGTTTTACTTGTTAAAGGCTCAGTCTGGCAAGCCTCACTTGTGTGAGTAATCCTTGATGAAGCAAGTAACATTAAGAACATCAGCAGAATTACTTGTGTGAGTAGAAGCTGAATTGGGCTGTAAAATACAGAAACAGTGGTTCATACATAGGTCAGCCAATTCAGCTGTACCTAGAAATATGGAACTATAGCAATCCAAAAATCTAGCATTACAAGTGCTGATATTATAATGGATTGTTGGCAAATGTGTCAGAAATTCCCTGGAAAGCAAGTAAACCCAGCCATCAATCTTGACTGAATGAGCTAAAAATCAAAAGTATCAAATGATGACCTGGGTGCCAAAAATCATAATTTATAATAATTTTAATACCATTGTTAAAGTCCCCAAATTGTCATGCAACTCTTACATAAGTTTAGAAAATTAAACTTTGAATGTCATGAGAAGTTAAAAGAGCAGTTAATTAAGGGCACAAAAGATATAACAGTTTGGATTACTAGTGTCCCATATTAAAAGGGGATTGCATATTATCAATGTCTTGCAGGTTTTCAAACAATCTTCTGGATTTAAAATTTTTCCAGACTAGTGTTTGCTAAGGCTGGATTTTTTTTTCCCTTCCTTTATTAAATTTTAACTAAAATATTTCAACAGTTTTTGAGAATAAAGCTATGGGAGTATTATTTTTGGTGTGTCTGTTAGGAAAAATAAAGGAGCACTAGAACTGTTTCTGTCAGGATGTCTCTGACCCATCTTTGAACTAAGGACCTTTAAATCTGGGAGGTGAAATATCTGATGAAGGACATTTGTGTTGCTGTTCCTACAGCAATTTGTCCCTGCCAAATATGACCATCTTACAAAATTTAAAAAAAAAAATATATATCTCCATTTGTATGTGCTTAAGTAAAGCAATAGATGCTCCCATGATTCATGCTCTGGCTGTAGAGCAGATTTACCTGCTGCGGGACACGCTGGGGTCGAGCACGGGAACTGAAACAGAGAACCCACATCTTCCCTGCCAGGAAGTAGCTAGGCAGGGAACAGGCAACAGACAGAAAGATAATTCAGACTCATGGAAAAAAACCACTGCAACCAGACCAGGAATCCTACATGACAGGGAGAGGAAGTGGAGGGGAAGGAAATTAGGCAGACATAAGCAGCAAAGGTGGAAGAGGAATAGGCACTGACAGTAGCTTTCAGCTTCTTGATGATCAGTGCCCACTCTAATCCATCCCTCTGTGGAGCAAGAACCATCCCAAGTCTATTGCTGTGTCTAAAACTTCTTTGAAATCTGTTACCAAATCACCCATTAGTTTTACTAAATCTGTTGCTATCACCAGGTGATAGGCTGCCATCTGCATTTATTACGTGTGTCTCTTCACATTTGATACTTCACCTCAGCAACTTAGGAAACTATAAAGTGTTAATGCCATGGAGATGCTTTTACCCTCCACTGCAAACAACTACAATCTCAGATTAGTTCCACTTTAAAAAAAAAAAATGCATTAACATGCCATCTATGTTTTTACTTACTGTACTTCAGCAATTTTCAATAAAGCACAGATTATAAAGCAAGTGTTACGTCTGAATACCATGAACACTCAGCCTGTGATCTCATCATCTGCTGAACGTCACTAGTGACAAAGTTAGTGTATACTATGACACGTCAGCATCAGTCTGTTACAGATTTGTTGTCTTCAAAGACTGTGCTGTTCAGTTTAAAGAATTTTTGTAACAATGTGATGCAGAAAAGTCTAGTTTTCTGTGTGGAATCCGTAGGACCAGGGAAAAAAAGCCAGGTGTAGCTTATTTGTAGTGAAGCTAGATTAAATTGCACTTACATTTGCAACAGAAGCTGTAAATAAATTCCAGCTCTATAGATATTTTAGGAGGCATCTGCATCCCAGTGAGCTGGTCAAGCAGTGATAACATTGCACTAGCCGTGTAGCAGTACGGTCTAGCCACAGGCACCAGTTTCACTATGAGCCCCCACTGAGTTTCCTGCTGCTAGCTGCAGTATAGAACTACCTAAAGCATTAAAAAGTATGTTTTCTGATTGCTTTGATGTGAAACTGTATTATGATTGCTATTTTCAGATTTTTTACATTTTCCTTTCCAAAAAGACTGCACTCCAGTGCAATGTGATTTTGTCTTTGGTTGCCAGTAAGAATCAAATTCAGCAAATACCCTGTCTTGATCCAGAATGTGTTGTGAGAAAAAAATGGTGTAATTTTTAATTGTGACTTTAAAGGATTATTGTGGCACCCAGTCATGCCTGTAATACCTCACAGGTCTTCCTGGACCGCCCGGACTGGATGGCTTGGATGGACTAAAAGGTCAAAAAGGTTCTGCAGGAGTTCCAGGTAAAGATGGGAACTAAGTACATGGAACAGAAAATCTTAACCTGAAATGACTGAATGTGCAAGGAATGATGCACATTATTTTGATATTTGTCTTGCCCAGAAGATATCATTAAGGCTTAGAGTAAACTTTCAAACAGAATCTGAAGTATCCCTAATGACACACCTGCAGTTATTTGTGAGGAAAACTTTAAAACTTCCATTACTCACATAGTTTTGTTGGAACCTTTCAAGGCTGTTTATAAAATGAAATGTTTGGTGCAGATGATTCAAAATAATCAGGAGCCAAGTCTCCTGTTTTTTTTATATATGTAGCAGATAAACTAACAAATTAAAAGGAGACTTATGAAATCCCAACCCCATTAAAGTACATGGGAGTTGTGCCACAAACTTAAGAGGAACGTGGATTTCACTTACACTGATCTATTTGCAACTTTCCATCGGTGCTTTTGAAGTATTAGAAAACAGTGCTCACCATCTACCTACAGATTACAAGTTTGTGCTGATGAAAAAGTAAATTTAGGATCATGCAAACAGTTTACACTTCAAGTTACAGACAATAAGAAGATCATATAAAATAACCCCTGAAGACGAGCATTAAAGCAAAGAGATTACTTTCCTTAAAAGAGATGAATTAGGGCCAGATTCAACAAAACTCTATCCAGCTTCCAAAAGAGAACCAGAAAAATAGCACTAGGCAACCCTTGCAAGGAGGAACATCTGCAGCTGGTATTTCTATTCTGCACATCTGTATTTGTATTCACTGTAAGCTTTATGTACATAATTGTTTTCCTATAAAGGTCGCAGTGAAACAGGGCCCCCAGGATACCCAGGAGAACTTGGACCAAAAGGAGACAGAGGTGAACCTGGATGGCCTGGTATTTCTATTCCGGGCCCCCCTGGAGAAAGGGGATTCCCAGGATTCCCAGGTAAGAAAGGGTTTTCTCCTTTGTGGTGCCCTGCAGAGTTGAAATGAAGCTCATACAGGCTTTTCCCCTGCTTAGCATGAACATGAACACAGAGCCAGAAGATTCCCTCTCTAAAAACATTTCTATTACATTAACATGCTGATGTTTCCTCAGTAGATACAGAGACCTCAGTATTTCTTGTTTATCATGTTATAGGAGGGGAAAGAATGAGAATAGAAAATGATGGACTTGGACAGACTCAGGGACCTGCTAGGTGGAGTTGCCTCATGGGAAGAGATTCCTAAAGAAGAGATGATTTGGTAGTCGCAGAAATATAGTAAAACTATCAACTATTCTGATGAAAATACAAGATGGAATTGTATCACAAGATTGCTATGATTATTTAAGAGCCTTGGCGATATAGGAATGGCATAAAAATTGGAAAAACCAAGTATTTGAGGAAGGGCCAATTAAGGTTAGGAGATTGGAGCACCTGTTACATGAGGAGAGGCTGAGGGAGTGGGAATTGCTCAGCCTCCAAAGGAGAAGGCTCAGGGGGGAATTATCAATGCACATAAGTACCTGATGGGAAGGACATGGAGACACCTTCTTCATAGTGTCCAGTGACAGGACAAGAGGCAACGGGCACAAACTGACATACAAGAAATTCTACTAAAATATAAGGAAAAGTTTTGGTTTTTCTGTGAGGGTAACTGAATACAGGAACAGGTTGATCAGAGAAGTTATGAAGTGTCTGCCCTTGGAGATACTCAAAACCCAGCTGGACAGGGTCCTAGGCAACCTGCTCTAGCTGACCCTGCTTTGAGGAGGGCTTCAACTAGAAAGTCTCCAGAGGCCCATTCAAGCCTCAGTAGTTCTGTGATTAGAATTACATTAGCTTTACCCTACCAAACATTGCCACTGTCACATAACACACAGAAGAAAAATAGCAGAGGTGAATTCTGATGAGGTGAATCATTCTAAGATGAAGACACAGTAATTTTTCTCAATTAAGTTACTAGTTCATCAACTTGGGGAGTCAACAGAATGGTGCTGTTGAGGAAAAAAAGAGAAATAGTTTAATTCTAAGATGTATTAACACTGCTTGACATAGGGTGGGCAAGGCCTCCCATGGGATACTGTGTCCAGCTTTGACATGTTAAGGATAACTCATTGGAGAGTAAATGTAAGGATAGGGTCAAGAACAAGATGAAGAAACTAGATTTGGTTTTTTGTAGGAAAGAGAAGGCAACAGGGTGCAATGTGTACTGATAAGCTATTCAGAAATGTTTTGCATAGGATGATAACCTGTAACTCTTCCTGCCTGTTGTATGTAAGAGCATTAATGTCTTATTTTCACTGAATTTCACTGAATTTTTAGAGTTGGAAGGGACCATACAGATCATCTAGTCCAACTCCCGAATTTGCAAAAATCCAGATTAAAACTTAGGAAATAAATAAATTCACAGCTAGTAAATTCATCTTGTTCACTAAGGTTTTTAGGAAACGGTTGAACTCACTTTTGCTAGGAACAATCTGTGAATACTTAGCTTGTCCCAGGCAGAATGGTTTTGTAGTCCCCACTCATCTTGCATTCTTACCATTTCTCCCATTGTTAAAACTCATGAGAAGGCAGCTATTTGTGGCAATATGCCAATGTGTGATGATGAATTCTTTAGTTTAAACAGATGTTACAGAAAGAATTAAAAGTTTTTAAAGATAACAAATATTTTCACTTCTAAGAGATATCTTCATTAGCCTAACCACTGGTATGTTCAGTTTACAAGGGAAAGTATACATTAACTCCATGACTTCACCTCAGCATTCTTTCATTCTTTTAGATAGTAATTTATGTAATCTATTAAAAAAAAAACCACCTCAGATTATTGATTTTTATTCTTTTTGTGTAAAATGTAATCCCTTAGGTAGAAGAGGACCTGCTGGACCCGCTGGACCTATGGGAAAATGTCCTTATAGTGCTTCACCTGGTCCTCCAGGTGATCAAGGACCACCTGGTTTAGATGGCATCAGAGGTATTAAAACCAAAAATACCTAATTTGATCATGGAAAAAAAAAACCCCTGAGGCTACTAAGAGTCATTGGGTTGCTGTCTGTGGAACAACATATAAAAATGCATAGGGAACAAAGAAACCAATCAAAGCCTTAAGTGAATACACAGAGAACATTGGAGAGATCATCAGAGCAAAGATAAAATACACATCTCCAGATTGAGTCTTCTGGCCTTTATGGTAATTCTGCACAAGTCCTGGTGCTACAACAAATCTCCATTTCCAAATGGAAAGCAGATGGAAGGAAGATTACTGGCCTCTCTTCCTAGCAAGATGGATAAAACACATTGTCCATAGGCCTGCCGTTGTTGGTAAACCCACAAGAAGCTTTCCAATCTAAATCCAGCCCTGAAAGCTAAAGCTGGCAAGTCTTTTGTAAGCATTTATGTAGACTTCACTTCTGTTACAAGCAAGAGTTGTCAAGGGATCCAGTCAATTCCTATAGATTCTGGTCCTCCAATGCAGCTGTTTCAAGTTGTTCTGACCTCTTACATGAAGTATTATCTGAACCCTTTCTTACCCTGTATGAAGACTTACTTCCTATGGGGAAATAAACGATGGAGATTGGAAGGGTAAGCAACACTGTAATAAATACAGAAGCAAGGTCTCAATGCATGTAACATTAATTTGCTGTCTACAAAGCAAATCTACATAGTTTTGGGAGCTATTCCTATTGTCTTCCTTGAATGCCTTGGACAAAGGCTAAGGCTAATGTTTCCAAAGACACACAAATGCTGTCCTGTATCCCAGGGGAAAAAAAAAAAAAAGGCAAAAAAACTCAATGGAACATGAGTATTTTTAGATGTTTATACTTTGTACATATATTAAGAATAAAATTCTTTTATCATAGGTGAGCCTGGGAATCCTGGTCCTCCTGGAGAGACTATCTTTGTGCAAGGAGATCCAGGTGATACCGGTATTCGAGGGGCACCAGGTAACCCTGGACAGCGAGGGCAACAAGGAGCCAGAGGTCTTCCAGGGAACCAAGGAAGAAAAGGCCCGAAGGGTATGATCTGGGATTTTTTACTAGCCCATGCAGTTGTGCCCAACCATACACAACTCAGCCTTGTGCACAGGGGACTGCACTGGAGACTGAGCCAGACAGAAGGGGTAGGCTGGATGTTTCACAGCTCTGCCCTGTTAGCCACAGACAAGATAGGGCTGGGGTTGAAGGTCTGCATGCACTGATTTCAACAACATGTTGGAGGACTCCCATACCAGCCTGAGAATAAGGCAATAAAACTTTTGAGTTTGCCAGATAAAGCAAACCTCGACTTCTCTACAGGGGGTCTTCAGGAACTACGGAAGATGCAGATGCGTTTGAACTAGTACAGAGTCTCACCTCTGCCCCTATCAATAGCTTTGGGCTTTCAACAGATTCTTTAGTTTGAAAACAGTGTCTAGATACTCTGCTTCTTCTGCACACTGTAGAGAAGTCCTAACTTCACTAGTAGATTCCAATCTCTAAAAAAAGAAAAGTCCTAAATTTTAATTCAGCTCAAGAGCAGGGAGAACAGATAAAAATGTGCATTCTTTGTGGAAGAGCACACAGTTGAGCTGTCACAAACATTTTTTGTTCCTCAGGCAGCCAAGACTTCATCTTATCTATGTGTTCAGCTTCTCAGAACGCAACCAAATATAACTGCACAACCGTTTTGCTTCCAGGTCCTATGGGAATCCATGGCCCACAGGGTCCACCTGGTGCTACAGGACTACCAGGAGACCAAGGTTTTCAAGGAAAACCTGGTCCCAGAGGTCTTCCAGGTACTTATGAATGTGTTGTTCATTGACACTTAGTTGTAACCGTGATCTTTCTATTCATATGTAATCTCACTAATGTTTACTCGCATATATCAACAATTTAAATCTCAGAAAAAAAACCCTGATTTAATTGATTTCTCATTTGAGTTGTGTAAAAATTTCTGAATTATGTATTTATTTCTAATGTCACCTGATGTAAATGATTTCAATTCTCATTCCATTCTTTACTCCAATTTACATGCCTGAAACTTATTTCCACCTGCACCACAACGGCTACAATCTGCTTTCCATTTTTCAAATCCTTCAGGTTTCATAGGTAAGTTCATAATTATTGATTATTGT
The DNA here is from genome assembly GCA_004320125.1 of Scolopax mira. Lineage (NCBI taxonomy): Eukaryota > Metazoa > Chordata > Aves > Charadriiformes > Scolopacidae > Scolopax > Scolopax mira. The sequence goes on along the minus strand of BJBW01002652.1, from coordinate 231,694 downwards.
TCTTTCCATGTGCTGTTCCTTCTGTACAGATACATTCCGCTTTCATTAAAAGGTGTTCTTGCCTTGGCTGACAGGAAGAGTAGATACTGCTACAACAACAGAGTTCTGATAGATTTTTCACATAAATAACTGGCACTTCCAGCAGACCAATATCATGATAATGGTACATTGACAAGTCTCATGCTATGACATCAATTAGACTTGTGAAATACTTTTGTTTCAAATTATCGTTTTGTTTTTTGGTTGTCACACAAGATGCTTTCTAACCAAAAACTTACTGAAAGCTTGAATCCTAATCCCTAATTACTACAAACATTGAACTTTTACTCTGACTAAATTGGTCTGATTCTGATTTTGCTCCAAAATGTATATAGCCAATAGCTCCCAGTAACTTTCATTGCGTAAAATGTAACCATTCTTCATTTTTTATTATTATAATTATTTTAAAGAGATATTACGTGTTAGCTTCTTTGTCCTGCTTATTGATAGTTTTGCAGCCAGAGAATAGGCAAAGATCCATAAATCTTCACATGTGCCAAGGTGTTTGCAGTGAAGTTGGTGGACTTTAGACTTTAACTCAAAGCAGTTTAGAGCCCATTAGGACAGAAACTGTTCAACAAGTTTTTGAAACTTATCAGCTACATACACCTGCTAACACATGCTTGTCATGCTCTTAAATGCTGTGCTAAAAGACTAAAATGAAAAGCATCGAGACTCAATAATTCAAGATTTTAAAATACTTTAAGTGTACTCTTAAATAGAAAACCCAGCAAACAGGTGTGTTGAATTTTCACATGGGAACTATCAACCAAACTTCTGGCTAATTTACTTCCTATTACACATTCCAGGTGACCCTGGTGAAGCAGGAAAAATAGATGATTCATGCTCTACAATCCCAGGGCCTCCTGGGGAAGCAGGGCAAAGAGGACACGATGGCCCTGTAGGATTACCAGGGCCAATAGGCCACCCTGGACCCCAAGGTAAGCTTGTATGAAAGCTTATCTTTCACTGAATTTTTAGAGTTGGAAGGGACCATAGAGATCATCTAGTCCAACTCCCTGCCGAAGCAGGATTGCCCAGAGCTAGAGCAAGTCACTCAGGGCTGCATCCAGGCAGGTCTTGAAAATCTCCAAAGAAGGGGACTCCACGACCTCCCTGGGCAGCCTGTTCCAGGGCTCCGTCACCCTCACGGTGAAGCAGTTTTTTCTCATATTTGAGTGGAACCTCCGATGTTCCAACTTATGCCCATTGCCCCTCATCCTCTCACTGGCAACCACTAAAAAGAGTCTGGCTCCCTCCTCCTTCAACCCACCCTTT
>BJBW01002652.1:0-230332 GCA_004320125.1 Scolopax mira | reverse complement strand
CTTGAATCATCTTTGTTGCCCTTTGCTGGACTCTTTCCAGCAGCTCCTTGTCCCTCTTGAACTGGGGTGCCCAGAACTGGATGTAGTATTCCAGTTGTGGGAATATTTAGCCATTTAGACAACAAATGTAAAAGGGTCAAAATGTAAGTGTTACTTCTCTGTTTTACCCCGTCTCTTCCCCTTAAATACTTATCAACAGTCTCCAGAAACACATAGAGAGCTGTTAATGCTGATGGGTCAACGCAGCTGAACCAGGCTACTGAGCCTGCCAGCACTGCACTCCTTTTTCATAGGCCAGGGAGTGCAAAAGCATCATGCACTGTTGAGAAAAGAATTCTTCAAATGGTATTTTTTCCTTTTTACCAACAAATGAAATACCCAAGCTTCAAACCATTCCTATGCTTTAGACAGTTTGCACTTCTCTATCCTGAAGTGTCATTTCTTGGTGGTGTCAGTTCTGCTGACTGACCCTTTGCATGCTGTGTACGTTTGGACAATGTTTAACCTTTAAATGCAGCAATATGAACGAAAAGCTTTGTAATTATCTAGGAAGAAAAGGAGAAGAAGGATCATGTGGCCTGCCAGGTCAAGATGGCTTACCTGGGGCACCTGGACCACCAGGTGACCAAGGACATGTAGGAGAGCAAGGATATGCTGGGCCACAAGGTAAGAATGAAATATGATCTTTTGGGAGAGACGTGTGAGACGATGTACAGACTGTTTTCTCTCTACTCCCCCAGTCCACACACAGATGCATTCACCTCTGGCTTGAGATATCACACACTTCTTTCCCTCTCTCTGTTCAAGCAATGGTAGTGACATTTGTGAATTATTTCATGACACATAAAGACCTATCAGAAGCAAAAAAATTATCTCAGCATCCATTATTAACCAGAAAGGCAATTAACATCATATATCAACAGGTACACATTTCTGAGCCAGGGCTAATGGTGTGACTTTCTGCAATTAAAATTATATTTTGACTGTGACTGCTTTTTAATGAATTAACGGTTTAATACATACATGAGGAAAAGGCATTGCCTGTTAATGCAGGGATTCAAATTCAGTCCAGCCTAGTGAGTAAAGTCTGGGACATCATTGCACACCTTTGTTCATTTTCTCAATCCATACAGCACAAGGTAGAGGCACAACAGAAAAGCCAACTGCCAGGCATTCAGTGGCAATCTAGTTCATTGCTCTTCCATAAGAGGAATAAAAAGAGTCGCCTGGTGTCTCTATTGCCCACAACAACCTGTGAAGTTGTTTTATGTTCAGTCAGGAACCCCTTACTGAACATTTAAATATAGTAAAAGATAAAAGTTCACACTAGCTCTGTGTTCATACTGGTAAATTACTTTTACCTTTTCTCCTATGTATAAGGTCCACCTGGCCAGACTGGTATCCCAGGACCACCAGGCCCCCATATTAGATCAGAAAGTGGATTCCTGCTTGTCCTTCACAGTCAGTCAGACAGAGAACCACTCTGTCCACAGGGGATGCCAAAATTATGGACTGGCTACAGTCTGCTGTACCTGGAAGGACAAGAGAAAGCTCACAATCAGGATCTTGGTATGTATCGTAATAGAGAATTGCTCTCTAGTTAAGGTCTAATATGGTGTGATCTATACAATGAAAGACAAGCTGAATGGAGCACACTGTAGAAGCATCAATTTCTTATTTTCTACAGACTCAAAACAGTTGAGTGCAGTTGAATGTTAAAAAAAGAAAAGTATTTCTACTAAGTAACTCTGAATAGAAGTTGGAAGATGTGTGACTTAACTCACTCATCCTGGGTAGTCATTTTGGGCTGTCTTTGAACTCACCAGAGAGGATTTCCTAGATCAGGAGTCTCATGTGGCTGCTCTGAAATAACTCACTGGAGGATCTGCTGCTTTTTACTGTGAAGGCAACTTGGGAAAAAGAGCTGGTTAAGTTGGAGAGTATAAATAAGCTTTATAAAGAAATCGTGCATTATGCGTACAGCAGAATTGTGTGCATTTGAGTGTCAGAACCTGATGATTTTTTGAAAAGACAGAGCCAAATTGCTCCCAAAGGCAGCTCCTTTTAGTATCTTAGATCATTTATTTTAAGTGTTCTACAGTTTGGACTGAAATTAGCTGTCTAAATAAGCCGCCTGACTTGCAGCCTGAGAAACTGATTGGCTGCAATTTGCACAGAAGAAATTTCCAATATTCTTATTGTCTTATTATGCGAGAAGCAGAGCAGTCTCTGAGGAGGAAAGATCAAGGACCTAATAAGCTTGACAAAAAAGAAGTGTTTAAAAGAGTAATAAAAGAAGATATTTTTAGTACAGCAGCGTTGTTTTGAAATGTTTTCACTATTTGGCATTCCCCAGGAGAGCCAGTTGGTAACAGAATGCCTTGGAACAGCAGTGAAAATAAGATTCAAGGAAAATAAAATCCTTGTTTCCTGTGACCAGCGTGCTCTTTTTGCAGGCATCTTCCTTACTCAGGCTATTCCAAATCCTTTATTATTAGTGGAATGGAATATTATCAGTGATATACAAAACTGGTTTCTGTATAGAAATGTCATGTCTTTAAAGAAGGCATTAGGGGTTTTGGGGCATTACAGAAATAATACATCATGGACAAAGCTTTAGGCGGGACATATATTCAGTGATTATTGTTAACTAAATAGGTCATCATGAAATTCATTTCTGGGAGAAGAATTTGACCTCTGAAGTATGCTGAAGTATGCACTAGTCCCTTCTTAATTCCCACTGATGTCTGCCTGATGAGTATTTTGCAGGATTGGCTCTGCAAAATCCCTCAATCCTTTTATTTCACTTTGAGAGTCTGTGAAACCTTTCTGGAAGGCAACAGAACAGCTGTGGAGATTTCAGCTTAATGCACTGGTAGCAACGGCTTGTCATACTTTGCAAAAATTTTCTATTTATCAGCATTGGCATTTGGTTTCTCACTGCTCCTAATGAGTTTGTAAATAGCTCATCTCCTTTTAAACCAGCCGCCACCTCTTGCCTAATTTATTTTTCAGCGTCAGCACAGCTAAGAAATTTGTTACCATAACTGTTTCCCATGGTGACAAACTACATCATGTTTAAATACTAGATTGTGACACAAATATTATTGGTCAAAGGAAGATACTTACTGTTAAAAAAAAGTTTCTGCTTTCAATATAACTAGCTATTTTGGTAAAGATCCTGGTAAATTTTAAAATCTGTGAATTACATAACTCCTGTTAAGATACATAGTTTTGCAGCAGCGTTGGCCAGAACGCTACTTTCAGCCTACCTAGAAAGGAGTAATTTTCATTATTTGTTATGATTATTTTCAGGTCTGGCAGGATCTTGTCTTCCTGTGTTCAGTACCATGCCCTTTGCTTACTGTAACATCAACCAAATTTGTTACTACGCCAGTCGAAATGACAAGTCTTACTGGTTGTCAAGTGCTGCTCCTCTACCCATGACGCCGCTCTCGGAAGAGGAAATTCGGCCCTACATAAGCAGATGTGCCGTCTGCCAGGCCCCAGCCCAAGCGGTGGCAGTTCACAGCCAAGACCAGTCAATTCCCCCCTGCCCAGTCAACTGGAGAAGTCTTTGGATCGGATATTCTTTTTTGATGGTAAGAGTCTGGGCACATGATCCTATAGATACAAAAGTTTCTTTCATACAACTTTTGTGTTCTAAAGGTTCAGAGATTTTTAGCTCTGAAAAGGAAACATTGGGAGGGAAAAGTCAGGAAAAGAAACAAGACGAGGGTTAGTTCTAATTTGCAGAACCTGGCTGTAGCTATATATACTAAAGTCATAGCCTTAATCTACACATTTCTTAATTTACAATGGTTTTGCTTGCTTGTCTTTAAGAAACAATGGGATTTTCATATACAAAGACACACTTTTCAGAATTAGAGATCCAGGTCTTTTTAATGCCATCCTCTAGTCACATTTGCACTAGTGTAGATAACAGCTTCATTTTGAATCCACCTGGATTACTCTTTTTTTCAGTTTGATAAATACCAGAAAAACAAGTGAGCTGGCTCTAGACTCTTCAGATTAACTCATTACAGAACAAGTTAAGATTTTCTCCAGCACAGGAAGCTTACTCCAATTTAAGATCACCAAAAATAGCGCAGTTAAAAGTAAATAAAGTCAGAAAAAGGCAAATTAACATAATTTACCTATTTTTTTCATGCGCAGTTATCAAGCTCTTTCATTGTTCTTTCCAGCACACTGGATCTGGGGATCAGGGTGGTGGACAGTCTCTTATGTCACCTGGAAGCTGCCTGGAAGACTTCAGATCAGCACCCTTCATTGAATGCCAGGGTCAGCGGGGAACATGCCAGTTTTTTGCTAATGAATACAGTTTCTGGCTGACAACAGTGATGCCTGAATTGCAGTTTGCATCAGCCCCCATGCCAGGAACTCTTAAGGAGGGACAAGAGCAGAGGAAAAAAATCAGTAGATGCCAGGTATGCCTGAGACACGGCTAACAAGCAAACCAAAAATCAACAGCTAGGGCAAAACTTCACACCAGAGGTTTAAACAGTTTTAATATTTTAATGTATTTGAAAGTGTGCAGTACTGTTCGTTTTGTTTAAATGGATATTTAATACTGAAAGATGAAGGATCTGTTAAGCCTCACCCACCCTTGTACACACAGCTACAGGTAACAAGTGACCTCATTCAAAAAAATGGCACTCGATCACACTGGAATCCATTGCAATGACACACAGGTGACAAGGTGAGCTGGGAGAGTTGAATCAAGTCAGGAAGACCAGGGAAACCATACAGGATGTGCAAAGGAATGGATTTCCTGTGAGAAATGACATTTACAACAGGAAGGCTATGTACGTTTATATGGTATATTATAAATATTTTATCCTTATAGATACGAATGTGAGAAGATAGAAATGTCTTAAAGGCCTATGGCTGAATTTCCCAAGCTAAAGAAACCTGCACGTCCTGTTTCTGAGGGAAGGGGAAAATGTAATCGTTAAAAAAACTCTTAATAAAAACTACAAAGATCAAAGTCTTTACCATTGCAGTACTGAACCAAACTGCAAAAGAACTGTTAATTGGCTTTTCATAAGCAACAAAACGTTGCAAATCCATTTAACAGCAGATTATGTAAGAAAATAAAATTAGCTGAGATAACAAATCCTTAAAAAGCTATATTTACATTCACAGTTAATTTTTAAGAGCAGTTAAATTAAATTATTAAGCTTGAATAAAAGTAGCTGAAAAAACAAGGCAGTTTCTAATACTAATTGAAAAGAAATAGTAGCATGGGAATAAAATGGGTGAATTTATCTGAGTGATGAATATAAGTGTTAGGACAATTATCTAAACTTGAAACTAATAAATGTTGTTCATTTTTTGCTTTTTTGTTTGTAAATATGCCACAAAAAAAAAAGAACCAGCACCTTCAAGATCCTTATGGAATCATAGCTCTAGAGATGCTTTTTAATTTTTAAAGTGTTAATGGTCAAAATGTTTATGAGCTAATGCACTGATCACATATTGAAAAAGCTAAACACATCTATACCTCCTCCATTCAGCCATAAAACCAGGATTTTTAAATATGTATTTTAATTAAGGTGAAACTACAGGTACAACTACAGGTTGCCAATAGAGAATTCATCATGTGCAGGATGGTCACAAATGCTTCTTTTACCACTTAAATAAGCTACATTTTACTAGAATGGAATAAAGTGTTTTTCCCAGCATTCCTAATTTCAGTTTGTGTTCACTACAAGAGGTGCCCCACCATGAAAAGATTTTCAAGGAAACAGATTCACATCCAAGAGTTCTAATTCAAAGGAAAGTCCCTCTGAAGCCATCACGAGTATAACAGCCTGATCAGCCAATTTAAAAGTTGGGTACACAGCCTCAAAGAGCAGGAAAGACAGACATTCCAGTCGCAGCCAGAGGAAAATAAAATAGTTGGAGGGTAAGTCCATTCATGTGTAAATACATCAGTCTGTGCCACTTCCTTCTGAGAAAACCAGCCAAACCTCACTGATCTGCTGTGCCTACAAGGTGGTCAGCAAACTCCTTCACTTGGGAAGGGGTCAAGAGCCCTCTTGGGGCACATCCCAGACCCCACCTGCCTCAGGGAACATTTCCCCTTTGGTCCTAGTGGCCCACTGGGACAGGGCACACCTCCCATTGACTCTTCAGTGCTTCCAGCTGCATGCTTCAGTGTCACACAGCCTTTTGGGGAGGTGCTAATCCCCACCGTGGGGCTGCATGAAAGAAAGAGCTCAGTCCCCTACTGCTTCAGGCAGCATCCCACGTGCCCGCAAGACAGGCTTTTTCCAGTTGGAAGTAAAAACCAATTGTCATGACTCTCCCAGGTGCCAAGGAGCTTTGGAGCTCACTCCTGTGAGAAGAAAGCAGCATGTGAAGGGGAGGACCATGCCTTAGACACCTACTCTTTGAGGTGTCCAAATTCCATTGCCAAAAAGGCCACCAGTAAGAACACAAAGGGCTAGTAGCTTCAGCTTATGCTCACAGTCCCAAATGCCCCGCTTCCCCAGGTGATGTCCCCATTTCCTTAGTGGATTTAGATAATTCCACATGAAGGTCTCATGGGCTTTTCCTCACAGTACTCACCAGTTCCTTGGTACTCACTGGCAGCTTCTCCTCATGTTAGAAAGTCTCTGGAGAAGGGCAGTCGCCTCTACTGGAAATAATTGCAGTGTGGCTCTTGGTGCTACCTGCACCTAGGTAAATAATAAAATCCTTATGCACAATGTTATTGTGAGCTTTGTCATAATAAGACAAATAACATGGAATAAAAGGGGATTTTGGAATTGAGTCTGTGTTCAAACTTGAACAAGTACACAGAAAAATCATAAAACCATCTGGGAGAATTAACAAAAAAACCCCCCTCTGATAATCTAAATAAGGCATTTTGGCACTTTATCAGCTTGTTCTTACTTGATTTAAAAACATCACATAAACCACTCTACTCCCTGTTATTTTGATACAAAGATCTTGCACCTGTGCTGGTTACATGCTACTGTGTTCTATGAGAACTACTGTCCAGGAGATGTGTTTTTAAGCTGCCCCTCGTAGGTGTGAATATCTAATAGGTGTGTAAACAACTGTCTCCTGCTTAGCTGACCCTGTAAGACATCGGTCAGAAATATTGTGCTAATTCAAAATGAAATTGCAGATAAATTGCTTGATATTATAAATCAAATAAGAGACCAAAGTATAAAGCAGTATATGCTTTAATTCTGCAATCATGTGTCCAGTGACCATAAGCAGAAAATAATTGGTAACTTACTCATATTGGACCTAATTATGAAATTACATTGAAAAGGAATAGTTGCAACTGTTCGTGAGAGTTGCTGCTAAAGATCATTGGAATTAGAGCCAGTCGGGTGAAGCACCCTGGGATTTAATTGGAACCTCCCGATTGACAATGAGAGGACTTGCTCTCCCATCAGCCTGACACACCTGGGAAGCAGGGAAGGTGCCTGGCTCTAACTCACAGCCAACCCTCAGGGCAGGGGACAGGTTCCTCTCTCTCCTTCATGTCTCTCCACATCAGGACTTCTGGAAAATAAGAGTGGAAGAAAAATGCTGCCAAAGCATTGAGCCCTGATCCGCTGTTAAGAAATGTGTCCATTTTTGCTTCATTTGCTGTTTTTTCATAAGAAAGAGATGCACGGGCCTAATATTGTGTATTTGGTGTATATATGGCATGTTAAAAGGGAGAGACTAAAGCAAAATCATCCAGCAAGAACCAGACAGCACAATGGTGCTGTGCTGTAAAAATGGCATTTTGAAAGCGCACTGTAAATTCATTTGTTTACTTGTTTGAAAAACATCCCCCTCATGTTTCCTCATATTGAGGAAAAACTGAATTTGATCTGCATGATGCTCTCTGCTCCCAGTGCACAGCTGGAGACTGCCCGTCTGTAAAACCATGGAAGCTCTCTAGCACAGTGTGCAAGACCAGAACATCAACACTCAACAATCCTTTAAATAGCACCATGATCCAAATTCAGGAAATAAACCACATCGTTCTGGGAAACTTACTTTCTGGAGTTCCACATGGACCACTGTAAATAACATCACCTCACACCGACGTTCCAGACTGAAGCCCGGCCTTCTCAGGTCTTACAAGCAATCCTTAAATACCTTGTCATTTAATTGAGTAAACCACCCATAGAAAACGGCAGCAAATATGTGGGTTTCTGTTCTAATGCTCAACGTGTGTTAGAGCTGTCTGGATGAACATACCCCTGTTCTCGTGCAGAAGACTGCTATCACATGTATACTCCCTTGTCTCCTTTAGTAACCAAGTCAGTTTACTGTTCTGAGCACGTCAGATAAACAAAACCAGCCAAACAGTATTACATTTGTATGGCAAACTGTCTTTCTCCAATTTTGACTGCTCCTGAAAGAACAAATGGATATCAGGATTTGTTCCCAGATTTAGACTCTTTGGAAAGCATGGCAGTCCTTTGGAAACAGTTCTACAACTGAGAGCTGAGAACTGTTAATACTTCTTTCCCTGTGCATTCTGAGAACAAATAAGAAGTTAGCAATTTGTGGTTTTTATACGTAGGAAACAATCTTACAATATTTTATAATAAAACCATAAAACAATTTGGCCCTTTGTGCCTGCAGGCTTCTTCAAGAAGGCCCAGCTCATGGACACAAGTACCTGTTTGCCAGCTGTTTCACTCAAGTGTGATTCACACTCGGTCACTCCGTGCTGAAGAAAAATTGGTAACATTCACCAGTCGCAGAATCAGAAGTGACAAGGAACTGCAAAATCCATTCCCGTTCCATCACAACAACAGAACGGGCAGCTCTACCTGAACTGCTCTTCAAGCCACTCCTTCAAGTTTCACCCAGATTTGCTGTGCAATCTTCAGCCACTGTACAAGCCTGTTGAGCTCCATGTCTAGATACAGGCAGGTTTAACCATCAAACAGTTCTTTACTCCTCTATTTAGCAGTATATACCCTTGGCAGAGATGGATATTGTAATTAAAGACAGCAATGGATAACAAAACGTTAACTTTTATCCTGCAGGCATTTCCATCCATGTAATTAACACCTAGGAGAAAAGGCAAGTCATTTTGCCTTCCTTTGGTCAGGATAACTATCTTCCACTAACAGCGCTCACAGCTCCTTGGCTCCAGCAGCTGCAATTTAGGCTCCTTAATACATGTATAAAAATAAAAACAAAGACATCTGCTGTAAAGCCTTTACCTCGATCAGGTACGCTCTCTTTCCTCTTTTCTGCTTTTTTTAACATAAGCACTATCAAAACTGGGACTTATTTCAGCTCAATCAAAATAGTCTCCCCCCAAAGTCTGTTTTAGTAAAGAACTTCATTCTCCCTTCAGACACATCATCATTTCACAGATTTTTATGTATCTATCCCTAATTTAATGAACTAATATTTAGACTCATTTTTCCTTAGCTGCATATATGCAGTATCAATAAATTCTCACAATACTGTTATCTTTAGATAGTTGAATATGGTTGAATTGTCCCTTCACTCTCAAACAAAAACAAAAAAATTCAAAGGCAAAGCTTTTCTGAAGTGGCCAATCCCTTCACCGTCTTCTACTATATCCCTATAGCAACAGAGTTCTTGAAGTATTTTAAGTTATATGTGAAAATAGACAAGATGGCATTAGTCAAATTTTTAAAAAACAGACCATGAAAATTCCAGTTTTTGATTTTCACTGAAGAAGCAAGCAAAGCTTGTTTGAAAGGTAACTTCAGGCACGATGACTCCTGTGAGAGGAGGCCAGTACAGCAGAGCTCCCCACCTGAACCCTTCCCCCTGGCACCCAGGTGTCATTTTAGGGGGGCAGGACAGGTTTTGATCTCTCTTCCAGCCCATATTGAGAACACTCCTTCCACCTACAGCCACCTCTCCCGCTCCCCTGGAACACCTAGGAGGCCTGTTTTCCAGTATTTTAAAGGACATGTTTTTCCCCTTTTAGGGGAAGTGGTACTGACAGGGGGAAAAAAACCCACAACACACATACACAAGAACATATAATTTGCCTGTGCTTAAAGACAGAAAAGGGAAAATAATTTTAAAAGTTAAACACACTGTTGTTTCACCACATTTTAATTCTGGACTGTGAGAACCTCTTATTTATTAGCAGTAAGACGTTAGGTCATTCAACCATTTAATTTCAAGAATGTGCCTGTTAACAAGTCTGCTGATTAGGATTAATTAAGGGGGTGGAATTTCTTGGTTTCCTGATCACAGTTTACAGGAAGTATGGAAAATTCACAAGAAATCACAACTTCAGTAACAAAGGAATCAAACTTCAGATACTGAAGTATTGATACAAAACTACAAAAGAATCCTTACTTTATACAGAATTAGTCGGTCACTAAATGGCATCAGAAAACACACAACGTGGAATACTCATCTGTGTAGACTGCCCTTAATTTTTGTCCCTGAGGAGATACAGTGCAGCAGAACATATGGTAGGAATTCATCTGCAGCTTCCATCCACCATCACCAGGGCTCTGAAACTTAAACTGACGGAGCTTCTTAGTAGTAAAATTCCTACTAAGGAATCATTGCGTTAATAAACTTTCCAAAATATGTAACCAGTGGAACTTTTCAAAAATCCAATCCCAAAACTTCCACTAAATTCAAAAGAAACAAAATTAGTCCCAACATAATCAATCTGCCTCCTTGATACCACAAGTCATCATTTCTAACAGTGTAGTGGCAGCTCTGTAATTTAAAATATATGCCTTATTACTGTGATGAAAAGCAAACAATTTTAAATGTAAAAAAATATTTATTTTGATTTTGTATACAAAAAAAATCAAAACAGCTGAACAATTATTATTACTGGCAATTTTAGTGAATATTCAATGGCAAATACCTCTAACCTCACTTTACAAAAACAACTGCTTTTAAAATTATAAACATGTTTTTGATTTTACTTAAGTATCATTTTTTACCCAACTAGTGGTTAATCCAGTGGTTTTAAATAATTAAAATAACAGATTAACACAGTAAATTACACTGAAACTTTTGAACAGAGGATTAAAAGATTACTCTGAGGAACCAATGCTCCCTCCTCATTTACATCTAATTATTACCTACTGAGAAAAATATGTAAACTGTATGCAGGTTTTTGAAACATATTTTTAGTGAGCATAGAAAAGTTAGCTGACTGTAGGAGTATCTGCTGGTTTATTCTATGGCTATTGCACTTATAGAAAAGCAACCAAGACATACAGTTTCCAAGCTTTCTTAAAAAGGAAAAAAGAAGCTTTGAAAAAGACTAAGTTACTAAATAAATACATTCATTGTATGGTATATTCACCTCCCTTTCCATAAGACTCCTAACAAATTATTTCAACTCTAAAGGGAAGCAATTTTTAATTTAATATATAAATATTATTTCTTAAAGCCTTTCTTAGTAAGTAGTTACAACTCATTTTTATCACACAGAAGCTCTAAATAAAACAGCATGTTTTAAGGAAGACTGCAAGGCTGAAAGCTTGTATTAAATAACTCCTTAAGGCAAGGACACCCGCAACTATTTTTCACACAGTTTGCAAGACTGCTGAAAAGCCTGAGCCCAGACTCTCATGATCTCACTCTCGTCATCAAAGCAATCTTTGTCAAGTGCCACTTCGCATGCCAATCCCAGAACCAGTTGTCTCTGTCATCACAGAGACAGTTTTGTCAGGAAAAATTGCATAGTTTTACAATTGTATACAAAAAAGGTAGTTTTTTTTTCATTTGTTATGGATGAATTAAACCTGTTGTCTGAGAATATCAGCCGTCGAAAAGCCAAGGAATTCTTGAAGCTACACAAAAGAACTTCGGGAAAAAAGACAGTTTGGTAAAAACATCAGTAATCTTCCACATTTAAGGTGCATTAAGATTGAGACTGCCAAAGATCACATTTTGATTCTAATCTCACAGTTTTATGCAGGTTCTAATTTTGATCCTGAACTTACAAAATCCTCTGCAGTTTTGCAGCTAATAGTAAAAAAATATGGAAAAATATTATAAACAAATCTTCATATTACAGATTACAAATAAATATGCAAATAGTTTGGTAACTCTGAATAATGCTTTACAAATTAAATCAACACCTGACAGTTTCATCGTCTCTCAAACCTACGAAGCCTTTGCCTTCTTACATCCTCTTCTGAATGTTGCTCAGGTGAAAACCAAAAACCATAGGGTCGCCGCTCGTTATTGTATGTTCCTCCACCAAAATCTACAAGACACAATGAAAAACAACTGTTATTTTGTTTTGTTATATGAGAGAAATGCACATACACCCTGCAATCCAAAGCATCACAGAGTTGAACGTTTCCAATTCCCATGGTTTCAGGACGATTACAACTTCCAGCAACTGCTCTTAAAGACACTGAAATAAAAAAAGACAAAGAGCAAAACCAACACACCGCACCCAAAAGAAGACCCAAACATCTAACAAGCATTAACCCAGAAGTTCACATTTTTCATGATTTCTACTTTATTTTCAAGTCCTCAGTTGTCACTTCTGGCAAAATAAAGCTTTTGGGTTTGCTTTCCATATCGCAGTCCCCCAGGTGCTGACCCACGCCAGACACACACACAGCTCCTATCCTGCCTTGGCAGCAAGTTTCAGAAATAAACTCCAGACAGAACCACAAGCAACTGAATCTGAGCAGAAGCAGCACACCAAGACCGAAGGTTCTGTGCCCTGGCACCCCACGAGAAGGTGAGAACAGGCCATTCTAGCAACTCTTCAGAATTCACAGGAAGTGACAAAGCAAAGGAACACTTTAAAGGCTGTGGTTCACCCCCCCTGAACTGAGGGGCTCTGGGAAACTGAAGGGAGAGGCTGCCTTCTGAGCACAGCTACAGCCTTAAGGATCAGCAAATAAACTTTAAAGATAACACAGTGGCCTCTGTAACATTCAGCATTTCTTTCTTTCACCTCACTTCACATTTAAATTAGCCCAAATTCACATTAGTGAATATGGAAAAAGTAAATATTGTAGTACTATTATGTTAATCTTCAAGATGAATTTCAAATACAGCTGTACCCTGTATCAGAAATTGCCTGTAGCAAACCCAAAAGGCCTGTTCCCACGACAGGCAGTCCGGAGGGTGCACCTTACCAAGAGCCTCTCGTAGTTTCCAATTCAATTACAAGAGCAGTTAGTTCATAGAGCACTCACCAACAAATGTATGATTCTGTGACAATATTAGGATGTGTTGATAACTTTCTGTTTATGTTTGCCAGGAAGTCAGAATCTTGGAAAATGCTTCCAGAGATAACAATAGCTGCTCAAACTCTGGTAGGCAGCAATATTAACATTAGTGTTTTAAAATGAGTTGCGTTGTTTAAAAGCATTTTTCAAATTCATATTAATATATAGGAAATACAATTAATGTGTATTTTAGTATTTTATCTTCAGCTTGTCCCTGTGTCAACTCGCTAGAGACAAATCTGAAAAATATTTAAGCTGCTACTCTGTTTCTGAAAACACTATGCTACTATTTGAGAAATACTGTTCAAAATATTATAGAAAGCTAACATTCATTGGAAGTCATAGAGCTTGGCACAGGTAGCACTAACTGCAAGGCCTCTCAATTTTATTTTTTTAAAATCCTTATCTAAAAAAAAATTAGACATAATATATTTTTGTTAAAACTATTCTAAGCTGAACTAAATGTTCGTTTACTATTAACTTTACTATTTATTTTACCTCATTTTACTTTTTTGTCTATTAATTGTCAATTAAATGTCAAGGTTCCTCACGAAAACATTTCTTTTTCTATACAGCATCCTTAGTTTTGATTTAAGAAATCAGATATTACTTACACAGTTAGGGCAAGTTCTGGCAGAGTCCCCATAAAATATGCTCAATATTTCAAATATAAATGTGCTTAAATAATCACTAGAAATAGCAAGAGATGGTATTTTAGAAAAATGCAAAATGCTCCATCATATGTTGACATAAAAATGAAAGACTGACAATGTATTTTGAGAAGCTTTATGTTCAAGAAAAGATATTATTTTACATGAAACAATATAGGGAGGAGTGAAGTTGTCTAAATGTGAGAGTTTTTATTCCTCCGTATGCTCTGGATGTTAACACACAGGCAACAGTCACTACAGCCAAACAGCAGGAGTTTCTGCTTTGGACATTCACAGTTCACATTATACCAAATCACCAACAAGGTCAACCTCCAGAAACGCCCTACCCCCAAGAAACTAATTCTAGTCACAAAACTGAATGTGACTAGAAAAGATGCCAGCAAAGAGGCACGAGCTGGTCCTATCTAGGAGACATAATCCTTATCTTTTCCAAAGAGCTTTACATTTAAAGCATCATTTTGAAAGATCAAATCCCGTGATTTGTGAAAAGCAAAGAAGGTGGAGAGTATTACACGCTGAACTGCTTTAAGCAATTCAAAGAGAGATATCTGAGGAACAATTTAATAGTGAAATAATACGACTTATAATACACACAGGTCCGTAGGTTTTAGTAAAGGATGCCCAAGATGACAGCTGCAACTGGGCCACCATTCCTCTCCTCCTCCTTGAAAAAAACAAAAAAGAGAGCGCGCGCATATTAGCTTGCAATATTAAATTCACACTTTTAATTGTGTGCATACAACTCCATTAGCAAGTAAGAAAGTGATTGAATAATGCAATCTTAGACCCTTGCACTGCATCTCAGTGGGGAGGCAGCAGGCACTAGGTCAGTGCCCCTTCGAGGCCTGGGGACATCGGGGGCTCACCCAGCAGATGGCACTGGAGCCACACAGGCCACCACAGAAATGAGGATAAACTCCAGCCAACAAAGCATTCCGCCTTGTAAGCGGAATTAGGGTTATTTTGAAACAGATGGGCTCTAGAGAAGCTGCTGCACTGAATATTATACAGTTGTTTATTGTCTGGCTGGTTTGAAATCCAGGGATTATTTGCCAGCATTTAGCAGTTTCTCTGTCTCATCAGGTCTCATCAAAAGGGAAGCAAAGTGAAAGCCACTGGAATACATATATACTTTTTTCTTTACCAAACCAGTCCTAAATTCAGACCTTAACTTGCTATTGCATACATTGCTATAGAGCAGAATGTCTGTCCTGACAACACCACCTGCATAACCAACATCTTACCCCTGAAGCCAAACACCTAACACAGCTATCTTCTATACAAGAATCCTCCAAATTTTGCCTACCTTGTTATCATGTAAAATTTATCTAGATTTTTTCTCATTTTATGCACCTGCAATACACTGCTGTCACCCTTGGACATGCACAACACACTGAGATTTTTCACTGTAACAGCGATCAGCTCAAAGCCCCCTTCCCCAGATCTTTTCCACACGTTCTCAGCACTTCAAATACTAAAGTACAGTTACCTGAAGCAAGATCTGGAGAAGCAGACAGGAAGAGGTGAAAAAACTAACGTTGTTAGTGACAACAATTCATCACTTAGAATATTTCTTTGGAAATAGCAGAAAAAACCCCATCACAAAACTAAAGAGGACAACTGCTTCCCCAAAGCAAGCAGCCAGGTGATAGGGGACATGGTCAGCATCAGTGGAATTAGAAGTTGTACCCACATCAGTCTAACAGGTAATTCACAACTGCTCTCCAGAATTTGAAACATACCATCCTCCCAGCATGGTACTAGCTGTAGAATGTGTGTGAAGTGGGCATTTTTTGCTCCTCTGTATGAAATTCAGCCTAAAGGAAGAAAAACCAAGGGCCACCTTCCAGGGCGAGCCAAACAGCCGAAGTCTCCACGCGGAGTGGTGTGGTACAAGCCACAGAAGCGTTACATCAAAGAGACTCGCTTGATTTTTTCCCTCCACTCTGAAGTAATGGCCTTAGTTTTAGGTTAAGTAATAGGATTTGCAAACAAAACACAACAGTCTTTTCCCTGTTTTATGCTGCATTAGAAGCCAGACAGGGACTACAACTGAAAAAAAACCCAACTGCAAATCTGCTTTTATATTCTCATCTCCTTCCCTCTGCAAAACACAGACATGCTATACACTATCTTTTTAACACTTATCACTGTCTAATTTTTTCCTATTCAGCTCCAAGCAGACCACATTTAACAGCCTATGCTATTGTTTCTAACACTGCCCTTTAAGTTTTTGTCAATGTATGAAAGAATTTTGTCATGCTATGAAGCAAACTATTCTTCCTGGTGCTGGTGCCAACATTCCTCATCTACAGATTTTAACATTGTGAAGTGGTGAAGAAGAGAAATGGAAGTCCAACTACTGCTTCTGTGCTGTGCTTTGGAATGGCTGACAAAAGAAGAGTCAAATTAGCAGGCAGTTATTTGTGGGTAATGAAGTTAGAAGGAAAGCAACATACAATGAATCCAGAAAGAACTAGATTGTTAGAAGAACAAGCAAGACAGATCTTGAACGCTGAGTCTCTCGCTTGTTTTTAAAAGAGATGATAAAATTGAGAAACACACAAATCCATTCCCTCCAAAATATCTGATTTGGAGGGTTAGACTTAAGACTTAAATTTGGATACCTTAATCGCTCCATATGTGAGAATTTTAAAATCTATTTTAATCACATCTCAAATTCTCATTTTTGCTGTATCCATATCACTAAAATAATGAACTCTTGTTAAAGTAACAAAAGTTGTTAGAAGTCAAAATTGCACACAGTACTCGATGTGGGGCCACACCAGGGCAGTGTAGAGTGGGACAATCATCTCCTTTGACAGGCTATGCTCTGCTTGATGCACTTGAGGACAAGGTTGGCCCTTTTGGCTGCCATTAAGAAATGACAGATTTAAAACCCACAACTTAAATATACTTTTCTCTTTACAGAGCCTATTTGAAATTATTAATACTTGCTAAGATCTGTATTTATCATCTATTAAAAAAACATTGAACTAAAGTAAAAAGAATTAAGCAGTATGTGCTTACTGCCAGAGGTAAACCAGAGAGCTATGGAGACCACTTGCTCAGATCCTAAGATCAGAATCTGACAACAGTTTCTGCTTTAACATATCAAAAAATTCCTCTTGAGCTCATACTGTGTAAGAGATTTTATATTTATATATAGTCAGTTATTAACTTGTTCATCGAAAGAAATAAAATGGAAAATTAAGAGTCCTTATGTTCATCTTCAAATACCTGAAAAAGTAAAAAGTGCTACCTAATGAGTCTTAGTAGATCCAGAATCCTGAATACTGTAAGGATCAGTAGTTTTGGCAAATTATTTAATTATAAATTTTAACTCCTTTATTTAATGAGGCAAATAGGCTTTGGCTTTCCATTTAAAACTTGTTAAAGGTCTCCAGAAACCTAACTGGTTTGTTGTTTTTTTTTTTTTTAATAACATTCTAATTTTCATCCAAACAATGCTTTACATGAGGTTGATTTAAAAAGTACTAAATAGATGCATTATTTAACCTTTATAGTATCACCATAGCAATGTGTTAAAAAATTAACTAAATTAATGTTTTAGCTATGTAATTACTTAAATTAATAAAGACAGAAAGTACCGAGTTATGCTGATTTGAATCATCATTCTTCCCTCCTTGATAAAATAGTCAAAGCTAGATTTAAATTAAGTTTGTCAAACCGAGGTGCTAGGCACAGTGTTTCATGTACTACAGGATATAAATGGTACTACATACTGTCTGCCAAGTCACTGAAAAACTTAACAAGTGGACACATTCATCACCACCGTGCAACGCTCCGTGAGCCATATCTGAAATACTGAGCTATAGAGTCTAATAAATTCTTTGCAGAAAGAACCACATCTATCCCTACGCAAGCTTGCTAAATGTAACTAACTGCATTAGCAAAACTTCTTGAGCTGATGAAACTTAAGACTTTTTGATCAGAGCTGGCTCATGTCCAAACAGCTTTCAAGGCAAGCTGAGCTTGCTCACCTATGTCTACAACATTGCACAGTTGTATTACATTGAATATGAAAGACAAAATTGTCCTGAATATTCCTTTTGCGTATAATCCTAAAATCTACTGCTGCCAACAGCAGTAGGACAACAGTGGGGAATCTATTGCAGTGCTCCAAATATTACAGAATTATTTTTAAATGCAAGCTAGAGGCTCCAGACAAAAAAACAACAAGTATAGAAGAGAAGCAAACTAGAACACAGTTGGCCTTAGGACCACAAGGATGGTCAACAAGACATAATATAGAGATACATATTTTTCTTGAAACTACCACAAATGACTGATTTATTCAGTCAGACATGAGAAAAAGGTTCAAAACATAATTTTTAAGATAGTCCCAATGAACAAATGTAAACTATACCCAGTCTATAGAATTAATCCAATGATAGAACAACAGGAGTTAAAATACTAAATCATGGCTAAATTCAAGATTAGGAATATTCACTGACCTCAGTTTACTGCTAGAAGCATACCCAAACTTTAACATTCGTAAGACTCTTACTTTATATAAAATCACATTTGGAAAAAAAAAGACCACATAGTTTTTCCTTTACTGCATTTCTGCTCGCCTAACAGAGATGCACAGCAGCAGAGGAACTCCAAACAACATCCATTTCCCAATGCCAAGACTAAGAAACCCGGATGGACAGAGACACCAACGTAGACTGAAGCTGCTCACAGCAACTACCACTTTCTGCAAAGTGGAAGAGAGTGCTTTTATGTAGCTCCCCCACACAGCTTCTTCTAATTATGCCCACAGCTGTTAAGCAGAACTGCCTGTTCTCCAGCAAGGTGACCCTGCCAAACCCACTATGAAAGGGTCAACAGTTGTTTCTTTAAGGAAAAGTTCTTTTTACTGAGAGGGAAAAAAAATTTAAAAATCCAGAGACCAATGAAGTCCGTGAAAAGCCTCCCATTTGTATCACTGAACCTGCCTCGAAACACCAAGAACAGCCTCTACCTCCATATGCAAACCGTGCTTTTATAACAGATGTAGTGTGCACATCAGAAAAACATCTCTAGCTACGATGATTTGAGTATTTCTTTAATACAGTGGTTTCTTCCTATTTTAATTTTCTTTGGCAGTTGAAACTTTTGCAAGAAGGAAACCATCCAGAAGAAAGATGCAATGGCAGTACCTTCAAAAATGTTTGCACATTTAGGAAGTCTCAGAAAAAAAAAATCAGCATTCTGTATACATTTTAGCATGAAAATCTGAATACTTTATATTACAAAACAGAGCAAAATAGACTTGAAAAGCATGTCTTAGTATGTCAAACTGATCTGAAATTATGTTCTAAATTATTCTCAATGTACTCGTGTCACAATGCTTCAATATTTTCTATTTTTAAATTTTATCACATTGTAAGTGCAAACACATTATCACTCGCATGGTGATAAAAAAAGCTCCACTTTACTATTAATAGTCTGTCTTTTTATCCCTATAGCATATAACTCAGGAATGCTGCATCCAAGGAAACTCAAAACTTTAGGCAATATTGGATCCACAAATGGACAGAACTTCTTCAGGAAAGGCAGGTGAGAAAAATGGGGAACACAGTCTCATTCATTTGCATAACAAACTTTCATATAAGTGTACATTGGATCAAAACCCAATTTCTGTTAACAAGCAAAACATATCTTAGTTCTTCCAGTATGCTAATAAACGGTTGAACTCGTCTTCCAAATCCACATCCCATACTAATTGAGATGTTTCTTCAGAATATCAAGTAAACAACAGATAAGAGATATGGTATACTGGGGTAACATTAAGGATGGCTGCTAATTCTAGTATCAAATAAAAATGGCAACCATGTAGTTTAAAATCGAAGGCTATGATTTTTTAAACCTGAAGTTATTTTCTTGACTTACCTAATGGAAGAATTATTGCAATTTGTAACCAATACAGATTATGAGGATAAGAATGAAAATTAAAAAACAAAACCAGAAAACACCAAACCTTTAGAGAATAAAAACCTTCATGGTGTTTAAACTGACTTTTGTTTGGGACAACAACATATCTAAAGCTGGGAAGGGAAAGAATATAACAGTTCCTTTTAATAAACAGACCTAAATAATTTTGACAGTTTTATAGTCTTAAAACTGGTGTCTACATAAATCCCATTAGACCAGTAATTTCGTTTGTTGCATTACATACCAGTAATTAATATTATTTAAGAAATTTTCAGGATATGACATAAAAATAGAATTGCACTTCAGGAATGCATGGCTGTGGAATATGCAGAAATGCAGTACCTTTACAGCAGCTTAACCTTACAGAAGAGTAACTGACTTTACATTTCATGCACATCTTAACACAAACTAGTGTTCAGTTGTGAACAATTGACACCAGGAAATTCTGTACTATGCCACTGATTCTTTTAATAGCTTACTAGGATACTAACACAGTAATTTATAAGAACATTCAACAAATCAATACTCCAAATCTGTAATGGTACATTTTGTAGCCTAAAAACCCTAATAAATGCATTTGCTCGACTAAGAAAAAAACAATATAAATTTTTCAGTACCTGAAGGGAGTCCTACAGGAAGGATGGGGAGGGAGTCTTTATTAGGGAATGTAGCAATAGGATGAGGGGTAATGGGTTTAAATTGAAAGAGAAGAGACTTAGACTAGATACTAGAAAGAAATTCTTTACTGTGAGGGTGGTGAGACACTGGAACAGGTTGCTCAGAGAAGTTGTGGATGCCCCATCCCTGGAGGTGTTCAAGGCCAGGCTGGATGGGCCTTTGAGCAACCTGCTCTAGTGGGACGTGTCCCTGCCCATGGCAGGGGGATTGGAACTCGCTGATCTTTAAGGTCTCTTTCAACTCAAACCATTCTATGATTTTATGAAAACATTGCAATATGGTTTTTGTCCAATCTACAAAGCAACTATGGCGGTATAAATATCATGAGAAAAGATAAAAAAAGTTTAAGGAAAGAGAGCCCTAAATTTTAATTGTGGTACCTGATCTTACAATCATTTAGCTACCTGTGTCAAATTATTTTATGTAAATTTTAGTCATGTTAAGTACCTGTTTTATCATCCATGTAATTGCAAGCAACTGTGAATGTCATGCTTTAGGGAAAAATGTATTGCGTTCAAAGGACAGTGCTCATTCAAGCTAATTATTTTTCAAACTAACTGACAGGGAAGAATATCCTAATTGCTCGTTAGCATAGTAGATTTAAGCTTGTCCTTTGTGTCACTAAAGCACATATGATTATATGCTCTGTATTACCTTCTCTGGGAAATAAAGTATCTGCCTATATGGAAGCTTGTTTAAGCAGCTTGTTTAAAGTAGTATTTTAAGAGTTCAGTTCTGAAGTCTTGCTTTTCCAGACGAAGGTGCTCCAGCAGGTAGAAGAAAGGGGTACAAAATTAAAGCACTCCTGTGAAACCACTGAAGTCAACATATATATATCTTTTACCACAGCAAACTATATTTGAAACAATATACAGTGCCAAATTTTCCTGCTTCCCTTATCTGTGAGGCTTAAAAACTATAATTAGGAATGAAAACAGACACTATCATAGTCTTAAGAAATGCTGCTGTCTCAAATAGAAGACAGCAGAAGACTTGTTATGCCACAGTTATCTACCAGTTATCTACCAGTGAGATATACTTAGATAGAGACGCTATTTAAATTCTCTCTCATGTTTCAGAGGGCATTGTCCAAATAAGAAAGTATTTCCACTTATAGTTGAAAACTTTGTCCAAAAATAACAAACAGACAAGAAATACTTACCGTTAGCGATGCAGATTATTTAAGGCTACAAATGAAAGCTGAAGGTGTTCCACACTTTAAAGTGTGTATTATCTAGTTATTTGTATTATCATAGTTCGCTCGTTGTTATTTGTATTCTGTTTCCTTTGTAGTTTCAAAAAACCATAAACATGGCTCATTGTTGAAGATAACATTTCAAAACTCTTAGTATTAAAAACTTTAAAGGATTTCTCTTTTAAACGCATGTTAAAAATAATGTAAAATGTCATGTAAAAATGACAGTAAAATAAAAAGTATGCCTTACAATAAAGCTCATTTTAGACTCATTCCTTCCTAAAATATAGTACTTACATAGGGCAATACATTGATATGACTTCGTTAATTTTTAAAAGTTCTCAAGACAGCATGAACAGTAACTAATTCACTGTCTTCTGCTGACAAACCAGATGGACTAAATGCTATTTTATTATTTAATCGAAAGCTAAAATTGTCACTATCTTCTATGGTTTTCAGTACAGTTTCATTGAAATGGGGACTGCTCAGATTGCAATAATTTCTAGAAAACAAATATATTACAATAATAATTTTGCTGCAGAGAACTTTAAGTTTCTAGATTCACAATATTGAGGGCAAGTTAGACAGAACTACACTTAAAGAACAAAGGTGAACATAAAATTGAAGATAACTAGAAATTAAAAAAATGACTTAATGTCCCCTTAATTTCCCTAAAAGTCTGCACATCTGCACTTCTGCCTACCTGGTGACCTTCACAATAGATGCAAACTTAATAAAGAAAAAAAGCTTTATTTACTTTAAAAAATATGTTAATGAATTTCTTAAACTGGAAAAGCCTTTTCCTATCACAATCTTGCCTCATCTGCTGCCTTTTTAAATCTATCTTCCAGACAACATGACATGTTCTTCATAATAAAAAATAGGATCACAGAAGGTGTGAAAGTAAAAGTGATGATGATTTGTCAAGATACCCATTTTCATATTTTGCCTGGTATTTCTCTGACAGCCATAACAGAGTGGTATAAGTTAATTTTCTGAGCAGAGATTTATGAATGGTGCTCCGCATTTTAAGTCTCACGGTTACAAGTAGAGGCTTCTCTATCTTTTTGCTAATGAACACTTTCTTGCACCCAGGGAGTGCAATAGAATAACAAAACTAAGAAAATGAAGGAAAATGACATTGACAGATACTCAGTCAGGTTATTTTTTTTTTTTTTTAAAGATTAAATGTTACAGCTTCACCAAGTTTAAAAGAAATAGTACAGATTTCTTAAGTTAAGGAGCACCTAAAGCCTTTGGCTGAATTCCCAAAGGAATCCATATTGACATGCAACAGATTAAAGAGGCTTTTTTCATATCAAACATTGCTTCCTATCTCAATATCAGAAAACACATACTATGTTCATTTCTGCCCTTTATTTCATCATAGAATGGTTAGAGTTGGAAGGGACCTTAAAGATAGAGGTCCAACCCCCTGCCATGGGCAGGGACCCATCCAGCCTGGCCTTGAACTCCTCCAGGGATGGGGCATCCACAACTTCTCTGGGCAACCTGTTCCAGTGTCTCACCACCTACACAGTAAAGAATTTTTTCCTAGTATCTAATCTAAATCTGCCCTCTTTCAATTTAAATATATACATAAAACACTTCAATATAAAAAATTTTCATAACTGTGTGATGGAAATTTTACATGTGATGTTCTAATAATATGCTGTCAGTCCTATTGATCAGATTTTCCCTCAAGTCCTGAAGTTTTCAGAAGCTGAGGAATAGATTCTAAAAAAGTTATTTTTCCCCCTCTTGTTTCACTTGAATTATAAAAAGATAAACATATTGAAATGAATGTATTTTACTAATTTAACTAATAAATTTCAATTAAATCACCATTTTTTCTTTCTAAATGTTTGGGGGTTTTTTTTCCTTTAGGTCTTTCAGCTAGCTAGAATACAAGCTTCCTTTAAGGTAGATAATGACAGAGTGAAAAGTAAGAATCAATACATTGTCAATTTGTATAAAAAACAAAAATATACACACAAAGTTTAAGTGTTGGCAACATCAATTCTTCTGTTATATCACTTCATACTGTATTTTAGAGTACAGTAATTTTTTTTTGCAAACTCAGTAAACAAGTTTACTAAAGTTTTTTTATCAAAGGATTTCTTTTACTACAGTAGTAACTAAGATAATCAAATAGTAAACAATTATGAATAAATGTAATTACACAGAGAATGATGCTGTATCCTCATACTACATTCTCTGAAAATTCTACCAAGAAACTTATCTGCTTCTGAAGTTATCTCCAAAATACTGAAAATAAATGATGAGCAATACATTCTTCCCCCGCCTTGGTATCAATTGTAACTTAGAACATAAAATTCAATAAAATTCCTACCTCTTTCATTAAGACTGTTTAGCACTGCCCTTTCCAGTTGTTCTTCTTCAGTGAGGCCACCTGTATAATCATAATAGCTCCTTGGCGTTCTGTATTGGTAACCCGGGTAGTCATAATAGTCTGTAGAATGAATACAAAATACAGAAAATAAACTCCTGCTACTCAGGAGGAGACTGAAATCAAATATCTCAATGCTATCTTTCTTTCACAAATTATTTCAATTTGGGAAAGAAAAAAATTAGGATTCAATTACTTATACAATATATGCCATGAATCAATATTTAATTTATGGAGTTGGATTACGGTAACAGGAAAGAGAAAAACAACAGAAAAAAGATGGAGCAAATATATTGGGTTTTTTTAATTGTTATAAATAAGTGTCTTAGAATTACCATTATTAAGAAGTTTCACATGGAAATTAAAAGACACTTTTCATCAGCTCCTTTTAACATTTAATTGTCAATACTTGGACACCTTATAAATGTCACTACAACAGCAACAAAAAAACAGGTAGGTTTCACGCTTTTTCCCACCTGTCTGTCCCTTCCTCCCAGTGCCCATAAACAATACATACCAATGCCATCATAAATTCAAATAATATTTAGATCTAGAAAACACAAGGGAAAAAATTCCTGCAAATTTTTGCAGCAATATATACAGCTAATATAGTGCTATTGCACAGCTACATCTGCTCTGGAAAAAGCCACCACACCATAGATCTCATCTAATCACTGTATGTTGCCTGCTCTACTGACAACCAAGAATTTCTAACCATTTGCAAAGTTTGTCAAAAACAAGCACAAACCAACCATCATCCACTCAAACACATATGATTTAAAAGAAAAAAAGTTACTTGGCTAGAGAGTTGAACAAGACTCTTCCTTCTAACACAATCTGATCTTGTCTAACAAAAAAAGAGAAATGTCCCATTTTTCTATTCCATTTTTGCATCTTCAAAATACAAACCTCTGGTTGATATTTTAATTTATCTTCCAGACAGCTGGACAGGAGATTTTGAATAACCATTGTACAGAAATGTAGCTGGTTTCTTCCAACTGATTGAAAACGTATGCAAGTTTTTCAAAATGAAATAATTGGAAATATTTTTGTATGGAACAAGTACAGCACGCCATTTCCCTAATCTGCAGATTATTAGCATCAATGATAGTCTTGTGTTATCTCACTAGTTACATGGACTCCATGTGTAATCTTCTTGTGGAGTTTGTGTTTAGTAAAAAGCACAGACTATGATGCGAGGATATAAAAATTATTTCTTTTAAAAAAATCATTGTGTTAAAGAATCTTAAAACAAAGAAATATAGCAACACCCTATCTTAAAGTTATATGGGACAAGCAGGAAAAACTGAACAGGGTGACTATGCAATACTCTGTGTAGTATGCAAATATACCTCCATCTATTTTATGTGCACATATGTGCACAGAGATGCATGTATACATATATATTATCACATACATGAAAAAATGTCCGTTTGCAAATTTTTTCCTTTGTGGAACATACAGTTAATATTGGGAGAATTTTCATATATCTGCAGTGAACATTTAGTCTTAACCTCCAGTAACCTGAAATTCTGCCATTTGAGAAATGATCAGCAACACCTTTGGTTAGAAAAGATTTTTTTGTATTTTTTAATCTGTAATCTGAATTACAGCCATATTTTTATAAAATTTTAAAAGCCTTTAAGTCATACTGGGAACATTCAAGAGATCGTTCTGCTGAAAAATAAACTGACTGCAGGATACTATTTAGCTGTTATATACTGCACTTTTGATGCAATCTTCATATATTCCCCTTATTCCCCTCTCCTTATGTTACATTTACATATGAACACTTTCTCAGACGTAAATTTATTTTCTGGTGATTTCAAAACTGCATGCGTGAAGACTATAAAAATTTTGGTACTAAAAGCATGAAATTAGCTGATGAAAGAAAAAGGTTGTAATATTTTAAGTTTGTTCTATTGCTGTAATTTTTGTATAGTTAATGGTTTACACTGTCATCAAGCTGTAAGTACTCAGAAAGCTGTAATCTTTTATTTTAAAATGAGAAACAGTTCAGTAACATGTTGGTGTTCCTACTAATCAAAATAAATGTCCTAATACTTTATTCATTAGCTGCATTTAGAGAAAACCCTAATTCATTTACTAAATGTGCTAAAATTACATATTTTTTTTTCTAACACTCTTTCCTTGCACTGTTTCATAAAGTCTCTTCTGATGATAACTTAATCTATTTTTCTTTTAAATAGGTATTTAAAGGGCGGTAGTAGTATATCAGCAATACCAGAAAATGAAAAATTAATCAAGGTAAAGAGGTACTGTATATGCCTCATTAGCCTATGACACTAGAGAGAGTTCTCTTAATTCACAGGTTGCCAAACGATCTATATCATATACCAAGCAAAAGGCTACACCTTCTATAAAGGCTTCTGCAAATGGGATGAAAGACAATTGCAAAGTATATACACAGGGAATGAACATAAATATACATTTATTTTTTAAAATTGTAGGTATAAATCATTTTAGATAAATGAATTTAGTACAAAAAAAAGTAAAATATGTATTTACATCTAAAGCCAAGCTTGGAAGACAGGATAATTCAGGTTAACCCTCTCCTTTATCTCCCTTTTGTCCAAAACAAGCCAAATCAACAGCATGGCTACCTCAGGGTCTGCCTGAAGCACACAAAAAAAACCACAGACTTCCTTGTTGTTAGCATACTAAAGTTGACAAAGGTGCTATGTAGTCCTCCATAATTCTAGATATATTATTTAACAAAATGATAAAATTGGAGGTAGATCATGGAAGACAAAATTCATCATAGAGAATAAAAGCAGCACTAACCTTAGTTCACTGTGGTGCAGAGTGAGAACATCTCACTTAAAGTTTATTAAAAAAAAATCCCTGCATGACTAAGTGTCAGAGAACATTAGGAATGATCAAGCATAAAAAATAGTTTTCATTTAAGCAACTATACACACTCTAACTTTTCAACCAGAGAGAAGAGCTTACTTTGGTGAGTATAGAACTGAAGTCTATAAAACCATAAAGAATATGAAGAAAGTACATAAAGAATGAAGGTTTGGTTTCTTTTCCCACAGAAAAATTCATGTGCATCAATTGAAATTAGCAGTTAGCAGGTTCAAAACAAACAAAAATGACAGATTCTGCACCAGAAGTAAACTGTGAGATTATTTGTTCTGTGATGTTGTAGGTATTAAAAGAGTTCATGCCAATTCAAAGAGCTTTTTGACATATTCATGGAAGAAGAATTCATCACAGGCTATTAAAGCCAAAATTCCCCCATAAAACTTTCTGCTGAGAACATCTTTAAGCCACTGCACAGTGGCAGATATTCGAGGGAGTTATCGCTATATATTTATCCTGTTCTTACAGCAGATGTCTAGGAGAGAGCCTAAATCACTGCAGCAGATTTGATACAGTAGGCTATACATCCCTTAGCTTTGACCCAACGCACAGGCCTCACAGCTGCCTCCTCTTCTCTCCCTCACAGAGAAGGCCTCCACCTATTATTTCTATACACTCCACATATAATAACTCAATGTTCTGCACGAGAAGTGAGTCAAACATGTTACATTCAAAGTATGCCAGTATTCCAACTATCCATCTATATGCTGTGATGATAGTCTAAATCTATTTTGGTAAGGAGTGGGCTTTTTGCATGTAAATTACTTGATTTTGAACACAGAAAGTATTCAAAAGAAGAAATTCCTTATCAGAGGGGAAAAAAACCCACCCTGGAATGTAACAGATAAATTTGCCAGACCGGAGCAGATCTATCAAGGTTCAACAGGCTGTTTTCAGTAGACACAATTTCCTCCTTGCTGCACTTTCTGCAAAAGGAATGGTATTTCCCCAGAGAAGCATTTTATGAAGTTATGACCTTAATTTGAGGTTTAAAGCCTCTTGTACAAAAAATACAACCACACAGCTCCTGAAAAAGGAAAGTTAATACATAAACAGAGAAATAATAAATTTAGCAAGTATACATATGCACAGAATATTTTTTATATCATATATGCTTCCATTTAACTAGCTCATCTACAGGTTTTCTATCATTAGTAAAAATGATGTCCCTGTTTTTTAAGCTGGAATAAGTCTTCAGATAAGGGGGTGAGAGTACTGACCTGAATAGTAGTAGTCCCTTGGCCTGGGAGGGTCAGTGAATGAAGAAATGCCACCTAAATAATACACATACTATTAGAATAAAATAATCACTTTATGTCTTTATACAATACAAAATCAAATTTTAATTTAATCTTTCTTCCAGAGTCTGTTTTGTAACATATAAATATGAAACAACTGGCACTTATGAATTGGTAAACTTCTATGTTGTTCTAGATGTTATATTAGTGTGACATATTTCAGCAACACACCCATGTAGACTAGAAAAATGCAAACCAACCTAAGAAATGTTCTCCACAACATATAACGAATAACTTCTGCACTGAGGTCATACATTGGTAAAAACGGGTTAAAGCACAGAAAACTAAGGACTGGAATACTCTGCACTGGTAAGGCCACAACTGGAATATTGCATCCAGTTCTGGGCTCCCCAGTTCAAGAGGGAACTACTGGAGAGAGTCCAACCGTAGGACACCTAAAATGATTACGGTATTAGAGCACCTCCAAAGGAAAGGCTCAAAGAGCTGGGGCTCTTTAGCCTCAAGAAGAGAAGACTGAGGGGAGACCTCATCCTGTTTACAAGTTCCTAAAAAGTGGGTTGAAGGATGATGGAGCTGGACTCTTTTCAGTAGTTTCCAGCAATAGGACAAGGGGCAACAGGCACATAGGAAGTTCCACTCAAATACAAGCAAGAACTACTTTCTGGTGAGGGTGACAGAGCCCTGGAACAGGCTGCCAAGAGAGGTCGTTGAGTCCCCTTCTCTGGAGGTTTTCAAGACCCACCTTGATGCAGTCCTGAGTAATGTGCTCTGGGCAACCCTGCTTTGGCAGGGAAGTTAGACTAGATGATCTCTAGAGGTCCCTTCCAACTCTGTCAAATCCATGAATCCATGAATAACACCACGCTCTTTCTGCTCTGCTGCATAGGAAAAAGATGACCTGGGCACTGGAACACTCCTTCCTCTAGGTCTTCGTCACACAGCAACCTTCACAGCAGCAGAATCTCCACAACGTATTTCACTAACAGTGACATGGGTTTTATCACAGAATCCTAAAATAATTCAAATTGAAAGGGACCTCAGAAGGTCCATAGCCCTATTGCCACTCAGAGCAGGGTTAGCTACGAGATCAGATCAGGTTACTCAGTCAGGGCTTTACCTTATCAAGTCTTAAAAACATCCAAGGATGGAGACTGCAGAACCTCACTAGGCAGTGTGATCTGATCCTTAACTGTCCTAATAGTTATCAGAGCCATCCCCCCCACCCCACAGAAATATGCAATATTAACATTTAACTCATGTGACACTATGCTTACTCCAGTGGGGTAGGAAATCTGTTGCTCCAGCCTATTTTTCCATTTAAAACTGCTAGAAGTATAGGACTTACAGACTATACCATCAAACTGGGATAAAACCTCCTGTGAAAAGCATACACATCTGAACAAATAATTTCCCACTATACAAACACCATATCCATGACCAAGTCAATGACAGAGTCATGAAAAAAGTACTCAACATATTAAGTGATCAAACAGAAAAAAGAAGTATTTTGACAACCAGCTGTTGTGGGCTTAGACTTCCAATTAAAACACTGAAATTTCCTGCAGTATTCATATAAAGTTTGCAGGAATGTATTTTAAACTGCTGTTAGACTAAAGATGTCTAAAGATAATATCTTTTTTTAGAAAAAAAAGTATTATTACAATATGAAAAGCTGTAGTATTACATCATTGGAAAGCTTGAGAATTGCAGTAACAATTTTTCAAGCATCACACAACCTTTTTCAAATTGTTTCCATTAGAATGGAAACAAGTAGTAGAAATTAACATGGAAACTTACTGTGTTCTGGCATATTTTTATGGCTTTACCACACTTCATTTGAAGTGACATTTTCATTGACTTCTTATATGAAAGATTTTACTCTAAATAAGCATTTAAAAAGAAGGGTAAATGGTATTCATCTAAGTAAAGGTATCTGAAAGACAAATTTAGTGGTTCTTATAATCTCCTTCTTCTGCACTCTCTTCAGTACCAAGCATATTTAATTGCCTAAAAACTTGCTGGAATGGCCTGAATTTCTATACATAAGACTCATTGAATTTTAAAAATAAAGTGTCTCTTCTTCAGATTTTACAAACTGAGCAAAATTATATACCTGCACAGGTTTTCATGATCTTTTTCAGAGGTCCCATAGTGTACATCAGCCCAACAAGAATCCCTGCCAGATGCCCAGCAAAAGAAGTCCTGCAAAAAAAAGAAAATCTTGTGAGTGAAGGAAAGGAAGGGAAGATTCTTAGGGATCCAGAATATGGAGTGTAGAATTTGTTGTAACAGAGAAAGTCCAAGTGAGATCAAGCATAGAGAAATTACTTGCCTCCAAGGACATAGCACTAAGTTTTCTTTCTTCATAACTACCCTAAAATTGGTAGGTATAGACAGTTACAGAAAAGTAGCGAACAAAAATCCTGAAGAGGCAGGAAACTATTTGGAGACATCATTTTAATTGCTTATTTAAAGTTCAGAACACCATTTCCCTAAAAGCACTTAGAGACATACTGAGGTAGGAAACTAGTTTTAATCTACAAAAAAAGTAAATCCACAGAATTATGCTGAAACGTCTAGGTAGATTCAGCCAAAACTATTTACAGTTTCAAGTTGGAAGCATAAATACAGTACTTTCTACTGCACTATCAACACAATCATGCAGATCTGCTCCAATCTTTATAACATAGTGCCTTCAAAATTAAAAGAACGAGTGAAATGCTGAGATCCAAATTCCTTTTTATACATACCAACAATTTCTTTAAAAAAAGATCATTGTCCACTTGCATAGAGAATGAAAAGGCTCTAGAGTCTACTGAGAATTCATCAACATAGAAGTTTATGTTTACACTAAATAAGTAGATTTGCTTCAAGTATTGCCATGACTACGGGATACTCAATTCATAAATTGATTTTCAGCATTGATTTCAGCAATTTTCAACATAAACTCTTTTGTATTTCATCAGTTTTAAATATTAATTAAGAGCAAAATCTTTTTAATTTAACCTGGTTTAAACATTATTTGTAAATTGTTCATCTCGATTATAACAACAGAGAAGCCAATACACTAAACATTAAGATTTCCTAGTATATGTAATGTCCACTGGATTTGCATTGGTTGTCTTAAGATTCAAGTAATGTGAGCTTTTTTTTTGCTTTTATAAAGCAGAAATGAAATTTCCATTTAACAGGAAAACTAGATTTAAACATTATGCTTTTTACATTCTGGTCAGAAATCCAAAAGAGATACACGGGTGACAGCACACACACACTCTCATGACAACACAACTTCCAGGCAGCACTGGTGAAAGTATACAACCAAATGTATGTGTCACTAGAGGGAGATAAAGATCAAATCTAAATTCACTCTTTTGCTGTCTACTTAGACATAAACTTTCTGCTATGTAGAGCTGCAATGCTCTCCCGTAACTAACTAGAAATGTGTAATTTATTTTTTTTAGAGTAACAAAAAAATGCTGTTGTGAAAGTTTATAGGTAAGACGTAGTTAGGAAAATACAGTACCTCTAAGGAGCTAATTTTCTAAACAGATTTTTCTAGAACAGATTTTCCAAATTTGTGAAAAATGCATGCCTGACTTGAAAAATGTCAGTATACGTAAAATGTTAAGATACTTCAAGACACCTTACTCTAGAAATCACTAATGTAAGTGATTCTCTTTAATTTGTCAGTGTTTTAAACAAATTTTATGCTTCTCTTGATTTTTCTGCGTTCTACACTGTTCCACAAACTCCAACATCAATGTCTTTGCTTGCAATACAGTGAAACTGTTTATTTACAACTTCAACTTTAAAAAGTCTTTAAGGGGATAATTTCCACTTCATGTCTATTGAACAAACTAGTGTACTAGACGCTTAAATACTATTGAGTGTTTAATCATAAGCTATATTCAAGGAGTAGAAGCTTACAATGAAAATGTTTAAACATGGTTTTCTAAATGAGAAATATTATCATATACACTATCACTGACATGCAAGAAGTGACTACAATCACATTAAGTTTTCACCATATGCTGTTATAAAATTAATTTGAACATGATCAACAGTAGAACCTTGCAATTTGTAATTGCTATGGAAAAGCAGTTCTGTGAAGTAAAAAAGATAGCTTCCCTTACATTAACAAAATGCTTAACGTTACAGCCAAGTTAAGCAAACATGACTTAATTTTAGAACATGTTATACTGTAATTTGCTCAAATGGTAATACCTTTTTTTACCAATGCTTGGTGTCATTTATAGTATGGAAAACATTTTTATAGATATTTTCCAAATGTAACAACTAAAATATACAGATAATATGCAATTTTGTATTTTTTTTTAAAAAAAGCAGTTTTAATAAAAGCTTTCAACATAGTCAAAACAAATACAAAAACAGAACTATGCAGCAAAATTCTCAGGTAGTTAACTTGCGTCTTTTCCCAGCTGTTTTGAGGATGGATAAGGTTCCAGAGGACTGTAAGGGTATTTCTACACCAATTCTTAAGCAGGTAAAAGAGGGGAAAAAAAAAAAAAAGAAAAGGAGGACTCCAGTCAGAGGACTACAGACTAATCACTACCTTCTGTTCCTAGATAGTAATTGATAAACAGATGGTTTTAAGACAAATAATTTTTCAACCAAGGAAAAAGCACCAGAAGCAGAATACTTTTCCTTCGACAGGGCAACAAGCTGCACAGAAAGGGAGAATTAGCAGATGTTACATGTTTTAAGAATGCAGCACTGTCCCACAGTATTTGCCATAAAAAAGGCTTAAAAGCCTTAAACTCTAAAACTACACTAAGCAGATCTCTAAGCGGTTGGCAAGTCTGACTTCGTACTTGTCAGTGATTCATTATCAAATTTAGGATATGAATCAAGTGGATTTCTGCAAGAGTCTATTCCAAATATTATTTACAAATGACAAGCTAAGAGAAGCTGCAAGGCTCACTGGAGATGGCATGAGAGTTAAAGCAACCTTAACAAAATGAAATAGTGGTTCGGGAAAAAAAAAAAGTGCAATTCAAGTATTTCACCAGAATTATGTTAACAGGAGCACTGTTGGGAAGTACAGTGAAGTAGCTTTCCACTCTACTCAGTAGGTCTCATGGGTACAACTGAACCTCCTTTTTGTATACTGCACAATAAGAAGAGCAACAAAAAAACAGAGAGCCCACAAAAAGACTTCTGAGAAAAGACTGAAGGGATCACAATCACTTTAGTCTACTGAACAATTCTCTCACAGATACAATAATCTTGAAATATGGAAAAGATTGTCACAAATAGGAAAGAATACACTCTCCATATTCTCTCTCCATAAGATAAGGAGTAATGGACATAAGTCACAGCCAGAGATTTAAAAACATTTAAGTAGTAGACCAGACTGCCTGGAGAAACTGAGAGTCTCCACCCTAGTGAGGCAGAGACCTCCCAGATCCTCCTGGGTTCTGGGCCCATTCTCTCCATTAGTCTCTGCTTCACGAGGGAAAATGGCAGAGCTACCAAGAGCTTGCAAAGAGCAATCAGAGTTTGTTGTAATCAGAGTTGTGTAAAGAGATGATCTTTAAGAGTACATTAGACTAAATATTGATACATATAAACTATATATACATACATATGCTTGTCCTTCTGAAATTATCACTCAGAGCATTTGTTGCTCTGAGATCAGATTTATTCAGATGCCCTATGATCTTTCTGGAATTGTTCAATTTAAGTACATGACATAAAATAACTGTTTTACACATGCACTTAATTTTCTTCTATCCACATGCCTCAATCCAAAGTGGATATTCCTATTTCCAATGAATTTAAATGTATTTGAATCATTAATCCTCAATAATATTTCAGTGTCAATCTTCTTGACATTTTACACTGAATTTTAATTTTCAGTTGATTGTCTTTCCAAAAAATTTGCATAATGGATTTCTTGCTTATAAGGCTGCCTGAGTTTTATCTGCAGACATTAAAGCTAATGGCAAAACTACAACTGTTTTCACAAGGCAGAATTATATGCAAAATTTGGAACTAAATGCCATGGATTTTGGCTGAAAAGAAAATTAATAAATACTTTACAAATAACACAAAATAGAAGTCTTGTCCAAAAACCTATTACCAAGGTTCCTTTCATTTGTATTACAAATTCCACTCTTCTTTCTTGACTAATTCAGAAAACTGAGGTTACTCCTATTTTTCTACTTTTTATATACAGTAAATAAGCCTGGATATAATTAAAATTTCTTACATTATCAGCAATAAAGTAACCACCATTATCAATGGATCACAAAATAGGCTTTTTACACTATTCATAATAATAGCAACATCTTGATTGGAATGTATATTTTACTAAGTAAAAATTGGCTGTTAATTTTCAGTTAGACTAATGAAGAAATGTTCTCCTGATTGCAACATGATAAACTACTTACCTTTTCCTGTTAGTTGATAAAGAAAAATTGACAATTTTTTTTCATAGCACAATTTTCAGTTTCTGTAATACAAGCTGAACTTTAAATGGGAATAAAAAACAGGTTCTTGACTTTTTAAATTGCATGTTTTCTTTGCTAAATGTCAATGAGTTTTATCAATATTAACTAATGCTCCCCCTGGTTCAAAGAAATTCAAACGATGTCCCATTTAATTGCTTGGTTTGAAAATGCATATATCTCCAGAGATCTTATTTATCTCTACCATTTACTTCATACTAATTTTAATTATGCAATATGTCTAAATACTGTTTCCTGAAGACACTTGCCATCAAGCTGATGTGCACATTACTTCAGAAAAATCGCCAAAACAGAATTAATCATACTTTTTCATTTGGCTGTGTAATTTCCATGAAAACTGGTATCACTAGAGCAAAAATCATTCGGACTGCATTTGCTTCCCACTTATAAGAGCTCCTGACCCAGTGTTTAAAAGACCCTTAGTATTAATTTTTACATTAGTATTGTTCCAGTATCCTTACAACAAATTCAAATCAATTCCTCATTTATCCTGAATTATTTCAATTCTGTAGTGTCAGTCACCTGACTCACCAAATTAAACCAGAGCAAGAAAGGCTATACCTATCACTTAACTTCTCATAACTTCTTCCCAAAGGCAAACTCCAAAGTCTGGTAGGAATTATTATTTATGCACACAGTTCTCCCACAGGACAAATCCATGTACTTAGCAACAGAAGTAGTTTAAGCCATTGCTGCAGTCTTTTGCAAGACTATCTTACTTCCATGCATCTCCCTCTCTAAGGCTAGGAAGCATGCATTTGCTGAGCAAGCAAACAAAGGAATAATATCAAAATGATATACTAGAAAGATTTGTACCAACCTAATTTTTGAAAAACAAAATTTTTGAGATCATGGGAATCAAGTCCAAGTATTGATACATAGCTTATTTCCAAATTAACACAAGCACAGAATCACCTGCCCATAACAATTTATACACTTTGCTACAAAATTTAATCTTGCTTAGAAAGTATGCCACGTAGTCAATTTACCAGTGCTAAACAACCTACCTGGATGGAAATTAAACAAAGTGAAATGACTGCATAAGTCAAAACAGTACATTTACACAGACCCATACAGGAAAATCCATTGCTTCTTTAACTGGAAATGGAAGACTTGTCAGTAATTTTGTAACACATTGGGTAAATAGCATAGAAAAGGAAAAGCTAAGTTTAGCAAAAGAATAAAAGGCTATGAAATTGTTCTCAACATGTAATGCCAGGGGTCAACTGTCAAAACAGGGGTTATCTGGTTGGTTCCTAGCCCTTTTGCTTGTGAGGGAAAATTCTCATTAATGAACAGCATAAAAATCAAAGTTTCCAACAGTCTCAATATTACTTTTGAATCCTT
This sequence comes from Scolopax mira, assembly GCA_004320125.1. Classification (NCBI taxonomy): domain Eukaryota; kingdom Metazoa; phylum Chordata; class Aves; order Charadriiformes; family Scolopacidae; genus Scolopax; species Scolopax mira. The sequence goes on along the minus strand of BJBW01002652.1, from coordinate 194,238 downwards.
CATTTTCAGGTGATCCCTATACATGATTCCACTAAGACAGACCCAAATTTATTGCACACCTTTTTGTCTGGACAGAGTTCTGACCCAATTACTAATCTCCTATCTATTCAAAACTAAATTATGCAACTAGATCTACAAAGGACACCATTTAATCAGACACTTCAAATATTACAACATGCCCTCAGCACACAGATGAGCATGCAAGAAAAATGCTCTAAGAGGTACAATTGTTATGGTTCATTTCAAGGCACTTGGAAGTTACTAATTAAACATGCTGTGTTCTGGGACATGAATTTTTGGAGATTACAACTTGTTTCCTATGGCCCCCATTATTATTTAAGTGCTGTGAAACTGCCCTATCAGAACTGCATATAATTGTGTAAAGGTTCTTTACACCAGGCAGCAATGTAAGTTTCCATATCATTATGAAAAGGTTTTAGACATTATTTCTAGGTTGTCTACACACTTTCTACTCCAAAGACATTTCTGCAGTAAAGCAACTGAGGGAGGTGATTGGCAAGACTGCAGGACAGTAAAACTGCATAAAACATGCAGAATACTGGATGACAGCTTTATCATAAACTAGAGAAGTGACTATAACAAATGATTAGGACAGAAATAGAAAGCAAACAGTGGAATGCTGTTTTTCTAATGAAGCCCTTGGCACTACAGCATATTAGTTTGGTTACTTTGCTAAAAGCACATATCCCTTTTCATTGTCCATCAACTTTTGTTATCTCCCCTCAAATTCTTACCTTCTGGGCACAGTATTTCAGTGGGTTGTTTTTTATTTAAATGTAGTCAGCCTACAAGGTGTTCAGGAAAAAAGCAAACTGTAACCTCAACACCTAACTGTAGCCTCAACACTCCATTTAGATACCATCTAACACTACACTCGTTTCATAACACATTTCAAACTATTCGTGATGGCCCAAATGCCTTCTCCTACCTTTGAAACATCAAATGTACTTACCCAGGGGAGATTAAATGAATAGCCACCAGCTCCACCCAACAAGCATATTTACTGGGTATCCGCACTCCAAGAACACTGTTGACTCTTCCTGGATTGTAATGGTTGTTGAGAACTTTCAAAGCAAACAAGACTCCTGCAAGCAAGAAGAAATCAGAAGTGCTTAACAAGAAGAAATAAGTAGCTGCTCACAAAAAATAAAGAAATGCAAACAACATAACTACTGGAATTGAAGTAACATGCAGTTTCACAGCACCACAAAACATACTGTTGCATGCCAGAAAAACAGTTATAAGCTGTTTTTTCAGTATAGTTTTCAGTGACTTAAATAAAAAATGAAAAAAATGTGCATATCTGTGTAACAGCCAATTCTGAGTTGTCTTTTAATATGCCTACTTATTGTAGCTATCCAGGCATTCAAGATGGTACAAACAATTTTAAATTGGGAATTTTAGTTGAAATATTGACAAAATTATTGAACTCAAAAAAATGTTCTGCAAGTTGAGAAAAACCATTCCTGAAAACAAGACAAATAAATGCACGTGAAGCTCCAGAGTAAGCTCAACTTTTGAATTAATGGAAAATCATCTTACATATACTCCAGAACCACTTGTTTCTGGAAAAAAAAAAGCAGATAAACCACCTTTAATTACACTAAATAATAATTCATTTCTAATTAACTGCAACTGTTTTATCATGCAAGCAATAGCTGATATGACAAAAATCAATCACATAATTTAATGCAACTTTCAAAATGGTTTTGAAATAGTTGCTCAAGAAAAAGTTCACACAGTTGTAAAAAAAATAAATCTGAAAAATCAACAATTCAAATATTTGACAACAAAAAAAAAACAGCAGAGTTGAACAATATTGATATACTAAATAAAAACATGCAAAAGGTTTCCCTCCCCTTTTAACACCACAGAAAATAAAAGACGGCAAAATTCCTTAATCTAGACAGTGAGGTAAACATTGTTATTCTAGGACCAAATATAAACAGGGATGTGTGTATGCACATATATACATGTTTACACTACTTGCTGCTGATAAACCTAGACTTGCTTAGAAACTATGTATTTACTGAATGGGAAAAATATTCAATAGCAGCAGCATAGTTTAGTAGTCACCTCCATCCAATCTACTCTTGGCTCACCAGAATGCTGTCTGTATAGCTTCAATTTACTTTATTAAGGTTTAAGTGTTCATTGGAACTGCCCGACCTAGTGCATTGTCAGGTCCCATCCAGGGGGACAAATGTCAGGTCTGTTTCATTTATTTAAAATGAAATAAAATAATAATTAAAAATATCTGGTCATCCTAAAACTCTTAAATATGCATACAGACTGACTCTTAAGAGTTTTAAAGAAATAGTTATTAGGCAAATACTCATGTTTTCTTAAACAGCTGCTCCAGATACATGCCATTTGCCCCAGCTGAAGAGGGCATGCTAAAGGTCATATTGAGGATGTTGACGGTTTAGAAAGATCAATTATGGATACTAACTCTGTCAGAGCTACTTTAATTTGCTGCCCAAATAACAGTCCAATTACATGCACATTGGCTGCAGTCACACATTTCCAAGCTTGGAATACTCAGAAGATGTCACATCAGAACAGGTTGCAATACTTGATGATAGATCTGAATTATCTATCTTGCAGAATACATAAATTAAAATACAATTAGGTAATCCCTAAATTGACAAAAAGATTTATTGTCCTTTGCGCAAATGGCTCAGTAGATGAGAGGTTTATTACCATTTCTTTTTAATTCACTAAAAAAAATCCAAAATATATGCTCCAGCCAATACTGCAGCATGGCTGATGCAAGTCTCTTGTAAGGAATGTAATGGGGACCCCATCTGGTCCACCACCAATGCACTTCCTGCCTGCCAGCACCACTGCTGTTCAGTAACTTGGTCTCTTTCACCATAAAGCTGCATGGTCTAGATTATTATATCACTAAACCTAAAAGGAAAGGGACATGAAAGTTGCTATCTGGCTAAACGAGAAGTGGCTGGAGACTAATCTGGTAAAAGAAAAATTTCAGTGAAATCTCAACACTACCCCATTATATACTAGTATTATATTCCCAGTTATGCAGTATAAAGACGTTTCATCATAAATTTTTGAAATATTCACTCTTCTCATTCCTAGTAAGAGCTGGGTTGATACTAAGCTGTTTTAAGGTATGGACTGACAGGAACATAAAGGAAAAACCTCATATGGTCAAAACTAATACTACTTCACAACTTCTAGGTCTCAACTTCTCATCCTACAGTCTAGGATGACACAAAATAAGAGGGTCAAAAAGAAGCTTGATAACATCACCTCTCAGTTGTTCACAGAGAATAATATTACAGAACACATTTCCCCCATGAATCACCCAGCAATAGTTGGGCGTACTGTATGAAAGCTAACCCCATCACGTCCAGCTGAGACCAGACTGGGTGCACCTATTTCAATCATTTTACACTAATAATAGCTACTCAGTAGGGTTCTGCCGTCCCTGTTAGGGAGCAGCAAGAGTGAGATGCTCAGCAAAGGAAGTGTCTCCAAAGGGACTACAGAGGCAGGCCGGCTGGCGGCCACCTCCCCAGTAGGAGCCCAGTCCCATAGGCCTTGGGCAAAGTGTGCAGAGCAGGCTGGTGTCAGCAGGTGGGGTTGGCCAGGACCCAAAATCATCAGGCTCATCCTCCTGACAAAGCAGGACCTGACAAATAAAGTCAGGAAGTCAAGTCAGGGCTGAGGCCAGAGAATCACGCAGCGAGGCACAGATGCAACGTAGCTCAGACAAGGATGACACAGAGGGCTTGAGCTTCAAAGCAGCTGCTGAGCAATGGGGGAAAAGGCCCCTGGTGAGGCTTCTCTCAGGTATCACACACACCTCTTTTCCCACCAGTCTGAGGAGGGTTGCAGCCACCCCGATTCAGAGCTGGTTTTGAGTACAGGCAGCAAAACCCCTCAGGGAAAGAGGCTGCATTCAGGGCCCCTGCAGCCACCATTCAGGCCAATATTAGAGCTCAGCAGGTCTCGTTACCAAAGGGTGGGTGAGCAGAGAATATCTGAAGCTCCAATTGAGCAACTACTAGGACATTCCAACTCAATACTATAAAGAACCCTTAGAGGTGCTAAAGCACCTTTCTCAGAGGTTGAAACAGAGGATTTGCATTCTAATGCTAGCTCCCAAAGACAGCATGAGTACAGAAGTACCCAAAGTACATGCTTTAAATTAAAATAGGATAACTTCACTGACATAGCATCCACATACATGTCTACGAATGCACAACTATCCACTTTCTGCATTCAACAAATATTGCTGTATAGGACCTATAAATATTAATTTTACATGTGTAAATTGTTCTAATTCTATACATTACCTGAAAAACCCACAGCACAATTCAGTTCATACGAAGGATCATCCAGAATTTTCACAAGCATGAATTCCAATACCATATAAACAACTCCGATCAGCAATGAAAAGACTGCAATTATGTATGCAAACCATATGCTCTTAATCTTTTTTTCCAGCATTATCCCCTTCCAAAGCATGGAAACCATGTTATAATATAAGTGCCAGTCATCTGCATGGTGGAAAGGAGAAAGCAGTAAACGCTGCCAGTTCTTTCTGTAGAAGCCTTCCTTTACACTGATGCACACTTCAGACAATGGCCTCACGGGATTCAGAAAAAGAAAAATATTCAGTACAAGTACCCCCAGGGTTACAGAAGGAATGTTCTGGAGTCCAACTTGAGAAATTTGATAAAGCAGCAAAAGCAATCCAGCGTTGACTCTTCCCTGCCTTCGTTGCATTATGACTTCTTATTCAAAGGAACGTGAAGATTATTCTGATTTCTAGTCTTTTGTTCGAATTAAATACCATGCAAGTTTGGTGAATTCTGAAAGAAAAAAGATAATTATTACACATATACAGGGGTGTCTTCAAGCTCATCACTTTTTATTTTTAACAGCAAATTCTTCAAGCCAATTAGCTGAGACCTTTTTAAAAATCACAAAAATTCAAGAGGAAAAAAACCCCAAAACTTTTAAACTGGTATAAGACACAAATAAAAGGTATTTATACAGATATTCCAGAAAAGCATTGTGATAAAGAAGTCTGAAACCTCTCTCATGTTCCTGGACAGGCTTTACATCACCGACAAAATTCTTGGGTGCGCTAGACATGTTTTCTTTAATATTCTGATTCACTCACAATTATTAAAATTGGAAAGAAACCAGTTAAAAATTCTTCCTCAGAGTCTTGGTTTTCAGGCTTCCCATCTTTGCTACATTTTTTTTTAATGACCATTTTTACAACTTTTACAAATATTCAATGCAAGCTAAGAATGAAAATTGAAAGTTACCATTTCAAAAAGTAACAGAGACACAGCAAAATACTCCTAAATGTAAGCTTTGAAAATTGTTGCAGCTTTCTAGAGACTAGAATTCGAAGTTTTGTTTAAAAGCATGCAATGGAGAAAAAAAACTGTAGGAAAAAAGCATGCACAAGAACAGCACGTAAAATTTTCAGTTACAGCAAAATATCCATCTCTGCCCTATTTGTGCCAGATAAAAATGGAGGATTAAAAAAGTTGATCTAGCTAGCAATAGGGTTACTATGACAAACTGAGATAATCTGTGCAAGCCTATGAAGAAAGGAGGGAGGAAGCTGCATTGGAGAATACAACACAAAGGTGACATAGATTTTCTGGAGAGTTGAACCACCTACAGCAGACAGGAAGAGACTGAATTTCAAGCAGCTTCTGAGGGCTACCTCAACTTGGCCAGTACGATTTTTAGTTCTCAGAACTCTCCAAGGTGGCATAACAATTGCGTGGACACTTCTCTCCACCTCTAGGGTGCCAGTTCTTTGCTGAACTATTGAAGACACACAATACATTATTTCACATATAAGTATCAACAAAACAGAACCAGCAAAATACACTTACTCTTCAAAAAGTCACTATCAGGTTTCAAATGAAACTTCCTGAAACACCTGTATGTATATAGAATTTTTTTCTCAATCCCCATTCACCTCCTTTTGCATTATATTATAAAACAGAAAAAGTTGCTAATATAGTAACTTTGTATTTAGCTTAAATTACTTTCTAATTCATCTTATCAAATGCTTCCTCTGTAGACACTTTTATTAGATGAACAAGCAACAACCCAATTCTTCTGGAGGACGTCAGAAAAAACCAACAACTTTATAAGGAGAAAAGGACAACAGCTCAAGGCACAAAGTTTAACATTCCACATTATGCCTATGAGGATTTACTACATTGCACATTTCTACAGACCATCGGTCCAAGCACTTTACTTAAACATTTTTCTTTAGCTATTCAGAGCATCATTAATAATTTGATCAGGTTGCACCACACAGTAAGTGAACACAGAAAAAAAGGAAATGACCTCTGAATGGCATTGTCCTATAACAGCAAAAGCAACTATGAAACCTGCACAGGGTTTAACATCAAAGAAGATCACCCAGGGACCAACCTACCTCCTCTATTAGATATAAATGAGAGGAACATATACTGCCACACTAGTTCACACATAATTAACTAATGCCACTTCTTATAGTTAAGTTACTCTAATATCCAGATTTCTCTTTAAGTTACATTTATGCTTACTATAGAATGTTAAGAGGGGAAAAAAACAAAACAGCCTCAAAACAGCTGTAGTAGAACAGAACGCAAGTAATATGTTTGCTACATTAGAAGGAATTCACTGCATTTTTTCTCATGGTCTAATCTCAGAGACACTACATAACATCTAAGGCTTGCACAAAACAGAGTAGAAACAGCAGAAACATGCTTCATACCAGGCCTCTTGAACATATAACTACACTGGTGCCTTTGAACACTGCTTTCTAATGCTCACAGTTTAACTACAGAGACCACAGACGTAGTCCCTACAAAGTTCAAGTGAGCTAAGGCCTCTTTAAGTGTAAAATGATTGTTGCAGATGACAAGTCATATTGTCAGCCTTTGACTTTTTAATGTCAAGGTGACAAAAAAAAAAGTACTTAAGATAATCAAAAGTTTAATCACTGTCATTCTTTTTTTTTTTTCCACATTACGTGCTCTGATACCAGGTATACCAACATCCCCACACCATTCTTATGTGCATCTGCCCAAACCTCTGACTTTTCTCATACCACTGACACAGCTAAATTTTTCCCCACCATGAATCAGTTGATATAAAAATTGGTAGAATTTTAAAGTGAACAAAACTTAACCCAAGTTATGTGGAAACCCCAAAATCTTGCCATACCACATTTTTCAAATTGTCAAACACCTTACAATACCAGCCTTACTTTTAAAGTTCCCCCCATTTTGATACTCTTTAATTCCCCATTTAAATACTTTTAACATACATGCACCTAGGAAAAGAAACCCTCATACAAAATGTATCTGTACAATAATCATGTAACTTGACTGGGAATAGTTCACACCATACAGTAGTGCTCTGTATTACAAATTAGCCAAGACACACTAAGTGTTTGATTATAAAGGAAAAATATGTAAAAAAGAAAACAGTAGTTGTTTAAGAAACTTATGGAATGCAGCTCACTTAAAATATATAGGGCTTTCCACTGTTTGAACATTCTTCCTCAGCCTATACTGTTTATTAAAAGTCTAATGAGGTTTGAAACAATCAAGCACTTATTCCTTTTTCTTTTTTGAAAACATGCCACCCACTTCAAAATGTACAAATTTCCAGAACAAACTTGAAATGGACATTTGTCTTGCATCTAGGCTGCCACGTGTCTGCATTTTTGTCACCTACTCAAGATAAATGTCTGAACTAAACATTCTTGGAATTTGTTTGTTTGTTTTGTACTGACCAAGTGCAAGCATTTAAACTTCCATTTTTGCTGTGACAACCCCTTGCTCACTTGGCAACCATAAAATATTATGATTTCATATTATTGAAAAATCATATAATAAAGTAAATATTTTAGTAAATACTAGTTAAAATGAAATGCTATACTGTCTTTTCCCATAGCAGTAATTTGAAGTTAGGAGAATTTCCCTGTATCCTTACTCCCCCAAAATGGACAGGACTTCCTGAAATTTTGATTTATGCTTGTGTGAAGCAAAATACAGCCCATTGCCCTTCTTAAAAAAATAATAATAATAAAAAAAAAAATCACACTGTGACATAAGCGTAGATTTTTATGAAAAGATGGAGATAAGATGTCATTCCTATCAAGGGTGAATGCAGCTGTGATCCACAGATCTTCCTGTTATCTACATGGCACATCCTGATCTTCGGATTTGCCACCAATCTTCCCCTCTAGAACTGCTTTGTTCTTCTGGCTGCTATGCACAAAGGATTTGTTATGGAGGTACCTTAGCATTGTACAACTCTTCACTGACAGAAAAAAATCCCAGGGTTACTCTTCCAGTTCAGATTAGGAGCATTACTTTTTAAAGTTAATTTCTCCATTGCCCTTCCTGACTTCACTGTGGTTTACATCATGGAGTGGCCTGAGTGTCCAACTAGTCTCTTTCCAGAGGAGACTAAACCATCCTGCCTGGATGCAGTTCTGAGTGCTCTTAAGATGTAGTGCTCTAAGCGTTCCTGCATTAGCAGAGGAGTTGGACTAGATGATCTCTAGAGGTCCCTTCCAACTCTGACAATTCCACGATTCAATATGTTCCAGGAAAGAACTCAATGCACTCCAGAAAAAACCTGGGCATTCAGCCTCGTGTCCTGATTAGAGCTAGACCAATTTCAAAACCACTTGAAACATGTAAAGAGTGAATATCAGATCCTGAAGATAAACCAGTTCACACTACAGATAAGCCTTAACAGGCCCACACTACTTGTCTGTCAACATACAGTTTCAGGGAACAAAGATTTATCCAAGTAAAGAATGAAACAGAAACAGTGTTTTTAGGGCAAAGAGGAGTCCTAGAAAGGAAGAATCATCAAACTGTAAATCCTTTTACTATCATCCTCAAACTTTGGAAGAAGTGGTGAGAGGGAAAAGCAGGCATAGCAGGAAAAAAAAAAGAAAAAATGCAAGAAAAAAATAAAAAATTTGAAACATAATGAATCATCCTGTTTATATTTAATATGTATGCAAGAAAAAGGTCAACCACAAGCTGTCAGTTACAATAAGCTTTTAACTGTGTAGTCAATTGCATAGTTCATAACAAAAGACAAGGTTCTGACATAATTATAAAAGTAATTACTTTATAAAGAATGACTTCTGTATTAATGAAATGTGCCTTTAAAGGGCATAATGTGCTTCCATTCACAAAGGAATACTGAACTTTAAACTGAAAAACCAAAGCATTTCAGAATTTGGTATCAGAAGTCATACATATGTAACACAAATGTTTCAACATAATTTAAGTCAGTAACTACCCTGCTGAAGGAAACAATATAAAGGTAAATATCAACATAAAATGACTGCATAAAAGGCTACCTCACAAAGTCTGTTTGTTTTCTTAATATGCCACATTTTGTGTTCTTTAAAATCTTATGTGAGAATAAAGAAGTTCCTCTGCCTCTTGTCTGCTTCAGCATGAAAACTAAAAGTATTTTATAGATTTTTAATCCTCTGATGTAGCACTAAAAAGAAGCCCTTAACAAAATAAGCTTTTAAGCTAACAACTTAAAGCTGAAAATTTTCTTCTGAATGGTCTGGCAATTACTATTCATAATAAAATACCTACATCTTAAACAACACATGCCAAGAATACTTTTGGACACCTTATCCCAAAATAAATGAGACGGTTTTCAGAGGAAAGAATGGAAGGGACTAGGTCAAATATCAAAAATTCTCTTTCTAGAGTATCTCACACTCTACTTCACACTTAAGCAATAGCCTTTTAATTGCCTCATTAGTTTGACTACTGCTACTTAATCTAAGCAGAAAACACTGCAACCTGACCATTCTTCAGTTAAAATACTGAGTTATTCAAATTGTTTCACTATAACTATTAACTTACAATATCACTGGAAGCTCTGCCAATTTTGGACTCCAGTTTTCATTCACAAAAGAGAAATTAATTTACTATATATATTTATATTTAAATTTCATTAGAATCAATATATAAATCTAAAAATCAGAACAAGACTTTTCCTTAAAGCCTATAATTGTGAACACCTGCTATACTCTGTCATCATTTGACTACTAACACTCTAATACACTTCAGGTAACTATATTTTATATGCTCGCCTTCATTTCCTACATAACATCCACTTCTAATTCAAAATCTTCAAATTATTCAGTTGGCCATAATGACACAGCAAACAATGCTTCCTAATGCGCACAACATGTAGAACCAATGGGCTTCCTTAGGCAACCCTCAGGGACCTATAAACTTGAATGTTTTAATTCTAGGAGAGGTCAGTCTAATTGTCCAAATAGCCCTTCAGTTCCAAGGAGCTACTCCACCACCATGTACAACTACAGTCAACTGCACATTTCCTCTGTCAGGATTTCCATAAATACCAACAAAGTTGACCAAACGTGGACTAGATGACATATTCTAGAAATTAAATTACACATTTCAGACACCAGCTTGACCCTCAAGCTGATATAATGCATTGCAGGCAATTTACACATTGGGTGTCACACAGCAAGGTTGACTTAAGCAACCAGAATCTGAACAAAACCAATGATTCCAGTTGCAAGAAAAAAAAGAGACAGAAGTTAAAAAAAGACCCCAAAAAATCCTGTAATTGTAACATGAGAAGCATTATTTGGTGTAACAAAGTCTTCAAAACCTCTTCAGTTTGCTATCCAGGAAATGATTGAATATATAGTCACTATGTGATTAAGCTACCACTAAACTCATTCCTTCCTGCAGGAACTTTCAGTTTCTCCATTACTTTTGGATGGCAACCACTCTGGAAGTGGCTTGTTCACACACCTCAGAACCGAGGCCTCATCTGTGGTGAGGATGATTTACTTGTAACACATATACTAGTGATACTCCCTATTTTCTCCTCTGGATGCAAAGATCACACCAGTCTTTTCATAGTGCAGTAAAAATCAGCTCCCGAAATGAAAATCACCAATAAAAAGCCTTTTTATGGTTCTAGCTTATTCTAGCCAAGGAGCTGATTACAAATGCATGGTCAAAAGGAGTTGGACTCATGTATATAAGTTTTATATAATAGAAAAAGATTGGCATCTAGCAAGTGTGATGCCCATCCACAAGAAGGGTTGGAAGGATGATCAGGGGAACTCCAGGCCTGTCAATCTGACCTCAGTGCCTGGGAAGGTGATGGAACAGATCATCCTGAGTGCCATTAGGCAGCACATGAAGGACGCCCAGGTGATCAGGCCCAGCCAGCACAGGTTCACGACAGGCAGGTCCTGCTTGACAAACCTGATCTCCTTCTATGACAGTGACCTGCTTGTTGGATGAAGGAAAGGCTGTGGATGGTGTTCACTTGGACTTTAGCAAGTCTCCCACAGTATCCTCCTGGAGAAACTGGCTGCCTGCGGCTTAGATGGGAATACTATTTTTGTGTTTCTTTTATCCCTAAATTTATATCATCAAACATATTTGATTATTTTATACGTAACAAATAAAGTATATTTAAGCAAGCTAGAAAGAAAAGAAATACATCAATACAATAGTTTCTTCCTCTGAAGCATCAGCTCTTGCTGAACATCAGTGGTCCATTAGTCAGAATTACTTTATCATGATACTGAGAAAACAGACACATTAAGTCCTTTCCCAGTTTTGTGCAAGGAAAGGGACACAGAAAAGCTTGATAAATATTCTTACTAGCCCTCTCATAACAGACAGTAATTAGTAACTATGTCTCAAAATGCAAGGATGTACCTACACATAATTCAAGTGAAGAGGAGTAAAATAATAAAAAATAATCATATCACTGTACTAGTGAAGATGAGAGGATGTCACAGTTTTAAAAGATAAAAATATAACAGAACAACAGTGGACTTCAGATAAGGCCACAGTTAAGAGTTTTAACATCACAGGTGTTTAACTACTTTAATTAGGGTCAGAGGTTTGGGGTGGTTTTTTTGACTTGATTGCAGTACTTACACTTCCTAAAACTGGGTAATTACACCAGAATATGTAATATATATAAAACTTACAATCCTAAAAGTGGGTAATTATACCAGAAGGCAATCCTCCTCCATTTATCTCATAATTTTTAAATATAATTAAAATGAAACAACCAACCCTTCCCTGTCCGCTTCAGACCTGTTTAGCATTCTTTAGTTTGTGTTACTTTGAGGAGAAAAGTGTCTGTGGTTTATAGGAGAAAGGAAGGGTAGGGAACTTACTTCTCAGTGAAATAAATTTTAAGTAATATTGGTTAAATAAACTAACAATTCAGAAATACACACTTTCTGGTATAAGCACAATCTTAACTTTTGTCAAGACCTCAAATCTCCTTGAATTAACAAAATATAGCTCCAAGAAGTACATCACTGCACTATATCTCAGGAAATTAAACAAACCCTACTACCACAAAACACATTTTTTAGACACCTGAATTACTTAAACTCAATATTTACACGCGCAGAAGAAAGTTTACCAAACACAGTTCAGGTACATTTGTCACTACTACTTCTTTGAGAGAGCTGCAAGTCATTTCCAGGCTTTTGTTTGGTTGTTTTTTAGTTGTAGTGGGTTTTTTTCCTATTGTAACAAGGAAAGAAAGGGATGTAGTTCTGGTCAAATAAAAAAAACCCAAACAAACACACACAAAAAACCAACCAACAAAACCACAACCCAACAAACAAACAGTTACGTATGTAATGTGTAAAAAATACGGAAGAGAAACGAAGTAAACATTAAGGGAGCTAACACGCAGCGTGTGTTAGGGTGCCGCTCAGGCCGAGCTCGCTGCGGGGCGCCGATAAGCGAGCCCTATCTGGGGTCGGGACCCGCCGCTGCCGGAGGGACACCCCCTGCCCCTCCCGCCACCGCTTCCTTCCTCCGCCTCAAAAGCCTTCGCAAGAGCCAAGTCCCACAGAAACGGAGGTGGAGGGAAACACTAAGAGTTACAGTGTGAGGCGTTCGGTCATTTTTTGACGATTTCCAAGACTCGCTTCATTTACGTAAACTTCTCTCCGCCGCTCGGCTCCCAGCGGCGGGCGGCGCCGAGCTCGGCCGAGAGCAACTTACAAGGAGCCAGCTCCAGCGAGCTAACGACCGCCGCGCAGCCCCTGCGGGCCGCCGCCGGCATAGGACACCGCACCCAGGCCCGGGCTGTGCCCCTCGGCCCCGTCTCGCCTCACGCCCGGCTCCCACCCTCACACCACCCAGCCCGGGCGGCCGCGGGGGCCGGTCCCGCCAGCAGGAGGCGGCAGGGCGCTGCGGAGCCGGCTGCCACCTCCCCGCCCGGCGGCGGCAGCGCGCGCCCCCTCCCCGCCTCAGCACTCACGTCCGCGCGGCGGCGGCGGCAGCCCCGAACCTCGCGCCGTATCACGTGAGCTAGCGGCGGGCTGCGGGCCCGCCCTTATGTGCGCGCCGCGCGTGCGCCCGCGGCTTCCTCTCTGGAGGAGGTGGAGGCGGGAAGGCTGAATGAGGGGAGGTGGTCGCGGTCTTGGCAGCCCCGCTGAGGGGATGAGGGCACCGACTCTAGGACTGAGGGAGAGTAGCCAGGCCCAGGGGTGACGCAGGGCGCGTTACTAGCCTCCCTGGCTGTTACCTCCCTCAAGATGCTGAGGCAGTTATTAAGGAGGGGGCGAGCGCCTCCTGTTAGCTTTATCTGCACGGCAAGCAGGCGGGCAGGTGTTGAGGGGAATACAAATCAGCGAACATAAAGGGGGTTGTTTCAAGAATGAGTAATACATGGGTTTCTATGCAAAACCCTTGAGCCTGTATACTTTGGTGAAATGGTGGTTCTAGGTGATAAAAGGTGTCCAACTTCCCAGTTGGAAGGCTTCAAGTTGTGCTTTATTCTAATAACGCCTGTGAAAATATCAGTACCTGCTACTGCTTACTACTATAATGTATAATTAGGTTCCCTTTGAAAATGTCTTCACTGCACATGCAAAACAGTAACTAGTTCTGTAAGTTTAATAGTTCAACTGCTTTAATTTTTTTTCAAGCATTAAAGGCAATCGGATGAACGCATTAATTTTGCTTGTGTAAAGTACTAGTCACTGGTGTTATTCCCCAATTTTGACACAGATATCTAGACTGCAAGCTTTATTGTTGCTATTCAGTAGGGAAAACATTGAGCAAATTATAAATGTCTAAAATAATAGGTTATCATGGAAATATTGGCAAGCTGAGGGTGCAAATATGTGACTAGAAATGAATCATACAAAATCCATAGCCAAAGCTACATGTAAATGGCCCTATTTTGCCATCATTTATGTGGCACTTCGGTTTCATAGAACGTTTTGGCAATTCATACAAGTATGTCATAGAATTTATAAGAAAATTGTATTCTTCCCTTCCAAAAACAGCACACAGCTCAGCAGACTGGCAGGTATGAAAAGGGCTGAATTCCTAGAAATAGGGTGGAGATCAAGTTAAAGAAGCAGACTTTGCCAAAACAAGCAACTTCAGCATAGTCTTCTCTTCCAAGAATGAACAGAAGCCAAAAGAGGAGGGCAGAGTCAGTGTGTGCCACCATTTAGACAAGTTATCTTAAGCTCCTTAGTTTTGGCACATTTAGATCTGTTACCTCAATTAATGCTAATCATAATAATACATAGAAATCACAGGATGTGGGAGTTATAAATGCCTAGACTGATAGATTTTTCTAACATACACCAGGTCGTCTATAATTGGCACCATTTTCTATAATAACATACTCCATTTTCATGCAATCATAATTCCAGTCCATAATTCTCAACGATGCAGTATTTATTGCTGGAGTACGGTTTTAGATCTTATTACTGGATGCACAACTCCTGAGGTTGTGCTTCTCTTCTGGGACCTGGAAGATCTGGATTTCATTCTTGGTTCACTTCCTGGGTCAGCCTGAGCAATCATTATTCCATCTTCTGCAGCCCTTATTGATACAGCGGGGATAATGGAAGACACAGAAACAACTGGAGGATAAGTAAATGAATGATTTGTTCAGATCCTGTAATTAATGGGCCACATATGTAGGCAGATTTAAAAAAAAAACAACACAGTTCTTGTACTTTTTACCCAAGGGTGGGATTTGATACTCATTAGGTTCTTAAAATTTGATTTTTTCTTGTTTTACACAAATTTTGCTAAAAAAATTAGACCTTCTGGATTATTTTATACTTACATAAATAGCTAGTTAGGAAAAACTCACTTGCTGCTCTCTTTCTTTAATCTCATGCCACTGTTTACCTCATGGATTTCTCTTACTTTTTTGTCTGAATGTTCTTTTTTCTTATCAGTAAAATCGAATAAAATGAGAAATACTAATCATAAACTACAGTACATTTTTATGGAAAAATTCAAAAGTTGGTGAAGTTTATTTCTTTAGCCTTGCTCATACATGTCCCATGTGTGCCCTTACCCAGCTTTCCTCAACATGAAAGGCATTCTTGAGTAAGAATAGCAATTTATTTCAGCTGAAGGGCTGGCATGTAAAAGGCTGGTTAAGTTCATGTAAGACAATATCCTTTTTCCATTTAAGCAACTGTTAACAGTATAGGTTCTGTTTCCTAGTTATGGCTGGCCTGATTAGCAAGATAATTCAATACTTGGAAAGAAAAGGAAGAAATAAACAAAATCATCATTTTCATAACCCAAGTACACTTAGGACAGGAGTGACGCATACAGTTAGCACTGCTTACGCCTTGCTGCTAACTATATAATCCATGTAAATATTTATAATACAGCTATTATCAGTGTAAACATACAGCTTAGTTATACGTTGACCCATAATGAAAAAGTGACATTGAGATCTTTCCTTTGCTTAATAGCACACGGTTTAAACAGGTTTTAGGAGCAGTAGACCAGGTCTCAGAATACTTATTTTTCAGAGATTTATACTGAGGCTTTTCAATGTGAAATAATTGGGATGCAACAGCCTGCTGCGGAATGCATGGATGCAAATTAAATCCATATCTGAAGGATATTGTTTTAATTAATGCTGGGAATCTGATAGCAGCATATTTGAAACACTGTTTATGTTAATCTTGAAGGAACTAGTTAGGACTAGCCTAGAAATGTAAGAAGAATGTCAAAGCATAGTTACGGTAAAGGAACTGTGATTCTCCTAGACTGTCAGTACGTGACAGTGTTTACAAATAGTAGAAGAAGAGAGATGCAGTAACCCAGAATTTGATAGGTGGAATATCAAGAGTCTGGCAGAAAATTAACAAAATACAGATGATTAAAGGATGAGTTTAAACATGTTATTAGTTTATATACAGCTATTATAGCACTGCTACCATGCTGGTGCTGAAAACAGCATAATGCTTTGGAAGCTGTGGAGGCAAGCCCTTCTGAGAGAGACATTTGGAAATGTTTTGTATGAATTACTTTTTTGGAGTCTTTAATCTGACATTAACTTCGTCTTTGCAATGCAGCCCACCCGTAATAACTTTTCCTTAGCTGGTGGTGTACTCTGTCCAGTACTTTCTGCCATCATCACCAATACTATATAACTTTATAATACAGCACAGACAAGTGGAGAGAAAAATGTACCAGGATCCTCTGCAGTTTATAGAAATAAAAAAGAATGTATCCTGGAGGTTCTTGATCTGTTCATATAGTCTGCCGGAAGGAAAGGAAGAAACATCTGGTGGAAAATAAGAGTGTATTGGTCTGAACGTGGGCCGGAAGAAACAGACTAACATCAAAAAGGTTTCATAACACTTACAACCAAAGGGGCCTTTGATCATCTCATCACCTCCTGCTTATCCAGATACTGCCACATTGCATTGAGAGACTTCAGTTAAACCAAAGAATTTTCATCCTTAAATGCATCAGCTGTTGTGTATGACCAGAAGACAAGAGGGTAGACCAACAGGCGATGTTAAGGAAATGAATGTGTGGAGTATGCCAAGAAGATGCTACCAGGCAAGCCTTCTATGCAACTAAAGGTACCTTTATAAAGTTTGATACCTTTATAAAAAAGATATCAAAATCAAAGAGAATATAATTTGACCTCACTGATCGTTGCTAATGGAATAACAAGACAGTCATCTAAACTTGATTTTAAAATGTGTATATGCAAACGTTTATCTTCATCTTGCTCGACCACAGGAACGTTAAATAATCATTTAACTGAAAGAAGGTAGATTTAGATTAGTTATTAGGAAGAAATTCTTTACTGTGAGGGTGGTGAGACACTGGCACAGGTTGCTCAGAGAAGTTGTGGGTGCCCCATCCCTGGAGGTGTTCAAGGCCAGGCTGGATGGGGCTTTGAGCAACCTGGTCCAGTGGGAGGTGTGGTTGGAACTAGATGACCTCTGAGGTCCTTTCCACCTCAAATCATTCTATGATTCTGTGATCATTACTAAAACAATGTGAAAGATGTTAACCACAATAATAGTAACGGCAGAAAATATTCTGTTGAATAAAGTTCTTTTTTCAGTGGCATCATAATTTACATCTCATCATTCACAGTTTATATAAATCATGAAGTTAAAGTATATTCTGCTGCTGGCAGGGATTTTTTGTTAATACTGTAGCTGTGAAAATTTTGTGATTATTTCCCATTTCTATAAAACATTCACATAATGTTTTCCTTTACGGAAGCATGTGGTTTGATCCAATTTTTTTATTAAATTTTAACTGCGTTATAGCAAGGATGTATCAGTAATCTGGTGATATCTTAATGTGCTCCATCGGCCTGCAGGATGCCAGGACAGTGGAAGCAATGTGCTCCCCCAGGGAGGTGGAACGTCAATTTGTACTACTCTCAGGTTCCCAGCTCTCAAAGTTGGGCTAATCCAGAGGCAATACTGCAGGGCATTATCTGGCACTCCTTGTAAAGAAGGATTTGTCAAAGATAGCAAAGGAATTTCTCCAGAAATTACATTAAGCCCTTTTTTGGAAGTCTTTTCTTGCTCTCTGTTTTCTCATGGATGTATGAGTAGAATTCAGGTTCTGCATGTTTTTGTCCTTTCATGTTCACCTTAGTTCTATGACATACATGCTCCCCAAGCCAACCCATGTCCCCTGCAGAGAGGCTGAGAGGCAGAGGCAGTGGTGGGGAAGCATTTTTGCAGTTGGAGACTGGTCCTAAAATTTTACTTCATGATTCTGTCTTTTTATTCCTGTTTCCATACATTGAAAGAAGATGTATTTCCCTTGGAATTTTGCATTCCAGAGTAGGGAGGAGGCATAGTATGTCCTAATACTCATAATATTGAAATGGGAGGTGGTTATTTAGTGTTGGTGTTTTTAACTTAAAGGGCTTTATAAAGCTACCTTTAACATACTTAGATTTATTTAACAGAAGTAACCCTAACAGAGGCATCTGTCATGGCCCAGGGAGCACTGATAGGCCTTAATTTTCCTGACGAGCCTCACCTGGGTTCCCCTACCCACACCCCCTGCCCTGGGCCCAGGAGCCCTATTTCAGCTCAGTCCTATGGCCTGGGTCCCTTCCTGAGCAGGGCTGGTCTCTAGCTCTACCATGGTCTTGTCCTGCTTATGGACCCTGCTGAGTTGGGCCTGGTCTCTCTAGGCTGGTGGCTCAGTCTAACCATCTTGGAGGTGTGTCTGGTCCGGGCTTCCTGGCTTTGTCTCTGATTTTCCTGGCTTTGCCTCATCGTCATGGGGCTTGGTTGAACCCAGTTGCTACCCCTGGATATCCCCTGCCCCCAGCTCAGGTACCATGGAGCTGGGCCACCTTCGTGTAAGTTCTTCCTGACTCAGAGAGGGACAAATAGGATATTCAAGGCAGTGGGTCTGGAAGTTGCCATTCAAAACTGGTAAGCTCTGTCAAAGCGTTATTTTATTTTATTTTATTAGTTCAGGCTTTAAAGCATACAATAGAAATTACAAAGTTGCTGTAGAAAGCAGAATAGTAAATGAAGTTAAGTTTGAACTGGTTTTAAGAAACATTTAAGCATTTTTAGCATAGAAAATAATGTATGAATTATAATCAAGCTAAGTAAAACTACTGAATGTCACCAAACCTGGGAGCTTGTATTTTGTAGCTGGGTGTTACTCAGGAGATAGTTTATTCTAACCTGTTTACGTAGAATTTTCTGGAAATTATAATATATTTTATTTGATCAGCTAGTATAGATGGGAAAAGTAGACAAGCTTTCAGTTGCACAAGACTTTATTCAGATCTGAAATAGAAGTGTTAGACTTCGACGTTAACTAAAGATCGAGGGTGATTTTTCTTCATTAACTTTAGAGCCTACACACAGCAGCTGGGAAGAAATAGCTGGTGAGTCTGCTGGAGATGCTGCTGCTCCTTGTGGATGTATAGGAAACAAGCAGCAGTCTTTAGCTTGGTGTCAGGTAGCAAGTTTCACTCCTGTTTTTGTGATGCTGCTGTAGCCATAATGGTCTCCTTAGGACAAAAACAGAAGTGTGTAGACACATGTGGACCAGGATGAGCAACTTGGTCTAGTGGGAGGTGTTGCTGCCCGTGCCAGGGGAACTAGTTGATCTTTAAGGTCCTTTCCAACCTAAACCATTCTATGGAATACCTCTTGTTGGTAGCACTGCCAAGTAGAGATGGAAGCCCTCCTTTAGATCTGGGATAGCAGTGGGAGATGCCTTCATGCTGTACTGCTGTGACTGCCTCTGGTGACGTGAAGCTGGGGCTGAAAAATGGTCTGCCATGATGTAGTCACTGTGCAAACAGCTGTAACAGGTTGCTGTCTTGCAACTCCAGTTTATTTTCCACTCTGCTGGAGATGATTGCCTGTCAGTCCTCTGCTGATAGAGTGTTCTAATCTTCTTTAAACAAAATCTCAAGGCTGGGGGCTTGGGATCAGACTGGGGCTGTCTCCAGGGGCTGGGTGGGGCTGGAGCAGGCAAGATTCACATCATTCTCTACATGAGCAGCTCCCAGCTGGAACAAGTCATACAGCCCCGGGGTGTCCTGTCCCACAAGCCATCTCCACAGCGGGAATCTTACACTTCAAAGGCCACCACTGGAACAAAGCAGAGGTCGGGGCAGAGGACTTGTGATTGACATGGAATGAGCACCCACAAGGGCATAAAGATAGTGCTCAGCTGTCTGCATGGGTGTTTATGCAAACTTTCTAGGACTTATTCAGGTTTCTGGGGATCTTCCAGCTTTCTAGGTTGAAGGGCAAGTTTTTCAGCCATTAGTGAGATGAACCCTCCCACTTCCCAGAGTCAAAGAATTCCCATGGGGATTGCCCTGGGGACCTCTTCCTCCTCTCCTAAAACTTGTGAGAGTCTATTTGCAGCTTTTTCTTTCAGCAGCTGAATAATATATACTTCTGCGATTCGTCACGTTTATTGCAATTGTTCATTCTGTGTTTTCATTCTGATCTGTGTCCAGTGAGCTTGAGAAATATATTTTTTAATTACTTTCCTTGTTCTCTTTACTGGCTTTCCATCTGTAAAATAATGGTCTCTGGCAGCTTTTGGCTTTTGGCTCTGCAGAGAACCTAGCTCAGTTACAACAAGGTGACTCGGGGTTCTGCGCAGCCGCTTGTGAAGATTTCAGCCAGGCCTGTGCTTGATTAATGAGCATTGGCCTATTCTCCAGATAAATTCATGCTGGATTTTGCCCAAGGGCTACAGAGTGGGCACTCCAGGGAATTTAGTGGAAGAAATCTGTACTTGAAATGACTTTTCTTTGAGATCTGTTTACTTAATGATTGCTTGCTTGAAGGTAATACCACTGATAAGTAGGAAAAGCCAGTGAGAAATGTAAAGAGAAGTACATTCATTAGATTATTTTTTTTTTTTCCTCCTGTTTGTGTATTAAAGCCAGTTCTCTCTCAGAGGAAAGATTGAGGCAGATCCTATACTGCGCTGAGTCCCTGAGGTAGGTGGGAGCTCACAAAATGTTAGCTTGCATCTGCATGGTGCCATTCAGCAGTGACATTTGTGACATGAGGGACTTGGCACTGAGCAGTAGTCCCTCTCCTGCCCACGCCAGAGCTTCTTTCCTCAGTGAGGACTGGCATATCCATGTTGATATTGGTCACCAACTGCAGATAGAAGTATGTTTTAGTTTATTTCCTGAAAAAATAATGTGTGGTGATTTTACTTGCATGCTGGCCTTCTCCAGTAACTTCTGAATCAATGGATCAATTCCAATCTCATCTGCCAGAAGCATGGGTTGCTCTCAGGCTACATGTCTACCACTTCTGCAGCTGCCACTCATGGTCAGTCTTTTTGGTGAGGGGAGCTGCTCTGTGACTTGTGGTGGGAATGCCCAAATGTATCCATGCAACTCCAGAGCTGAGCTCAGGGACTGGAGACATGGCTAAAGATACCAGGTTTGTCTAACAGGTGCTGTTAGACAACAACATGGCTTTTAGTTGTGCATTCTCAGCAGCAAGGGACTATGTGCTAGTGGACTTGTGAGGAAGCTCATACAGCTTTACCTCCCTGGACCATGTGGTGGTTCCCTTCCAGAGAGCGGGTCAAAGAGAGGTGGGTAGAAGACTTCAGAGATTCTTGAAACCCTTGAGTTGCAAATGGGAAGCAGGGAGGGAGAAGGGGTACCGAGCACTATGTAGGGAACAAGCCAGGGAGCTGACAGTGTTGTGAGTGAACCTGATATTCAGAACAGGCAATCAGGATTAATTTATCTGCTATTTGTGACTTCTAGATTTACATAAGAAGTTGGACACCTGTTTGAGGCACCCTTGGAGGAGAGGGTGTTAAAATACTTGGTAGATTTTTTTTTTTCCCTGAAGTATATAATGTATGCAGTATTTGCATACTTCTGTTGGTGTATCAGAAGTGTTTCTCTGAAGAAATCATATGTGATTCTGCAAATCCCGGGTTCATTTGCAGAAGGAGAAGAAAGAAATGGATGTGTGCACAAAAAAGTCAGTATACTGAAATGAAGAAAGCAACAGAAGACAAAACACAATATGTGTGTTTTTAGAGTATCTGTCAATCTAAAATAATAATAAATAAACAGAACCTTTTTAATTCGTGCAAGTTAATCCCTTTCAGGGCTGAATTAACTAAAGCATATCCCTATGAAATAACCTTCATTATATAAATCAGTGTGCTGATGGATTTCTGAGTTTGCAGCCAAAAAAACACGCCACCATAGGTGTGAATTTTCCTGATCAGCTAATAAATTGATAACTTTGAAGCCTAGTTGTGACAATTTAAATGTCATCACTATTAAACAAGTTGCCAAAATGCAAACAACCATCCTAAGTCATTAAAATGCAATTATAAAGGACAGCTGGGTCTACTATCAATCTGGGCTGTGGGGACTCATAATGGGGAAAAATATGAAACTTTCATAGAAACAGAATGAGGCGGCTGTTTGTGCCAACCAGAGCCTGCACGGGAAGCAAGGGAAACGTGTGTTTTGTGAGTATGCAGCTACTGGTGCTTATGGCAGGTTTGCATTACTCAGATGGATGTAGGAGTCAGTGACAGCGTAGCATCTAGCAAATGTCTTCACCTTCTCTCTGCCATGTAGGAAGAGTCCTTTTGCTTATTAATAGAGTGGACTTTGCTAATGAGAGGCAGGCTGGGAGGCAGTTACAGTCTAGCAGAAATAACTGTGGAGTGGGACTAAACTTGTTGTGGTGTGGAATGGCAGCACTGGTGTTGTAAGCCCTGTTTTGAGAGCCAGGTGGACTTGAAGTCATAATGAAGGTTTGATTTTTTTGGTTGAGAGTAATAAAGAGAAAAGTAACTATCGGGCTTTGCAGGTGTGGACCTGATACGTTTATGAATGTTGTGTTTAGTGATATTGATAATTAAGTTACTGAACTTTATTTTTTATGTTTATTATTTGCTTGATACTTTGAAACGGCCATGATGCAGACACGAAGGCCAGTCCCAGCTCAGGACTTCCAGCTCCTGCTACATCTGGTGTAGCTCTAAATTCATACTGGTTTCAGCTCCATCCCAGTAGGTTCTGTCTGTTAGTGATGCATTGTCTAGTTGATTAGATTTACTGATGATATGAACAGTGGAAATGGTGGAACAATCTAGAACAGTGCTGCTGCTTCATTAAAACAGTAACCCCAAAAGGCCCCACAGTCTTTTGGTGTATTATTTATATGTATTATGGAGCTACAACAGCTGTTAGCTTCCATAATTAAGCCCCATTTTCCCTAATGGAAGGAGGGGTGAAATAAGAGCGAATTGCTGATAATTGGTAAAATTGTAAAAGAAGTACCTCGAATGATAAGTGTTTCAATGCATGTAGTAACTCAAGTATTAGATAACTACTTTTGAGGCTTTTACAAATCTAAATAGATTTAAAAATACATACAAATACTAGCATTTTGTTTGAATTAGTGTTGATTCTTTTTTTTCCTTATACATCAGCCTATAGCACATCATTCTCAAAAAAAACCCAGCTGAGTATGTTGCAAATAATTCCAAGGTGTGTTCTAACTGATCGATATTCCTAAAATATTTAGGTATCAAATTCTCCATATATCTTTTTCTACTATGAAGTAAATCCTTGTGGTGCATTGGGGCATCCATTGTGCTGAAAAACGTATTCATTTATTCTCACTAAGAAAAGCATGCTATTGTGGGTGTTCAAACCATTAATTTCCTTCCTTTTGTATACTTGGAAATGATACAATAACTGGGTGTGCTAGTGTCATTGTCTACCTTTCACTTTTGTAATTTGTAATTTTTGTTTGTTTTGTAACAAGAATCAGTTGGTATGGAGCTTAGAGAAACATTTAAGATTACGAACTGCTTCTAATGAACAGATTGGCTTTCCATTTGCATCAGAAAACAAGTTGAGAGAGACCTTTTTTTTTAATGCAGAATGATACAGCCTCTCAACAGACTTTATACTTATTTTTTGGCAGATTTGGACTGCTCTACTCAAAAGCATAAACAAACCTCAGCCTATCAACAACAGAAATAGGATGCTAACCTGCCAAATACAAGGAAATGAATAAATGGAAGAACAATAAAAGTCAGTAAAGTAGGAAGTCTCATGCAGTGTGAATGATTTCCTATATAGAAAAAGCAAAATTTTCTGCTGTTTGTTTCACACAGCTACATGAAAGATGAATAATTTCTTGTCCCCAGT
Organism: Scolopax mira; assembly: GCA_004320125.1. Classification (NCBI taxonomy): domain Eukaryota; kingdom Metazoa; phylum Chordata; class Aves; order Charadriiformes; family Scolopacidae; genus Scolopax; species Scolopax mira. The sequence continues at coordinate 170,166 of BJBW01002652.1, read as the reverse complement.
GCTGTTATGAAAAACAGGCAAATTCCAGAGATCACGCTCACTGATGGATGGAATGGTTATTTTGAAAGGAAAAAATAAGCTTTCCTATAATTTCCCTTCATGTCCTCCCAATGTGAGAAGACAATTTACTGCAGGTTTAGGAAATTAAAATAAAATGTTAGTTTTCCAGGTGCACTGAAGAAGCTTTGAGATTAATTTAGCAAAGGTGAAGCTACGTGGTATTTCTCACTGCACAGTGAGAGTCAGCAAGATGACATCGTAAAATATCCTTAGTAATAGTCAGTTAGAAAATCTGCAGGGGATAAGGTCAAAGAAAGGTTAGCAGCTGACATAAAATCAGAAGCCAGATGTGCTGACCCTTAATCATAGGCTTTCACAGGCTTTTTTGGACTGCAATTCAGCATAACATTATTGAATTCACCTTTAGATTAAGCTGGTCTGCTTTGACATATACAAAGCTGTAGCAAGTTAATGGCTGTGTCATCCACTTAATTATGCAAGCTTTGATAACAGATCAGTGAGGTGACCTCTGCAAGCACTACTTTTCAAGGTCTTTACCATTTGCATTTTCAACGAAGAAAAAGTGGCAATCCCCATTTAGGTCATGTTGGATCATTAGTTTTATGTATACAAATTAAACCTGGGAATGGCAATCTGCAACGTGTTTTTCTTTTTTCTTGCAAGATAACTTAGAGCTATTTAACTCAGCACTACATTAAGATGAAAGTCATGTACTGCTCATGTACTGGTGCAAAATCTTTGGCTTTGAAGAGAAAACATTCTTGGAGACAGTAGTCCCAGCAAAGGCATAGGTATTACTCAGTAGACTAAAATTAAGCATGGTCAGAAATTTTTGAAGGATTGAAATCTCAGAAAAAAATGATATTTTCATAAAGGTCAGGAGATTACAAAGTTAAGATTATATATGAAAACCCTAATTGTTCCTTATTGCTTATGTATGATTATGTGGTTTTTGCTTGCAAGATCATTCTACTGAGAATTTTTGCATTGGAACTGAAGTGAAAGAGGGCTTCACATGGTAAAATTTCTACTAGTTTAACAAATATTTTTTGTTGTTAATGTAAACTTAATGATATATTGATGTGGTTTTATCTTTATTCAGAGCATATGCTTCTGACTTGCTTACTTACACAGTGCTTGCTCAACAAACCACACAGTAATCAGTAGTATTAAGGTCAATGGCAACAGATCTGTCTCTCACACTGTGCACTGGGGAAGACATTTACTGAATATTGCACCAGTATAGAATCAAGCTCATTGCTGATTCCACTGAAATTACCTTTTCATCCAGCTGTGGGAAAGGATTTAGCCAGGAGCTGGCTGGTGGGCCTATGTCCTTTGCAGGTTTTTTGTGTGTAGCCCAGCTCGCATACTGAATAAGGCAGGTGTGCAGAACAGATGCCATGTTTCTTAGATTGAATAATATCTGACCCTCTTCCCAATGAGGTGACTTCAGCAGGGATTGTGTGCTCCTCCAGTGAAAGACCGTGATGGTGTCCATAATGGCCTGAAACCCACATAAAATGTTACAATCTCAGCTATTAGCATAGTATCCCAGTTCTCAGCTGCTGAAGCAGCAGAGCTCAATGGGCTGATCTCTCCTGTTCCCAAGGCAAAGGCAAAGGGAGGCATATGTATGGGCCAAGCTGACTTTGGAGTCTATTTGCTGTTTCTTAGCTCCTGTTTCCCTCTTACTCTTGAATTCTATCCTTTGTTCTGATTGATTGTTGCAAACTGAAGCACAGTTCGATTATTTTAACATGTAAGCCTGAATTTGTGGTCCTTCTAATTTCATCTGGATGAGGAGTTTCAAGCCAACAGGTTTTGATGGGGTGTTTTTCTGCTGACAGGAGTTTAATCCAGGAGGTTGGTCACTTCATTTCTCAGGAATGCAGCTATCAAAGAAAGCTGTCATCACAGATTTTTAAAAAATCTTGGCTGTATTAGTGCTTCCACGGAGCTAACTGCAGTTCTCCAGTTCCCGTAACAAGCTTCTAATCTGTTCTTTGATGAAGATTTCGCAGTTTTAAACGTATATTTCTCTTGCAAGTCCTAAGACTTTGAAGTATATACCTATTTTGTATAGGCATGCTTTCTTTTTGAGGTCTGATGTGCAGAAGTCATAGATATAAAATACAGGACTTGCAAACGATGGGGTAGGCAACCATGTTGTATTGCTACTCTATTGGGGCGAGAAGTTCAGTGTGCATCTCCAACTGGATGGCAGAGGCAGACGTTGCAACCCAATTCATCAGCTGTAATGCTCATAAAGTGGAACCATGTAAAGTAGCTGATGGGTTTATTCTCATTAAGTGACAGATGCCAGTATCAGAGTCACCAAGTGCAGCTGGGAGAGAGGGCATGACTAATATCTCTTCCTCCCCTGGATTTTTGAATTTCTCTCTGACAAAAGAAAGGTAGTGAGGGTAATTCCTACCAAAACCAGAATAGAGCTGTGACTGGTGAAGCTGTGGGCTGCTGTTGCACATACATGTAGGACCTCGGTGCTCATGTGTTTAGGTCATTAATGCTGTTTCAAAGCTGGACCTATGTTTTATACCAAGTTTGCTATAGTACTCTAATGTAACATAGGAAACTGGATCTTTACAGTAGCTTAATTAAAAGTTAAAAGAAGACATTTGAACTTAGTTAAATATGAAAGTATTTCATAATGAGAATAAATTCCTCTGGGATATTAATTTTTTTATTACTTTTCCCACCACATGGACAGCTTTGGACTGGAGGTTAAGAACAAAAGCTGGATGCTTCTGCTGAAATTCTCCATAAAGAAATAATTACTGAGGGCAACATTTTAACTTATCTTTCAGTTCCAGACTTGACAACGCTTTCAGATGATTAGGGGGAAGCAGACCTCTCCATTAGCTCTTTTCAGGTTGTTCTGCAGATTCAGGAAGACATTATTTAAGCTCTGTTCATGTATTTAAGTTGATCTTTGTCATTGTGTGGCCAAAAACATCTATTTTAAACAACAGAAGCTGAGATTATTAATCGCTATTCTATAGGATTTAATTCAGTAACAAACTGCATAGCTATAGAATCATGCAATAACTGAAGCATTGCTGATAGCATGGGTAAGTTGAGGATTTCATTGTATTGAGATGTCAGTCTTGCATCTGTCATCACTGCTAAATAATTTTTAAAGGCTTAAAAAGTCCAAGAGGTGTCTTGTCCCTGTATAAAAATTAAAATTCAGTTGTTCCATCTGCTGGGGCTCTTTTTAGAAATAGCAGGAGAAACACACAAATGAATCTGGCAACTATATTTGTGTTTATAGTCTAATCCTATGAAAGGGGGAAGAACTGAGGCAATTATAGTCATCTGCAGAAATAAGAATATACTTAGTAGCAAGTTCAAGTTTTCTTTTTGGTAAAAGTATTTAAGTTGGAAAATTGTGTGATCCATGGACATTTCTCTTTAAGAAAGCCAGCAGAGGAACTGCAAATGGACACAAAAGGAGTATCTGGAGGCAGCCTCTGTGAATGCTGACAGTAACAACAAGGAAATGATAGGGTGCAAAATATACTGAATAAAGTCAAGTATTTTACTTCACAGTACTTATATTAGCTTTGTACTTTTAACAAAAAAGAATAAATACAGAAGTGATTCAAACAGCCAGATAAATCCAAATGGTGCAAACTTGGTGAGATCCTGGGTGAGGAAATAAATGAAACTGCTCTGTATTTACTTGAAATCTGGTCCTTGAACTAAGATCCCTCCAAGAAAAGGAGAATAAAGACAGGAAACCTGCTGAGAGTAGCTTTATATGTAAAAATTATACATATTGAGGAAACTGCAGCTTTGTGTTCTGCAACTTGGCCCTTGAGTTTTAGACCTTTAGTTATGGCTTGCTTCAAAAATAGGATGCAAAGTCCCCCCCCTGTTTTATGCCCATCCTGATTTTTCCAGATTTTACAGTTAGTCTCTGCTGGCTCTTTTCAGGCTGCTTAAATCCATCAATTGATAAATGTTTTCATCCTGTCAATATCAGAGAAAAAATAGTAGGTATTACCCACTTTGAGACAATCCTCTCCATAGCTGTCTCATGACTTGGGTGGAAAAACAGCTACTCGCTGTGCTGTCAGTGTACACACCAGCATGTAAATGTGTATAAGGAGACAGGAAACAGGGTGCTTATAGTCTGTTTTTCTGGACTGTATGGCAAAGACAGTGTGTTCTCTGAATCTGTTGGCTACTAATAATCCCCAGTAATGCTTCATAAAAAATAATCTGATGCATGTAACAACATAATAGGAGGGAGAGAATGTATTTAAGTAAATTAACTGAAACATCCTCAAGAATTAATGTATTAAAGTGGTTAGAAAAGCTAGCAGAGGATAATAGGTTTGTCACCTTCTCCTGTTTGTCAGTAGAGACTGTTAAATGGTTGAAGCTGCTGTAGTACCGTGCATGCCAAATAGATGCAAAAATAACTTTCAGCACTAGAAAATCACCTGATAGCAATAAATATAGAGTAATATATTATACTTAGCTACTTGTTGTATGTATAAATACTATTATTTAATACTTGTGTGTGTGGTTGAATATGAATGCATAGCAAAAGAAATAAGAAATTTACTGATTTATTAGCATTGCAGATTATTAACATTTTCATGGGCAATCTTTCTTGCAACAAACTTTCTCTGTTCTGTTCGAAATTAATGAGAATTAGGCACCTGGGTTTCTTTAAAGATCTAGCTTGCAGTGTCCAAAGTTAACAAAAACGTTATTTTGTTTCAAGAAAATGGATTTTTCAGCTCAATTTTTAAATTTATAGGAGTGGTCTGTGAGAGGTGGAAATCCTGCTCTGTTTGTATGACCTACGTCATGCTGAGTACAGTATTAGGGCAGCAAGTATTTTTTTTTTCTAATTTTAACATACACACTAAAGAGACCAGATGCCATTTACTGTAGATAATTTGGCTGTATTTTTTGAGAAAAGCTATTGACAGTAACAGTGACTAGTCAGCATTTTTTCATTTATAGCTCTAGGGTTTGTTAAGATGCAGGTCTTGAGGTAAGTACAGATACTGGCTGAGAAACAGGAGAGAATGCCAAGAGCATGAGAACTCCCGTACAGAAAGAGTCGAACCCCTTTATCCCAATTGTGTAACTTCAGAGACTCTGTAAGCTGCAGATGACATGGTACAGGTCTTCTAAAAGAGCTATCAGAACTTAAAAAAATTAAACTGAGGTAAATTTTTGAATTCTAATATCTATCTCGCAGTTAATGGTCTCTTTGTCTCATTCTATTCAATGAGATTTTCCTTAATTTGGCTAATACAGTTTTTCTAGATAAACATGTGTGCATAAATTATTTCCTTTTCTTTCTGTATACCTTTCTCTTTCCATTCTGCTGGAATATTTTCACTGTAAACAGAAATGGTTTACCTTGGCCCTGCAATTAACAGTAACTTGGATCTCCTCGGTTTACTAATGAAACAGAGTTTGATACACAAAAAAAATATTTTTATATTAAAAAATGAGCTTAATTGTTTTATGGTTAGATCAAGACTGTACTTCTATGACTGTTTCCTATCTTTTTGTTACTGATATTCAGAAAGAAGATGATATTTCTCTATTATTAATTTCCCCAAAATCTTAAAAGACAATTTTTGGAAGGAAGTTTTCCAGTATCTGTTAAATAGCAATTCTTCAAAGTACTTGCTAAAAACAAATGTAAAATGTATGTAACAGTGCTGTTTGACAGATTTATTTAGGTGTAAACATACATACTGGTTTAGTAAAAGGCTTTTAAGTGCATACATTCCAGTTATCTGATTTGCTCATAAAATACAAAAATTGGACCTTTTTATGATGGTCCTAAAGTAACCTCTAATTTTATCAGTCTTTTTTTGAATCTGATAGATCTTTGAAACATACTGTACCAACTCTGAGTATTTCAGTAATTTAATCTATATTCAATTCTACAATAATTGAAAGAAAAAAATCTTAGAAATTTTAGTCTACAAGGCAAAACTGTTGTCTTTGTGACCAGTGTCTGATTTTCTTGCTCAATTTTAAAACAGTTGATGTACTAAAATGTAAATAGAGAAATAAAGTTTTAAGGAGGCAGATAACTTTAACATTTCTTCACATTTGATTTTTTTTGCTCATTTGTATTTAAAAAAAAAAAATCCTTGTATTACCATTACTAAATCTTCCATCAAATAGAGCAGTTTCCATTGGTTGGAGTCTCACTGATGAGTGTGTTTCTGGAGACATAATTTGTATTGTTTTGCAATCCTGAACTTCAAAACCTCACACCCAATTAGCTATTCGATGATTTTGAATCAGATCAGTATTTCTAATCTGAGAAATTGGATTTCTAATCACCTCTTTGGGGTGATCAAGACATTTTAAGTGCTTAGGGGTATGTGCCCAGTCCTGAATGACTGCTGCTGCTTCAGGTACTCAGTGTATCTGAAGTGTTTGCACAGAACTGGTGGACATCATTTGTGGTCCATGCAGGACCTTGGCCCTTCTGGAGGGGTACCTGCAGTGGTTCCTCTCTGCATCTTCATCTTTTTTTTGAGAAGATTTTTTGAGAATACTCTTGCTCCTGACCTATTAATTAAATTTGACCTTATTTAAGCAATAATAGTAATCATACTCCAAGTAAGTAACAGTTATTAACTTCCATTAGACTGAAGTCAGTTTCTTCAGTGATGTCCCCAAAAGTGACTGTTCTAATTTGGCATGTATCATTTCAGTGATAATTACTGTGGTAATGTTTTAAATGCATGTGGTGCCTTTCATTTTATGCAACAAGTAGGAGTTGAGAAAAATTAATGGATTTTGACTAGACTGTTCAGAGTACGCTAGAAAAGGAAACATTTGAATAGTGGTAAAAAAGAAATATGTAGCTTGGGCTATTTTTTCATGCAGACAGAACTCAAACAATTGGTCAGATTGTGTCTAAGATTTCCTAAACTTGCTTTTTGTCTGAGATCAGTCATGAAAATTTTGAGTCCTGAAAGTATGAGGAAAATTGGATAATGTGAAAATGGGATTTAAATTCTTCCAGTGCTTCCTTTGCATGATAAAATGTATGAACTTGCAGGTGTACTTACTCATCAGTGTGCATATATTAAAGTACATAGATTTTTTATTTTTTTTTTTTAGTGCTTGATGCACCCCCCACCATCCACCTGGCAAATCCTCCTCAAATACAGACAAAACCTTTTGGCAACTGAGGCAAACTAACACATGAAGCACAGTAATTAGCAGGTGTAAGTGTCTTCATGCCACGATTTTATATGTAAAGTTTAGAGAGAGCTCTCTGAAAAACTACAGCAATGACCTGCACTTGAATCATCTACAGGTACATCTAGAAATCAAGGGAAAAACAGACCTTGGATGACAACTTCTGCCTGAGCGTTTTTCCATACAAGTTCTTGATCCCTGACAGAAAGCTTTTTTATTTAGGAGGGTAATGGTTAAAAACATTTATGAGTAATGTGCAAATAAGGAGAGGTAACAGATGAAGACTGGTCACAAATGCATTCAGTTACAGTGATTTCAAGATGGATCCAGTTCAGACCACCCTAGAAAGGCTATTTGCTATGGAAGGCATCATGATTAGATATTTCTGGGATATCGATTCCCATACGCAAAGGCTTTTTGTGTGAAAGATGTAATACAAAACAGTGTATAAATAGTGAAATTACTACATTGGTGATGTTTGCATCACATACTAGCACATGAATATTTTCTGGGTCTCATCCCAGAAACTGCTGAGATAGTATGGTTTAGGAGAGGTATGGGATTCTAAGCAAGTAATTTAATTTGTACTTTGAATCACTCCCTGTCCAATAGCTCTTTTTAAAAAGTCAGTGGATTCCTTACTGCAGTAACTTAAAATGATATTTGGCAGGTTCCTGAATGTTTCTATTTAAATAATGTAGAATTAGTATCACTCTGTACAACTGTGTATTTTTTAAATGTAGAAAACTTTATTTTACAAATGTGCATATTAATTTTTCTGGATGAAGGAAACTATTTTCTTTTTTTCTTTGGTATATTAAAATGGTACGGTGCACTAACTGTTGAAAGATGGAAGGGGATGTCCTCACCTGAACTGCTTCATCATTTGTTATGCTCTATCTCTGGAGACTACTCAGAGTCTGGACTTGATGCTATGTCTCTTATGCTATGCCATGTTGGATACAGAGGATTACTGAGAATATATCCTGTTGAGCTTGTGTTCTGAAATCTCAACCTTCTTTAGTCTAACAAAACCTTCTGAAACCTGACTCCACTATCTCTCATAACAACAACAAAAAAATCCATAAGAAGTATATACAAAAGGGATAATAGAGATTTAATAATGTAAGTTCTAAATGAAAAGTAATGGTACAATATTGCCAGTGTCATATCAAAACACATTTAATGTAATCTAGTACTAGAATAAGGAATAATAAGAATTTTAAAATTGGAATACACTTAGATTACTAATCCCCTTTGTGTGCCATTAATGTGAATTCTCATTAAACTGAGTCCAAAATCTAGTTCTGCAGTCCCCATCAATTGATGGTGCAATTTTGTTAATGCAAATTTTGAGTCAAATAATGGCTCACAAATAACAGTAGTTCTTACAGAACTTTGTGATACTATAGAAGGGCATGCACAGTGTAGACTATGGATTCAACATGGAAATGGTAAAGAGTTATCGAAGAGCTCCCAGACAGTCGAGTGAAATTAATGTTAAAAGCATAAGCATGCATTTGCTGCGCCATACCAAGGTCCATCTAGGCTGCTTTTTGATGACGGTGGCCAAAGGAAGGTTCTCTGCCTTCAGGCTGTATGCTTTCCATTCAGCTTCTGACACAAAATACAGTTAACCCACCTCAATGGCATGTAGTAGGAGCAGAAGGGCCTGTCTCTGTTCACTCCTTTCCAGCAGAGTGAGCAGACAGATACCTGATTCTTGCTTCAGAAGGCTCTCACCTGTGGGATCCTGTAGAGATCAACACCTTTTCTCTTTTTCTTCTGTAATTGCTAAATACCACTGCAGGCAATAACACGCGTGTTACCTTCTGCTTTATCTATCATTTATGGTTAAACAGTGCGACACCTAAAAGGTGAAATAAAGTTGACTCTGCGCAAGACCAAGACTTGCTGCCATCACCAATTCTATTTGGCTTTCATTTTCATACATTTGTGGACATTTGCCACAGTGGTGAAAAACAAAACCAACCCCTGTGGACTTATGAAACTTCCTTCCTCAGTCAAAAGCTGCTTGAGACCATTGCTTTAAGCCATGCACAGACAAAAATTATTATAAATTGGATAAAAGATTCTGTAACTTCCCTTTTGAAATTCATGCTCCAGGCAATTTTGTCTGTGGTGAAGGAGATGGAATTAAAGGCAAGTGGGGGGGGAAGGGAAGTCTGTGAAGCATGGAAACCTTTTCCAAACATATTACAGAATGGAAATCTAAAAATAATAGATGCAAAGCTGAAGGTTGATGAGTGTAGTCTGGGAATAATCCAAAAGTATTGCTTGGCTTCCTGTTAGTTTAGAGATACTTCAGTGGGATATCCTTATTCCCTGATGGAAAGCATAGGAGTTTTTTATCTTTTCTTACTTATTTAAATAAGGTAAAGGGAGGTAGAAAAACAAAATTTAAAAAAGATCTATATGAATTAATAGTGTGGCTTTTAAGGTGAAAGCTGGTTAATTGATCACTATAATATTACTTAAATATTTCATGTAATTAATACATATGCTCTGTCAAAAATGCTGATTCAAGTAGAACTGTTTGACACGTGAACTGGAGAGTACACTGCAGAAAAATCCTAACAAGTGAGGTATGGAAACGATGACAAATTTTTCTAGTTCATTATGTGCTGCAGTGGAATACAGCTGCTAACAATCAGATATGCTTACTGTTTGTAGTGTAATACATTTGAAGATTCTAATTAGTCATTCCATATGTGTTTTTGATTTGCCTCAAAGACAACAGTAGAAGCTGGGGATGTAAGAACAGTTGTTCTGTGTTTCCACTGTAATCATGATATTACTACCATTCCTTTAACAGGCAAATTAAACAACTTGTTTACTTAAGTAATGATTTAACTAGTTAGAGTCAACAATGCTATTTTTGGAGGAGGAGTTACGCAAGTTTCATCCTTACTGTTGGATGTAGAAAAGTAAATACTACAAATGAGCTTAAACAAATAAAATATGCAATCAAATCAACCTTGGAACAAGAGCCAGAACATAACTGTGTCAATGTGATGGGAGGGGCAGAGGGATGGGCTCTTCTCTGTGGAGCCTGGTGTCAGGAAAAGGTGGTGGGCACAAACTGAAATATAGAAAATTCTGTTTGAATGTAAGAAAAAAAAAAATAAATTCTTTATTGCTGTGAGGATGGTCAAACACTGGAGCAGGTTGACCAGAGAAACAATGGGGTCTCCATCTGTGGAGATATCGAAAACCCAACTGGCCAAGGACCTGAGCAACTTGCTGTGCTTTACCCTGTTTAAAATGAGGGCAGGGGGTGGACTAGACAATCTCCAAAGGTCCCTTACAACCTCACCTAGTCTGTGATGCTGGTTTCTGTCACTGGCTTTCCCCACTCACCTTCTTTGGGTGTGATGGGAATGGGCTGCTACTGGGGAGGTCACTGCCCTTCGGCAGCAGCTCCCCTTCCCTTGCAGAGCAACTTGTTCTTTCTGCTCCTGGACATCGTGATTCAAACTTGCAAGGAAACAGAAGAAAGTTTTGATTTCCCAACCTGTTATTTTTTCCATGAGATTCTGTGCAGAACTCGGAGTTTTTTTAAGACTGTTTTAACTGCAGAGTTGGATGTGGAAGATGAGATCAAGTGTTTCAGCAGCAGCTGGGAGTGGGGGTTACTTGTCGGATGGCTGGGTCTGGGAGGTGAAATGACAAAGCTGATGAACAAGAGTCATGGGGCTTTTCTTACAGGCTTACAGCAGTGTCACTTTTGGGGAATATTTCTTTTGGCTTGTGTACTTGTGAGAGAGATTTTCAGTGGACCCTAAAAGTCTAGAAGGAAGTAATAAGAATAGCCCCTTCAACAGAAGAATCAAGTACATAGAAAAGTGAGCAAAGTGCATAGAGATGTGTCAGAGAAGAGAAAGGTTGGGGGGAAAGAGCAATAAAAGCAGGTGACAGCAGAGGCAAAAAAGATGAACAGCCTGTGACAGTCAACTGAAAAGACAAGTGAAAAGTGCATTTGTTTTCTTACTGCATTAAGAGTGCATGTTTAGTCTTAATTCCTGCTTTCACTTAACTTTTAATTCAAATGTATAAAAAACAGCCAAACAAACGAAACAATCAAATACAAAACACAAGGAGCTAAAAAAGTAATTTACCTAAACCCTCTTGTTTTGCAGCTAGCTGAGAGTCTATATGTGAATGGGTAAAGGTGGCTTTGTGAGAAACTAGTCATCATTGTAGTTTAGAGCAGCACTGTATCTTTAATTACTTCTAGATGCTCAAGTGGCCTTCCTGAGCTGCCATTCCACCAACGTGGCATTACCAAAGCAAAAGTTTTAATTATCTCCTGGCCTTTACCCATCTGCTCTGCCAGGTTCAGTAGTGACACAATAGGAACTAATTGTTTCAAGTACTTTATGCCTCAGGATTACCCTGTGTTAAATTCATCTTCAACCACATACTAAGATGAAAAATAGGCACTTTGATCCTTACCTGTCCTATTATACTCCTTTTCCTTCTCTACATCAAATCATTATATTGTCTCCAAAAAAAATGGTTAGTTCCAATATATTCTGAAGTGTGTGATCTGAACATGGGGATGAAGGGTACTGCAGAAACTTGGTTGTATTGAATTTAGGGTTTGGACATGGATACTAAAATAGCAACATCCATTTCACTCATGTTTACTGAAGCTGAATTTCTCATATAGGGAGATAGTGATGTAGCATGATAGCTGTGGGTATTTGTACAGGGAGTGAAATGTCTTGATTTTCTGCCAGGATATTCTAGTATGTGAACCCCTTTGCAATTAATTGCGCAGCCTGAATTCTCAATAACTCACTGTCAAAACAGGGGGAGTATTTAAATAGAACAAGCAAGGGTACGTCTCTTTGGTGTGCTGGTGTGCATGCTTACATACCTTCCAGAGAAGTGCAGTACTTCAGAGCTTTGGAACTCAAAGAGCAAGAAAACAATTTCAAGATGTGGTCTGATATGATGTAAACTATCTCTAAAAAAATAGTTTTCAAAACATGCTGGAAGTATTGGTTATTGACTGTTATTTCTGCTGGAAGAAAGACGGGAATCTGTATATGAAGTTTAAAAACACTTCTGAGACATTTGCTGACTTCCCTTGAAAACTAGCTATGAACAATCAAATTTCATCATATCTGCAAAATCAGTTATTATTGAAGAGAATGTTCCCAAGACGAGTGGAGCACATTTAAATACACTGTCAGCTCTTAGTCATATTAGCTTAGTTTTAGGTAGTCCTGTGAGGAGCAGGGAGTTGGACTCTGATCCTTCTGGGTCCCTTCCAGTTTGAGATATTCTGTGATTCTAGGACTATCTCCTGCTTTTACCCTCAAATCCATGTTCCCTTGTGCAACAGACTGCAAATCAGGTGGTTGTTATCCTCCATCAAGAGATCATTCCACTGGCACATCAGCGTATGCCTTGCCAAGGGAAAGAACAGGGCAGAGCAAATACAAGTTGCTGTTAAATAACTTTACCACCTATGTGCAAAATGTCTAATTGAAAAACAGTGCTACATATATTCTGTGCACAAACGTGTTCCCGTGCCTGTGGAAGGATAGGGAGGGGAGGATTAGGAGCTACCATCTTGCTGCAGGACCCACTGCCTTTTTGGCACGTGCAGGGTGATGGTGCCCCACAAAACATACCTCCTTATTCACGGCAGCCGTGAGAGCTGGTGTTAATACACCTCGAGGCTGCAATTCTGTCCCTCTGCTCTGTGGCGTGGGCTGGGGGAGAAAATTCTTGTCATTCTACTTTTTAAAGGTGGAAAAATATTTGGGTTGTAGTAAGCTTTATCTCAAGGTGTGCATAACGGATCTCTTTTCGATACAAACAGTGTGAAGTGGAGGAAAGAATGAGATGATGATAGAGGTTATTGTTCCTCATTCCTTGTGTCTTATCAGCTCGTCTCTGCTCCGACATTACAGCCTGTCATCCTGTGGTTGGTAAGCACTTTGAAACAATGCTGCAATGCTGTTTCATGGTGTTATCTATAGGATAAGCTGAGAGGATGCCTTGCCGTGATGCCTGTTGTCCTCTCTGGGTTCTCCATGTTTTTCTGCATCTGTTCCAGGGGAATTTTTTGCCTTTTGAGTTAACTTTTCCTCTCAAGTAATTGTACAACCATAGTCTCCCTGACAACAAACTTTGTCATGCAGATGTATTAGAAAAGCCTCTGACTTATTTGTTCCACGATTGGGCCTACACAAGCCCAAACAAAAGGATGATTTTGTATTGCGTGTCAACCTTGAGAGCGGGGAGGAACCTTCCACCTCCAGCCCGCGGGGGGAGCAGCCGCTGTGGCGGGGCAGGGCAGAGCCACAGGCGGGTGAAGGGTCCCCGGGTCTCCGGGGCATGCGGGAAAGGCGCGGGGAAGGCAGATCCAAAGGGCAGGTAACACCGACGCGCAGGTCCTGCCTCCCTCCCTCCCGAGCGCCGGAGAGCCGCGCTGGGCGCCCTCCTGGAGATGGCAGCATTGAGCAAGGGATCTGTCAGTGCTGCTCGCCGCGCTCCTCTCCGACCCGGGGGGGAGAGTTACGCGTGCGGTGCGTTTCAGCCCTGGCAACTGCGGAGCACGCTGAATACGCGGTTTAATTTAGCATGTAACGATTCTGGGAGATACAGTTAGCTGCGTGGCGCTATGCGGGGGAAGACTCTTCTGGGGACCTTTCCCGGCCCGCGGCGGTGCCCAATCTCTCGCTCAGCACCCGGGGAGAGGCCGCCGCCGCCGCCGGGGACGCGCCGCTTCGGGCCGTGTATCGGCCGGAAGCCGTTCCCGTGGGGCGGAACGGGCCCCGGCCCGGCGAGGAGGGTCCGGCGGCCGCCGAGTGTCCCCCGGCCGGCAGAGCCCCACTACGGCCGGCAGCCGCGGCTCCCCCGCTCCCCTCACGGCGGCGGGCGGGCGGGCGCCGCCTCGCCCTGAGGGGCGGCGGTTAACGGCGGCGGCTCCGCGCTCGGGCCTGCCCCGCCGTGCGGTGCCGGCGAGAAGGAAGGCGGGGAGGAGCAGGAGGAGGGAGGCTTTCCGCCACGCCGGGCTCGCCGCGGCTAAAGCCGCCACACTGCAGAGGCCGCCGGCGGCAGTTATAAATAACACGCCGCTGAATGGCGTCTACGCTTCCTTTACTACGCGCCGCGCCTCAGCCGGGCCGGGCGCCGCCCCCCGCCGCTGCCGTGACGGACAGGCGGCGGCACCAATGGGGGCGCGGACCCCGGCGGGCGGTGCGGCGGCGGGGCCGGGCCCGGCGGTGGCGGCCCCTGCGGCCGCGCTGAATGAGGGCAGGGAGAGAGGCAGGGAGAGAGAAAAGGAGGGCGGGGAGCGGCGGGGCGGGCCGCGGGGCCGCGGCGCTGGGCTGGCCGGGAGCCTGGCGGCGGCGGCTCCGGGGATGGTCCACGCACTGGCGCCGTCACGTGTTGTTCTCCTTGGAGCGAGCCGGAGCGGCGGCGGTCGGAGGGGGCTGGACGGGCGAGCGCGGCCCCCGCCGACTGTTTCGGTGTGGGGCGCCGAGAAACTCGTCGAAGAAGCCGGCGGAGAGGGAGTCGCCGCGGCGGTGCCCGCTCCCCCGCCGGGCTGGGGCACGGGAGGGGGCCGCGCCGGCGGCCGCTGAGGCGCTGCCGACTGGAATGAAGAGGAGGAGGAAGAGAGGATGTTCCTTTGGCGCCCGGGCTGCCTCCCCTCCCTCCCTCCCGCCGCTGCCGGGCTGCGCCGTGTGTGGAAATGGCACTTTCTCTGCCTAACGAGATGGGACTGAATGGGGTCGCCAGCCTCCTCCGCACGCTTGAGCGGGAGAAGCAGCAGCAGCAACCCCGGCGCTGATATTTGGGAAAGGGGGTGGGGGGGAAAGGTTGTGTTGTGGGTGGCTTTTTCTTATTTTTTTTTTTTTTGGTTTTCTCTTTTTTTGAGGGGGGGAGAAGAGAGAGGGAGGAGGGAAAGCAGCGTGTATTTTTGGGTGCAAACCCCGGACTTTGCAAAACAATCTCCGCCCCCAAGAGGATATTTAATCTGCAACAGAAATCGCTACTTGCGGAGACAAACTTGAGACGGGGAAAGGGTGCGGGCGGCGGAGGAGGGAGACCCCAGCCCCGCTCCCGGCGGAGCCCGACCCCGGCGAGGGAAGATGCGTTTCTCTTTCCCGGCGGCTGCTCCTGGGACGAGACTTTCGTCTGGACTGATCGGGAATGGACTTTTTAAGGACACGCTTACCCATCTAAGGGCGACTTGGGCATAAACAGCAACGCAAACTCTGATTTGGTGCTGGAAGCTGCCTGTGCCACTGAACAGCTGCTCTCACCCTGCTTCTGGCCCTCCCCTGTCCCGTCCTCAGAGGAGGATCCTGAGCTATTTTTCTTTTTCGTTTGTAAGTGTTGTTGCATTAAT
Source organism: Scolopax mira (assembly GCA_004320125.1). Lineage (NCBI taxonomy): Eukaryota > Metazoa > Chordata > Aves > Charadriiformes > Scolopacidae > Scolopax > Scolopax mira. The sequence goes on along the minus strand of BJBW01002652.1, from coordinate 154,526 downwards.
TTTATTTTAGGTGGTCGTTTTTTCCACCTGGCTTGGCTGTTTTGGGGTCTTGCGGACTGGTAGCTGCGGTAACAGCTCCACCACCTCTCATCATGGCTAGCCCCACAGATAATAACGAGGGCTTCTTCTCAGATGTCAGAAAGGTGGGTTACTTGCGCAAACCCAAGAGCATGCATAAACGCTTTTTCGTGCTGAGGGCAGCCAGCGAGTCTGGACCCGCCCGGCTGGAGTATTACGAGAATGAGAAGAAATGGAGACACAAGTCAGGGGCCCCCAAGCGCTCCATCCCACTAGAAAGCTGCTTCAACATCAACAAACGGGCTGACTCCAAGAACAAGCACCTGGTGGCCCTCTACACCAAGGACGAGCACTTTGCCATTGCAGCTGACAGTGAGCCTGAACAGGAGAGCTGGTACCAAGCGCTGCTGCAGTTGCACAACAGGGCCAAGGGCCACCACCATCACCACCACCACCACAGCGACGTTACCTTTGGAGGCAGCAATGCGGGACTGGGGGAAGCAGGTGAGGACAGCTATGGTGAGGTAGCCCCTGGCCCAGCTTTTAAGGAAGTTTGGCAAGTAATTCTGAAGCCTAAGGGCCTAGGCCAGACAAAGAACCTGATTGGCATCTACCGCCTGTGCCTGACTAACAAGACCATCAGCTTTGTGAAGCTGAATTCAGATGCGGCTGCTGTGGTGCTGCAGCTGCTCAATATCCGTCGCTGTGGTCACTCTGAGAACTTCTTCTTCATTGAGGTGGGGCGCTCGGCTGTCACTGGGCCCGGTGAGTTCTGGATGCAGGTGGATGATTCAGTGGTGGCGCAGAACATGCATGAAACTATCTTGGAGGCCATGCGAGCAATGAGTGAGGAATTCCGACCCCGCAGCAAGAGCCAGTCCTCCTCAAACTGTTCCAACCCCATCTCTGTGCCCCTTCGCAGCAGGCATCATGTCAACAACCCTCCACCCAGCCAAGTGGGCCTCAGCCGCCGGTCCAGGACTGAGAGTGTCACAGCCACCTCTCCTGCTGGTGGTGGGGGAGGAGGTACGGGTGGCAAACCCAGCTCTTTCCGGGTTCGAGCATCGAGTGATGGGGAAGGCACGATGTCGAGGCCTGCCTCTGTAGATGGTAGCCCAGTTAGTCCCAGTGCCAACCGGACCCATTCGCATAGGCACCGTGGCAACTCCAGGCTCCATCCTCCGCTCAACCATAGCCGGTCCATCCCAATGCCTTCCTCGCGCTGCTCTCCTTCAGCCACCAGTCCAGTCAGCCTGTCATCCAGCAGCACCAGTGGCCATGGCTCCACCTCGGACTGCCTGTTTCCACGAAGGTCTAGTGCTTCGGTGTCTGGCTCCCCTAGCGATGGTGGATTTATTTCTTCTGATGAGTATGGTTCCAGCCCATGTGACTTTCGCAGCTCCTTTCGTAGTGTGACCCCAGATTCATTGGGACACACCCCACCAGCTCGGGGCGATGAAGAGCTCAACTACATCTGCATGGGGGGGAAGGCCACCTCCTCTTGCTGCAGCCTGGCAGCCCCCAATGGCCACTTCATCCCACGCACTTGTCACCCACAGCAGCAGCCCCGCTACCCTAGCACACCGTGCTGTCCTCGAGGTGGTAACGAGGAGGTTGCCGACTTGGAGAAGGCATTCAGGAAGCGGACTCACTCTGCAGGCACATCGCCCACCATCTCCCACCAGAAGACACCCTCACAGTCTTCAGTGGCCTCCATTGAGGAGTATACAGAGATGCTGCCTTCTTACCCCTGTGGCGGCAGCCGGCTGCCCTCCTACCGGCACTCCGCCTTTGTGCCTACTCACTCCTACCCAGAGGAGTGTCTGGAGATGCACCACCTGGACAGCGGCCATCATCGGACCAACTCCGCCCCGCACACGGACGACGGCTACATGCCCATGTCACCTGGCGTAGCCCCTGTGCCCAGCGGTGGAGGGCCCCCCAAGGGTGGTGACTACATGCCCATGAGTCCTAAGAGTGTGTCAGCCCCCCAGCAGATCATCAACCCTGGCAGGGGGGGCCGCCACCCTCCAGCCACTATGGACTCCAACGGCTACATGATGATGTCCCCCAGCGGCAGCTACTCCCCCGAGAGCGGTTCTACGGGCTATGGCAAGATCTGGACAAATGGCGCTGGCCACCACCCAAAACTCTCGGTGGAGAGCAACGAAGGGAAGCTCCCCTGCGGTGGCAGCGACTACATCAACATGTCCCCAGCCAGCGGCTCCACCACCAGCACCCCTCCTGACTGCTATTTCGGAGGCGCGGGGCAGCCAGGCGTTGAGGAGGCCGCCACCGCGACCCACCACAAACCCATCTACTCCTACTTCTCGCTGCCGCGCTCCTTCAAGCACGTGCACCGGCGGGGCGGCAGCGGGGTGGCAGGCGAGGAGGGCAGCCCCCAGCCCCGCATGGCTCTGGGCTCGGGCCGCCTCCTCTACGCCGCCGAGGACTCGTCCTCCTCCACCAGCAGCGACAGCCTGGGCGGCGGCGGCACCGAGGGCGGCCCCCCTCCGCAGGCGCAGCCCCCGCGCAAGGTGGACACGGCCGTGCAGACCAAGGGCCGCCTGGCGCGACCCACCCGGCTGTCGCTGGGCGGCCCCAAGGCCAGCACCCTGCCGCGGGCCCGGGAGCAGCCCCCGCTCCTCCTGCCCCCGGAGCCCAAGAGCCCCGGCGAGTACGTGAACATCGAGTTCATCGCCGGGGAGAAGCCGGCCTTCCCTTCGTCCGCCCTGGGGCTGGGCCTGCCGCCGCCGCCGGGCAACGAAGGCGCCGAGGAGTACGTGAACATGGAGCTGGGGCCGCCGCGGCCCCCCTGCCCCGCCGGTTTCTCCGCCGCCCGGGCGGTCTCCACGGCCCGGTCCGGCCGAGGCGCGGCCCCCGGCGGCCGGGACTACGTGACGATGCAGCTGGGGGGCGCCGCCGCCGGGGGCTCCTGCTCGGACTGCGCCGACAGCCCTTCCCCCTGCTCGCCCGCCCTCCTGCTCAGCTACGCCGACGTGCGGACGGGTCGCTCCGCCGCCGAGAAGCCCCCTCCGGCGGCGACGGCTTCCCCGGAGCTATCGCGGCCGCCGGCCGAGCTGTCGGCGGCGCCGCCGCGCTCCTCCTCCCTGCTGGGGGGTCCCGGCGCGGGCAGCGCCTTCACCCGCGTCAGCCTCAGCCCCGGCCGCAACCAGAGCGCCAAGGTGATCCGCGCCGACCCGCAGGGCGGCCGGCGGCGGCACAGCTCCGAGACCTTCTCCTCCACGCCCAGCGCCGCCCGCGGAGCGGCGGGCGGCGGCGGCGGCGGGCTCGGGGCGGCCTTCCCCTGCGGCGGCGCGGGGGGCGCCGAGGAGGTGAAGCGGCACAGCTCTGCCTCCTTCGAGAACGTCTGGCTGCGGCCCGCCGCGGGGGAGCCCCGCCGGGAGCCGGGGGCCGCGCCCGCCCTGGAGAACGGGCTCAACTACATCGACCTGGACTTGGTGAAGGACTTCAGTCACCGCCGCCGCCACCACCACCTCCACCCCCCCGCCGAGGGCGCCGCTCTGCCGGGGGGCAAGCAGCCGCCGCCGAAGCCCCCGGGCCAGCCCCGCGGGAGCGGCCACTCCAGCGACGACTTAAGCGCGTACGCCAGCATCAGCTTCCAGAAGCGGGAGGAGATGTAGGAACCGGGCGGCCGGCGGGGAAGGTGAGCCGGGGGCGGGGCGAGCGCGGGTGAACGGCCCCGGGCGGCTCCGTGAGGGGACAGGGCCGGGGGTGGGTGCTTGGGGACACCTCGGTGGTGGTGTCTTCCCGTGGGGACTCGACAGGGCGCCCTGAGGCCTTCTCCCCGGCGGTGGGGGGCTTCGGGAGATGCCGTGGCGCCTCAGGTTGGTTTCGTGGTGCGTTTTGGCCTTAGTATCTGCAGCACGTTTGAATGGCAGATACATCCAGGAGCACAGCATCCCGCGGGTGTCCCAGCTGCTGGCCCTTGCCCGCAGGGGCCGGGGGGGGGGGCTTGCTCCCAAAGCACGCCCGGATGCTCCTGTTCAGATGAGGAAATAATACTGTGCTGTGTTGCCACATTTCCTTACTTTTGAGAATTATGTGTGCTTCAAAAGTGTGTGTAGGGGAAAAAAAAAAGTTTAAAAAGTGAGTTGGCTAAATCATAGGACTGGAAATGGGAAACTCCCATTCTAATCCTGGTTTGGTCAGTCATCACTCTTGTGGCCAAGGGGAAAACAGTCAACCGTGCGGGCTCTTGCTTTCCCATGTGCAAAACACAGTTAATGGCATCTACCTCACAGGGCTGTGATGAGTGTTAATTCAGTTTTGTTGGGAAGGTGCTTTGAATTTGAAAACAGACTTCAAAGGCTTCTGTCGCTTGTGTTTCAGCTGATACTAAGCGTGGCTGTCCCATGCTTACAACAGCGTTGTGAACTGCGTAAGAAATGGGCCATATGAGCTGTGTCTTTGGCAATTACTGATATATTCTATTTTTTTATTGAAGCTTTTCATTTTGAATTTGGGAAAAACTTCTACCAGGCTGTTGCATGTTGATTACAGGTGTATAAGATGAGTAGGACCGTTGTGGCAAGCAATGTGATGTTTTTGCTATACAGGAACTTTATATGCAGCACGTAACAAGATATATCTTGTTTAGAGCTCCTGAAGTACAGTGGAGCTGTGTGAGTCCTTTCCCAAAAGGTGAAGACCATTTTGGTGCAGCAAGTGCTAGTAGGTAGCTACCCTGTTAATCTAGTGACGCTCGATTTTAGCGGTTTTCTACACACTTGAGCAGCAGCAATCACGGTAGTTTAAGTAGTTATTATCAATAAGTGCAGTGATATTATGGGATGAATCTCATACCACTGTTTACATTGTACATGTAATAAACTTACTGTTTGTATTGCATGTTCCCTTGGCTCCAGGGAATGCTGAAGGCTGGTCTTGGTATGATGCCCGGGATCATATATTCACCATTTTTATGTTTTCCATCCTTATAACCCAAACTAAAGTAAAACAATTGCTTCGCATTTGCTACTTAGCACTTGCTGCTGTTGCTTGTTAGAGCAATGCAGTATCAGGTGTTAGTCTCATGTGACCAGTCAATACCAGGTTAATTTCAAAGTCTGAGGTAAGGTTTAAGATCAGCACAGATATTGGTGATCTGGTTGAAATAGTAACTGGTAGGAAATTATTATTTTTGTGCATACGAAGCCCTGTATCAGGCTGCCCAGGGAGGTCGTGGAGTCCCCTTCTTTGGAGATTTTCATGGCCCACCTGAGTCTTGAAATGACATGCTCTAGCTCTGTGCAGTCCTGCTTCGGTGGGGGAGTTGGACTAGATAATCTCTATGGTCCCTTCCAACTCTAAAAATTCAGTGAAATTCAGTGAAATACCTGACAGAAGTGTGCTGGCTGTCACAATACGTTGTCTGTGACCAGGCTTACACCACCACACCCTTCCTCTGTTCTGGGGTGCGCTTACAAGAGCCTGTCTAGACTGTCCTGGTGATGCCTGCCCTTACCCTGGAATCTGTTTCTGCCCAGGGCAGCATTGGTCTTAGGAACTCTTCAGGAGGGGACTTTTACCAGAGGATGCAACATGTTGCACTCTAAGTCACATTGCTAGGAGCATCACTTCCCCTCTCTCCCTCATCATCATCCCCCCCCCCCCCCCCCCCCCCCCCCCCCCCGCCCCCAATTGGGTGCTAAGATTGGGGGAGAAAGTGTGAGAGAAAATCCTCTGTCAGCATGTGGATAAATGATAAATGTGTTCAAGAGCATGAGAATGCAAGTCTAGGGGGGAGCAGTGTCATAACTGTTTAGTTACACGTTTTTTACTGCTTTCTTTTGCTGTAGACAACCTACTTAATTGATCCTATGTGTCATCTTTAACAAAAAAGCTGTGGCAATGTTTTCCATCATGGTGGTAGGTAAATACCTGCTGTTCAGTGGAGGATCAGGACATGGAAGACCTGATGCAGGAACATGCTTGCATTACTTCTTGCATGAGAAGTATTATGTGTCTGTTTTTCAGAGCAGGGTTGTGAAAGGTAGTGTCTAATGGAGCAATTGCTATTTGAAGTTGGTTCTTATTTCCCAAAATTAGGATTGGACTGAGTAAGCACAGCTTCTCCTGGGAGGTAGGGGAAGAGTCAGGCTATAATTATATGGGGAGTTTGTAGCCATGGCTGTTCCCTTTCCCTTCCCACTATAAAGCTGTGTTAGTTGCTTGGAGCATTCTCAGACATTAACCCTTTAGACTCTTTAACTTCCCAGCCTAGATTTCCTACCATCAGCTGAAACTTTCCTCACAAAATTTAGCCTGACTAGCTCATCTGTTGTTGAGTGTGTTAAGGAAAAAAACCAACAATGTTTTATCCGTGTTAAACCATTTTTACAGCTGTTTTTTGACACATCCTCATACCTTTTTTTTTTGCTGTGGAGGTGGAACTCAGGTTTGGCAGGGGAATTGGCCCAAGTAGCTAATGCCTTATGCCATTCTTGAGAAAATCTGCCTGGAGGTGAGTGATTTACAGGCCTGCAAACAGTCTGTTTGCACATGCCTGAAAAAGTTTTTGAGCACCTTCAGCTAAACCATTCTCCTGAAACCTCTGCGTGCTGTGAGGGTGCTCCAGTTCTCCAAAGCTTTGTATTTCCAAGAAGCAGCTGGGTGGGCTCTGCTGCCTCAGCCTCCGTGAGCGTTCCCCATGCTCCTCCTGCGAGGTCAGGCTGTCCAGGCTCTGGCTGAGAGCAGGGAGGCTGCAGTTGTTTTTCTCCTGGTGGTGCCTGAGCAACACGAAAGAGGGAGGAAAAGCTACTTGCTATGTTTGCAGGTATGGTGGAGAGAACATCCAGACCTGGAAGGAGAGAGGTGAAGTTGCAAGTAGCAAACAAGGGATGGGGAAGGCTGCACTAAGTACCCTCTCTTGGTCTCCGTCTCCTTCATGGGTTATTATTTACATTTTTAATTTCAGAAGTGCCAAAAGGATTGCATGCACTCTTTTTTTTTTTTTTCCTCCTCTCCATAGGGCAGCCTTCTACCCCACCTCAAAGGCCAAAACTGTCTGTATAACTCTTGTTTTATCCATTCTGGAAGTTTCTGTTGTTCCAAACTACAAGACAAGGACCCCAAATATTGGCCATCCATCTCCTAGAGGGTAAAATTATTGTTGGTGCTTTGCTGTAAGCTAGCTAACTCCTCTTCCCTGCTCCCTTGTCTTCCCCCCCTCCAGCTGCCTCCAAGTTGTTCAGGCATTACATTACACATTAAGTGTTTTTAAGCTATTTCAAGTGCACTTCTCCTAACATTAGAGATACTGGTTAAAATAATCACATTGTTTTCCAAATTTAATTAAGCACAATTTCTCCCGCACTCGCAGCATTCCTTTGTGCTCTCCTATCCCCTTGCCTTCCCTGTCATATATTCTTGGCCGTTTCCTAACAACTGGCCCTTCCCTGGCCTTTCTAGCTCTCTTCTCTCACCCCATTAAAAGCGCAGCAGTTTAAGTGCAGTCCCAAATGCTTCCCTCTGCTTCAGAGCATTGGGCGCTGTTGTGTGTGCCTAGCCTCGCCAGTGACTCTGCGGTGCTTGGATCCTCTGATGAGTGGACTTCTGAGCTGTAGCTGGAAGGCCACGATACTGCAGCAGCCAAATCCTGCTGGGAAATACCAGCCTGTGACAGGGAGAAAGTGAGGCGAGAGCTGGGGAGGGGGGAAGAGCAGTGTTGCTGTGAGGCGTTTTCTTCCTGTTTGGAGTTTTGCGTGTGAGATGAGCAGATGTTGTGGATATGCTGTGGATCCTGCTTTTGGGGTTGCTGTGAGAAGACAAAGACTCTTAGAATGAGCAGGGGTTTTGAAGATGAACCGCTGATAGCTTGGTTTCTAAGTATATAGTCAAAAAATATTCCAAAAAGGAAACCATTAGTTGTTGGCTCCAGAGAAACAGGAAAGGCTGTAGTAGGATGGTAGCATGAATTCAGGTATGTGGCTTTGATCTCCGGAGCTTCAAAGCAAAATCATTATTCCTCTCCCTCATTTCCATTTTGTTGATGAGTCTGAGAACTCGTGAAAGTGAGTGCTAATAACACCGAATAGAATATGTGTAGTGTGAGCAAGTGGTAACTTGGCTCACTCACAGCTTTAATGATGCCTCTTTTACCCAGTGCATGGGTGGTTTGGGTTTTTTTGGTGATGTAAGAAAATGGAATACAGTACAATGGCATCTACGTGATTGTTACACCTTTTGTTTGGTTCCAGTTAAAGCAAAGCACTACTAAAGGGAAGAGCTAAACATTTGTTTGGGTCTCATGAAAGTACATGTGATGGTAAACAGAAAATTACTTATGTAATTCTTGGATAATATACCTGTTTTGTTTTGGGTTGGGGGGGGGAGATTGCTTGCTTTTTTATTTTTTTTTCTTTAATGGTTTTCAGTAGTTCGTTCTATTTCCTCAAGTTAAAAACTTAAGGTGGAAGAACTAAAACACAGCAAATGCCAAAAGAAGACATGTACAATTAAAATAAGTTTTTTTGGAGAGGTGGTTTACAGAACTGAAAGAACAGAAGTTTCTGTAGTATTGGGTCAGCACCAAGGTAAATACCAGTAAGTTATGGAAATTTTCCATGCTTTATGGGTATTACTGTACACAAAACAGTGCATTTCTTACTGTATGCACACACCAGTCTTTCCCCATTCCTAATTATTTGCCAAAATTGAGCCTGTGTCTCCACATAGTTGTATATTTGCAGTTTTCCTGTTTAACAAGACCACAAGCTTATAATTAATGGGTTTGGGTTTTTATTGTTGGGTGATGTTTTGTTTTAGGATTTGGTTTTATTTGTGGGTTTTTTTTTTTTGTAATTTAGACAGTAGATCAGTTCCTTTAATCTAGCTACATTAAGTTGTAGTATTGATTATTTTCCTGCACACATCTTGATTTTAATGATGAGTTTCTTGGGACCTTTCTGATTTGTTTTACTGGCTTAAAAACTAGAACTGTATGATTTATAAACCAATCCGGTTGATTGTGAGGTACTGTGTGGACTTCTTTATCACATAGGTTTTCTATTTAGTCAGAATTTAAACTGGTTTCTGAATGTGGTTTAAATTTGAAAATTAAACAAAGCATTGCAGGGCAAGGATGATGTTCTTTTTTAACTAGCAACTGTGGATACATCATATGTTTCCTTAGATAACATTTGTAAATAGAGAATTACAACTCTTAAATGAAATGCAGCAAGCAGCTGTGGAGTAGGAATGCTATTTGAGCAATATCTTCAGTATGTTGGGTTGTTTCAGGATTACTTTATAGTAGCTGAAATTTTGATATTCATTAGGGCTATACAGTTTTCATGACTATAAATACATGAATGCAATGCTGAAAGTAAAATGTACTTGACTATTCTTTTGAACAAGTTGCTGTAACTGTACAATAGCTTGTTTGTGAAGAAAGTGGGGTGTTTTTTTCCAGTTTACTGAAGGTCTGAAAGTGGTTGTGTTCAGTACTGACTATTGTGATAATAAAACCCCTAGAGAACATAAACTTAAAAATAATATATTTTCATGTCCGGTGAAGAGAAATAGATACCCTTTTCTAAAACTAATTTGATACTAGATTTAACCTCTGTTCCAAGTTTCATTGAGTAGATTGGATATTAGTAAAAATCTCTTCACTGAAAGGGTTGTCAAGCATTGAATCAGGCTGCCCAGGAAAGTGGTTGAGTCACTATTCCTGGAGGTATTTAAAAGATGGGTAGACATGGTGCTGAGGGACATGATTTAGTGGTAACTTGGCAGTGCTAATGGTTGGACTTGATGATCTTAAAAGTCTCTTGGAACCTAAATGATTCTGTGATTGTATGGTTTGACTGACGGAGTTATGAAGCACAGTACTCATTTACAGGAGAAGGGGAAAAGGGGGCAATGCTGTTACTGCACCCATGCTATGGCTGAAAGAGACTATGGGATGCTGTCATAAGATAATGGGGAATTAGAGGCACAGGCTGGGGAATAATTGTAGAAATTGTTATGGTAGGGAGATGAAAATGAGACATAGAAATTACTTAGGTGACACAGAGAAACAGGTGTGATGATGTGGGTGGAGAAAATTGCAAAGTGTTCGTGATCTAAAGGGAATTGGGATGGTGGTATGTGAAAGTTTGAGGATGAGTACAGAGAAATGCAGAGTCTGGATATATACAGAGAGTTTATTCTAGAGCCACTCCCTTTACATGGTGCTGCAGTTTTCTGAAGGTGTTCTTACTTCTGTATTTTTATTTTGAACTTTATTACTGGGGTAGACACTCTGTTTCGAAAGTGTGTGTTTTTCTTACTTTTAGATTATTTTTTTAAAATATTATTTGGATATTCTGATGACCTTAACAGGATGATGTGCATAGTAAGTTAAGCAGAATTTGCTTCCAGCTCATCTTTCCTAGATTGTCACAACCACAACTATAAACCACAGGTAGGAATCTGATAAATAAGAATGAGTGAATTTTAACATTAAAAAACATTGGTTTTATAAAATACATCTAATGAAAGGAGAACTATATTCAAATGTGATTTTTTTTTTTTTAACTGTAGTAGATGGTGTAGTTGAGGCAACATCCCTGGAGGTATTCAAAAGATGGGTTGACATTCTGCTTAGTGACATGGTTTAGTGATGGTTTGGGGTTTATCTATGTAATTTTTTTGGTCAGAGTTAGGTTGATGGTTGGACTAGGTGATCTTAAAGGTTCCTTCCAATCTAGACAATTCTATGATTCTATTTTATGATTTTGTTCTTTACACTCTACTACTTGGACAGTTATAAATTTGATTAAAAATGAGATTCATTAGTTTTGTAATTTGTCTCACGTAATTTTCGTGATTAAGTATAGATTCCCGTAAAATTGTTTAGTTTAAAGAATATCTTGTAAAAGAAAATTTCAAATGGCAAAATTCTTGTGGCTTGTTACAGTGGATCTTGCATTTATCATTTTGTAGGAAGAGCTATGATACAAATATATTACGATATAAATGTATTAACAAATACATCTGAATTCTCAATTTATCAGAATGTTAAAAGCTGGCTTTTGGTCATCTGTATGTAATCTGATATGTTAAGAGTACCTATTCATGAAAGTGAACAGCATTAGTCTACTTTTACATCATTCTGGGGCTTTGATAAACGGTGATTGTGATGATTATTATTTTGAATACATAAGATAGAGGTAGAGGCACCGGTAACTTAAAATAAAAAGATTCTCAAGTTTAACAGCTTTACTCTCCGCTTACAGAAATGATGGGAAACGCAACAAAAGCCAAGGTGTGAACAGATAAAGGAGATTAAATAAGCCTGGCACTCTTAACTAACTAAAAGATATCTTGATATATATCTCTCTGATTATGTTTGACATATCTAGGTCATGTTCTCTGAAGACTATTATTAGAGATTTAACCTTGGGTAATTGTAAAGTGTATTTTCTTCTGAGTAGTTTTTGATCAGGTAGGTGAAACAGTGAAAGTTTGTGTGTGTTCAACTGCTTGTAATAATTTGGGAGTCTAGTTAAAAGATCTGCTGTCAGCCACCTGAGCTGTAAGGTGAAATGTACCATTCTTGTGGTGTATCACTCAAAATTTCTGGTGTGCATTTTGTCAACTGTTGTAAAATTCCATTTTTTGAAAGCTGGGGATGTGGAAGAAATGACCTGTTAAGTTTTCAAATTAGATACGCTTCAGGAATTACGTTGTTCACTTTACCACTAGTAGAGCTGTTGAAATGTACTTGTACATTTGAACTGCCTGATGATATCTGTTATAAAACGCAGGAAGGTAGTAGTCTGGGAACATCTACAACTTTAATTTACTGTGGTTTTTTGTCCCCACCCCTCAGTCTGTGGAGGCTGGATATTTGTAACTCACTAGGGCAGCTAACCATTGAACAAGATCGTGTGTGAATAGAAAAAATGTGAATTATCATAGAATTGTCTATGTTGGAAGGGATCTTTAAGGTCATCTAGTTCAACCATCAACCTAACTTTTATAAAAACCATCTCTATCTGTCTTTTAAATACCTTCAGAGATGGTGTGTTCAACCACTGCCCTGGGCAGTCTGTTCCAAGGCTTAATAACCCTTTCAGTGTAGAAGATTTTCCTAATATCCGGTATGAATCTCCCTTGGTGCAACTTGAGGCCGTTTCCTCTTATTCTATTGCCTGTGAGTTGGGAGAAGAGGTCGACCTCCACCTCTCTGGACCCTCCTTTCAGATAGTTGTAGAGAGCGATAAGGTCTCCCCTCAGTCTCCTTTTCACCAAGCTAAACAGCCCCAGCTTCCTTAGCCTCTCCTCATAAGATTGACTCTCCAAACCCCTCACCGGCTCCGTTGCCCTTCTCTGGACCTGCTCCAGCACCTCGATGGGTTTTTTTTGTGGTAAGGGGCCCAAAACTGGACACAGTACTCAAGGTGGGGTCTCACCAGTGCCGAGTACAGGGGGACGCTCACCTCCCTAGTCCTGGTCACCTCCCAAGTCCTACTCACCACACTGTTGGTCTTGTCCAGTTTCAGTGGTCTGGTTTTCAGTGTGGTGCATAAATATTTGTTAAGACTTAACTATGGGGCAGGAACTCCATAAGCTGGCTTTGCAAGTCAATAAAATGCATAATGAGTTTGCTCAGGAGCTGTCCTTCAAAGGTACAGTTCTCTGAAGGAGTAAAAAGCTTAAACACATGGAGTGGGTGAGGCTAAGCCAGTGGCTGTATGCGTTCCTTTCTGCCCTTACTTCACTGAATTGTAAACTTAAACTTAGAAAAAAACAACAGACCCAAGCAACAGCTGCCCTTCATTCTCCTCACAAGATCCTGGATGTCTTTACCTCACTAGTAACATCTATGTTCAAACAATGTGCCCAGAGCTGTGGAGAAGATATGTCTTGGTTGAGAGAATCAAAGACTGTTAGGAAGTTTTTCCACTCAAATATGAGAAAAAACTGCTTCACAGTGAGGGTGACGGAGCCCTGGAACAGGTTGCCCAGGGAGGTTGTGGAGTCTCCTTCTTTGGAGGTTTTCAAGACCTGCCTGAATGCAGTCCTGAGTGACTTGCTCTAGCTCTGGGCAATCCTGCTTCAGCAGGGGAGTTGGACTAGATGACCTCTACGGTCCCTTCCAACTCTAAAAAAAAATTCAGTGAAAATTCAGTGAAAGTGTAGATGGAGGTAGAAGACTGAGTTCATGGCATATCTCAACTGTAATATCTCGCTGTTTATCAGTTTTTCAGTGACCACAGAGGAGTGGAAGGGAGATGGGGAGCTTGAAATGATGTGGCTGAAGCTGTGACTTCAGTTTTGACTCGAGCTTCCCGTGACCTGCACTGCGTATGAGAGATGCAAAAAGACATCTAGAGTGACAGCTGATGTGTATCAGTGAGGGAATCTTTTGGATTAAAACACCGGATGGTAATTCATCTTCAGCCTAGCTGGCTTTCATTTTGAAGAGAAGATTGCTGTGTTATTAAAGTAAATTTTAACCTCTAGATAATGTGGAACAAGCAAGAGGGAAGAACTCTCGGCTTCAGAGACAAACTGGGAGCTCAGAAGCCCTCTGTGTGCACTGCACACCAAGGCAGTGCTGCTGGTGCCCAGGCAGGAGTAATTGTTAGTCACTTTGCTGAAGCATCTTGAAAATTACTAGTGTGAGGAGACTATGGTCTTCCAGTAACTTCCCAGTTTAGTTTGATGATTCCTGTGCAAATGATCCATGAGGTGTTTGGTTGTCAGTGTCAGCAGTGATGCATGTGCTGTGCAAGAGCCTTCATACTGATTTTAAAAAAGAAAAAAAAAAAAATTTCTTCAGAAAAGTTTGCGCTGTCATAATTAGTGATTCCTCTCCCATAATTCCTAATCACAAATTCTTAATTACCTGTGACTTCAAAATAGCAAAATGTAGCATTTATGAGCAGTATGTTACGGAATAATGAGGAAGTAAACTGACAAGTTGTTAACTCAGTTGAGACTAAGGCATCATTCTCTTACTTTTTCCTGCTTTGGAATATATCCATCAGGATTTGCCTTTCGTACTACAGTTATATTTCATAGAAATGACCAAGAGCAGGTAGCACAGCTGCACTGTCCTTGAAAGAGGTAGGACATCTCAGCTTGCCCAGAGGATTTGAAATGACCCGTAGATGTCGGGAAGGTAGAGTATTCCTGGTTTTGGTGAGAACGAAGATCTGTACAATGGGTGTGTGAAGGGAGAAATGATCAAGACTTACCTTTTTGCAGTGATGGTAAATTCAAACTGAACCATTTTCATCTGGTGAAAACAAAAGCAAAAAACTTAAATCCTTGAGGATTAAAATATATTTTGGACAGGTAGGAACTGCTTTGTAAAAAGTGAAAAAATTACCTGTTTTTAACTTGCTGCATTTGCCCTGTTTCTGGTTTTGGCTTCTTTGCTTGCAAAGCATAGGTGCAGTTTACCATCCCTTTGTGCTTTGCCGTGTTATGGCATTTTTAGCACTTGGTCCACTTTTGATTTTCTGTATTGCAGAACAAAGTTGATTCATTTATTTATTTATTTTTATTCTTTCTTAACCTAGTGGCAATTAAAAGCAGAATAATAAATATTTGTTGCTCTTTGAAAAACAAAGGCTAGTGCATGAGGACAAAATAGGTAATTGCTTGATCACATACATAAAACTAAATACAGGTAAGGAAACCCTAGCGTTTCTTAGGTGTACTGAAAACCATTACAAAGAAAGAGAACTTGCTATCTGCTGTCTTTCCTTCAGAAATCTCAAAAAGCAGGCAGGCTGGTACATCTAGGGAGTGGTCCTGCAAGATGTTTGGGCAGATTTAAACAGCTCAGCTCGCTTCACTGAAGAGTGGTTTCACCTCGGCCGCCTGGACTCTCATCTGCTTGTTCCCGCTGCTTCTCTCTGCCGGCTCCATGGAAGTAAATGGCAGCTGTAGTTAGGCTGATGTATTACTTAGTAACTCTTTACATTTCCTCGTTTTGCACATAATAGCATTCAGATTTCCGAGGAACAGCAAAATAAAATGTATAAAGAGGAATTTAGTTTGTTTAGGAAGCTGTAGGTTGAAAACTGTAAATATTTTTCTCATTGAAAGTTAATGTTTGTTCTAGTGTCAGTATTTTGGAAATAATCTTGTGTTTTGTTGACTTTATCATCATCTGGGGAACATGATGCAGAATGTTCTTGAATTCCTTGGATATCTTGATATGGGTGGATAGCCACGTGTGATTTACATCTATTTTACCAGTTTGAGATGAAAATGGAGGCAGATGAAACTAAATAGAAGAGTGGTAATGGAAACCAAACAGCTCCAAATTGTCCCTCTTGCTTCTCCAACTGCTTGCACGTTCCTTCCTCCTGTGACTGCTTCCTGGGAGCAGAAGTTAACGAACTGGTATCTGCTAGCATTGGTACACTGTGTATGAATGTTATAGTCTAAATATGTAAATGGTGAAACTGTATTCTTAAATGGATTAACACAGCTGATCAATTTATATGCAAGAAGTCTTGAATGCTTAAAACAATTTAGGGGTTCTTAAAAATGAAACAAAACTTTCAAATGCATTTAATCCTTTTCTGTATGAAACTTCTTTCCCTAGCAGGATCTGATACAAGGGAAAAGCCCTTCTGAAGGTGTGCAGGCATGTAGCTAGGGCATGTTTTCTCAGGCCTTTGAACTAGGTTAGGAATGTGTCTCAAGATGGAAGAATGAATAGTTACTCCGTGCTTTTAGCCTCCGGGCTTGAAACTCGCAAGAGGAATGTTATTGTGTCTTCAAAGCCTGTTTCACACAAGCCTTTGTTGAGCAGGAACTCGGAGAGTCTTTGTATTATCATGCACACAAGAAAAACAGCCAGCCACCCAATTTGATCTAATTGGGCGGTGATGTTGAGATGTTTCTTCTGTAGGAAGTCTCTGGAAAATGGGGTGCATATTTTTAACTAGGAATTACCCTTTAGAGCCAGGGGGTTGCCTACACAGACATTTACCAGCTTGATAAAACCCTCTAATTATACTGGTGCAATTCCCCATATGCACATCCTCTCTTTTCCCCTTCTCTCTATGTAGTGCTTTCCCTGAAAAAGAGCAAATATTTACATTTCTTTTAAATTCTGTTTTGACCCTGAGGTGGTGGTAGCACATCCCTGGAGAAGGCAAGCTGAGGTTGAGAAAGGGGAGTAGTTCAGGTTGAAATAATTTTTGTAACGCTTTCTTAAAAATAGACCTATATTGTGCTATAATGTACTAATGCTACCTAAATTAAGACAGACCTTTCGGTCAATGTAACTATCAAATGTTTAGAGGAAATAAAACCATTGCTTTAGTGAACGTGAATGGTGAACTATCCAGAATAAGGGTTCAAAGTGTTAAAATTTTTTGAGAACATCAGCTGCTTCAGTAGATACCCAGAAAAAATTATTGTCATTGTAGCATATAACTAGCTTAATTACTTGAGTGGTTTTTTCAAAGTTGAGTGAGATTAACTGAAATAATACGAAAATGGATTTCCTTTCTAAAGTTTTTTAGTTAAAAAAACCTCATGTACTCTGCTAAATCTAGAATTTTTAAGTCTGTCGTAGCCAAGCTTACTCAATTTCACCTGCTAAATAGAGGAGGCTTATAAAAAAAAAGGAATTGTCTTTAAATGCAAGGTTTATTTTGTTAAGCAAATTTCCTTATGTGTTCGGGATATTTTGTTAGTTTTAAATTTACTGATAAGTAAATAGAGAGCATACTATTTAACTATTTTGTTGTTATTTTCCTTCAAACGCAGCTTGAATAGTCATAAATGCAAAATTTAACCAGCTAGTAAATAGTGACCTATATTGATCATTATTTTCATGTCAAGAATCTGCATTAATATGCACTAACAGTATTGTCTAACTAGAGACTATAGCAAATGCTAAATTAAAAGGTTATATTGCAGATCAGCATGATTTAGTAGTTATCATCGCTCTTTGAGAATGACCATTAAGAACATAAAAAAGATAAGTTTCCTCATTTGCTAATCTAAATTTGATTATTTTAATCACTTCAATTTGAATTAATCCACCATGAAGCCAAGTGTCAGTATAGACATGATAATTAAATATATTTGAGCTGATATGATTGTGCAGAAATAAAGTGTAGGCACAGAAAAGACCTGGTTACGGGACCTCACCTGATCCAGAGGAGGAGGAGCAGACAATACGTGAAATGATAGGAGGTTGGGACGTCAGAGGAAAGGACAAAACCACAAGTACAGAGCAATGGTAGTGAAATGTGTTGAAGGATATGAGTGACAGGCAGGCTGTGTAAATTGGCTGGCCAGTCAGAGGGTCTTCTTTAAGAGAAGTTTCACAAGGTAAGAGAAGGAAAATTTGTGTGGGAAGGGGTACAGGGTCTGAGTGAGCAGGGGGAGAAATTGGAATAATGCTGGGAAGCTCAGATTTCAGTTGATGTAATTGGGCTTTAATGGCTTGATTGATTCATAATCTCTCAGCTTGATAGGCTGTTATAAAATTTTAAATGTAGATATGAATGAAGTTTCTTACACTGATAATGTTGTGGGGTTGCAGTAGTGGAAAGCATTGATGCGCCAAGAATTGCTCGATGAAAAAAAACTGTGTAAGATGTTGATAACATTTGTGTAAACATATTTTGGAGGAAGGTTTGAGTGATGATCTTTCTGCATGAGTGCTCTATGAAGTATTTCTCATCTTGGCAGGAAAGGGAAGGAGTCTTCAATGGATGTAAATTGCTGTACCTATTTGAAGTCGATAGGTTGAGGCCAACGTACCTCACTTCAGAATGTGTCCCTTTAACTTCTTTTTTTCTGTAAGCTGTTACTATACTGTTCTGTTTGAATTAATAGCAAGTCCACATTAATTTTAATTAGGTATAGTAATGAGTTAGTTCTAAAGTGGTACAAAATGATCTGTAATTCGATGTCTAATTTATCTCCTACCTTGGGTATTTCATCTTTTCCAAAAATTCTGCTCCTGAAGAAGGCAAGATATTTGATCTGTCTTGACTCAAGCTTGTTTACTTCAATGTTTGTTAGAGTAGCTCATCAGCTTTTGGTTTTTTATCAAATAACTTCTGTGATGTTAATTGTGCTTTATGGATTTGGGTCACATTTCATCATTTGCATTTAGGTTGAAGGAACAGGTAAAAGCAAAAGACCATTAGCAGGTCTTCTATATACTTAGAATAAACAGGACTACAGAACACTTCATGGTAGTGTTTGCATTGTAGGACTCATGGTGTTCTAGAGGTTTGCAACCTGTTGTGTTTTTAACTGATACACTCTTCAGTATCTTTTTACTGATCTTCACTGTAACTTTTGGAAGGTTTTTGTTTTGGTTTTGTGAAGTCAAGAGTGATACAAATCACTGTCTGGAATCTGTTTTCATGTCTCTGGCTTGATGTGCACATCCTATAGTCATACATACTTAACAACTTCAACCATTGTTGTGACTTTCTCTATTCTGAGTCCCTAGGCTTGGTTCACGCAGGTACATATGACAGGTTTAAAGCCAGAAAGAATTGTGATAAGTACAGGTAATAGTTCAATTTTAGAAGCAGAATGCAGGGCAACAGCTTTGCCATCAGCTTAAAGTAATGGGAAGCCACCCTGTTGTTGCTGTCTCCTTGGCCATCTATTTCTCTGGAGAGTTGTTTGCTCACAGGTGATGGTGCAGGGGAGCATTTGGAAATGTATTTAGGAGGGAATGCTGGACCACGTCTAGTGTGCTCCTAGAATTTGGTTAAAACCAACTGAAATCTTACCTGCAGTGTTCTTTCGGGCTGTGCTTAAACCTCTTTTTCCCCAATCTGGACTTGGGCTATTTAAAACTTCAAGTGGAAAACCTTATGTGATTACTGCCTTACGGTCTCCTTGAAACTATAGTTGTCTTGACCTATACTACTCCTGCTTCTGGTCTTGGTTCTCCTTTTGCCAACTGCAAAAACTGTGTTTGAAATTGCCTGCCTACACGGTTGCTGTGAAACTGTGCCTTTAGTGACGTATGATCCTGACCAGCTGTGACTTGGCCAGAACCAGCTGTACCAGCAGTCCCTTAGCCCCAGAAGACTTTGCAGGTGTACTGGGTTGAATCATAGAGGTTTTATTGAAACGGGTTTGCTTCTTCACTCGCCCTGGAGGTACTACTTTTAAGTGTGAATGCAGTACAGATGTATTTATGCTATTGAAAAAACCCACTTCTCCTTTATTGCTAGTTTTGGTTCAGGTAAAAATAGTAAGCTGTATCTGAGAAAAGACATTTTGTAGTGGCAAACCTGCACCTGCTGCTTTAGTATTTGTACTAGTTTAGCTGTCTATGTTAGTCATCTTCTCAAACAAACCTTTACCACCAAAACCAAAATCACAAGGTCATATGTATGTGGGAAACATATTCAGGTGAAAATGAAAAATAGATGTAATGACTTCAGACAGCTGTCTTTCAGACCTTCTGATGCAGTTACTGAAGATGTCATATGAGAAACAGGCAGGGTTTCCACCTTTCTGCCCCCAATTCTTGTTCAAATTTAGTGATTATAAGAGGATTCAATAAGTAACTGACTCTGATGGAAGGAAACATCAGCTTCCCTGAAACATTTCCTGCTGATCTCATAGCAACCCAGATGAATTTGTGGAAGAAAATTTTTGTTCTTCTATTAAAAAATCTTTTGCATTTTGTTCCCTGTGGTGTGATACAAAACTGAATGCGTGCTGTCCGGCAGATGTGTGATTGTAAAAACAAAACTTGCTTTTAACTGTTTGTTGAACTTGTAACATTATGATTTATGTTAGGAAGTAACTTCTTAAATCGAACTCTGCCTTTCTGCTGCTCTGTGCAATGTTTCCAGATGTATTTGAGTACAATTGGAGGATTAAAATGCTCCAAGAGCTAATATAGTGATCTGTCACTTGGCTTTTTTTTTTTCCTTTGCCACAATTTGCTGTAGCTTTCTGTTTTAAGCCTTATTTATTAAGAAGTGTTACTGCATTCTGTTTGTTTTTCCAAACTACCGTGTCATTTTTTTGGCAGCAGAGGGGGAAGGTTAAAGTTCCTTCTTACCTCCTCCCCCTCCCTCCAGTGAAATTTTTGATTGTTCTGTTTAATGAGTCATTTTCTCTACAGCTGAAGTTAATTTACTGGCTCATCCAAACAATGACTATTTTCTGAGCAAGGAAGTGAGGGAACTTAAGTTCTTTACCCTTTTTCTTTTTTTTTTTTTTTAATATAAAGGTGTGTCTTGGGTGTCTCCAAAATACATGGAAGAGAACACAGACACATTTTTCATACATCTTTGGAAAAAGAAACTTAAATTTTATGTTACGTTAGCTTGACTTACTGTGTTCAGGTTATGTCCCCCCCTTCATAGACCCGAGGAAATGCACTGACCCAGATGGATGAGTAGTTTTCTTCCACCTTAAATAGCTCTGGCAGTGTAAATATTTGGCATCTTCTAGTGGATATGTTTGTCTGTCAATGGCAGAATTCCCCCAAGTTCATTCTGCTTTAGTAACTAAAGGTCACACAAAGCACTCTTTTCAGTTGCCATCTGGCAGTTTATTACTAGCAATGGTATGGAAACCAGAAATAAGAAAAACTGGACCAAAACATTCAACATACTGTTTTAGATGTTCTGTGCAAGTTCAGTTCACCTGTGCTCTGTGGTGGTATCTCCTTTTCAAGGGCTATCCAGCCCAGCCATTTGGCATTTGAAGCAGCTTCATTTCTGCTTGAGACATACCTCCCCAGGGTTTCTTCGTTGTGTCCACAGTTGTTTTTGGATCTGTTTGCAGTTTGAATTGCAGTGCCATAGAAAAAATAGGCTTAGTTTTTATTTATTTTTACCACAGTTAAATTTTTAAGCCAGGTAGTCCTTTGTACCATTGTCCTGAAGGCAGGAGGAAGAGGTGACTTTGCTAATGTGTTTGCACACTGCTGGAGGTATTTTAAGAATTGTTAACAAAAATGTCCGTTGACTTTACAGGAGTGGAGTTTCCCTAGTAGTATAGACAGAGTATAGAGGGAAGTAGTAGGGTTTGCAGTGGTGTAGAGCTATTTTCCAACGGTTCTTGGTTCTAGTATTTAAAATCTGATAGTAAAAGCTATCGAACTTATTATTTTCTATAGTTCTTTCTTTTCTGTGGAAGTGTATGTATGCTTTAGAGTGAGAGCTGTATGCTTTGTTCTGTCCAAGCCACATTGCTGCCCAAGAACATTGTTTTCCAGAGAAAAAGGGTAATCAAAGATTTGAAATGAAAATCACGTGTGAAATATTTCTGATGTGTATGTCATAGATTTATAAAATCTGTTTTATACTTCTGTTTGTTGAACATAGGGTGTTCTGATTTGACTGAGTAATACCAAGTTGTTGTGCGTCAGTGTCCTCACACACAAGGCTTTGATTAAGCAAGGGAAAATGCTATGATATTAAAGGCTGGCTTATGTACAAACTCGCACAGAGAAACAAAAAGTGTGACTTAAGAAAGTTAGCATTTTAATACAAGTGTGTTAATGCCATGCATAATAGTGACTGATCTGGGCATAAAGTGAAAAATTCATTTAGACCTTTGAGAAAGACACAAAGATGTTTCATAGTAAATCAGGGTAGGTTTTGTTCTTTTTTTACAACTGGGTATAATTTTAACCAGGGTTAAGTTCAGTGACTTCATTTATCTGGACCACAGGTATGAAGAGCTATTCAAGGTTCAGTCATCAGCTCAGGTACCATCTGACTAAACCAGATTTCCCTCCCTCCCTCCCTGTAAGCCCTTTACGGTTTTGATCACAGTGTATGACATTATATTCCTGTGTTGAATCAGGCTGCTGAGCTGAATGTGCTGTCTGATTTGGACCACCTCTTTCCCAGGAAGAAGAAAGGGTTACTGGAGCAGGTGCGGTTACAGACATGCCTCTGAGCAGCCTCCAGACAAGGGAGAGTTTGTGCCCTTTCAGTTCAGATCATGGATGGGACATGTACACAAGCTTCAGGCATGCACGGGTTCTCTCCCTGCTACTGACTCTCACTTAGAATAAGTATTCTTACTCCTGCTGCCTTGCTGCCATCTCCTTTTCTGAGTAGAAGCGTTCTGTAGCTGAGCAGGCAGCTGCATCAGGGACCTAATCCAGGCTAAAAGTAACCTGGCTTGGGGAGGAGTGAAATGAGGTTTTAATTCAGATCCAATTCATCATGCTATATGTAGTCCCATATGCCTGGGCAAAGGAGGGGATTCTGTGTGTGATGGGGGTATGTGAAGTAGGTGGGAACACTTAAGGCAACAGCAGGACAGGCTTGCACTAGCTTCAAGTAGACATAAAACCATGATCATCATCTTCCTTGCAACGTTTTAATTCTTTTTTCAGAGTGCTTGTTTTATTGGGTCAGGACGATAGCTGTGCCTTGGGGCATGATACTGATAGTGTGAAGTAGAAGGGATTTGGCCTTTTCCTGTGTTAGGATCATAGAAACTTTCTAAGTCTAATTGCTGGAAGTGAGCCTTATGCACAAAGGTTCTTTTGTTTTGTTTCTGTATAAACCCACTTGATGTTAAGCAGCCAAATCTTATCCTTTGTAGTAGCTCCCAGGCTTCCTGTTTAGCTTTGAGCTCCTGCTCCAGAAGGGTGTGCATCTCCTTACATGGTCCTGTCTCATACCTGCTAGGTCAGGGATACCAAAATTGCACTGGGCACCTCTGGTTAGAAACCTGAATTTCTGTTAAAGAGTGTTAATTACTCTAGTGATTTTTCTACCTTTCATCTGTGAAGAGTTTTGTGGAGGTTTTTTAAGACAAATTCCAGTTATTAATAGACTACTACTGGTAGTTTACCTTGCCCAACATACTACTTTGATATGTATCAGTAATTTACTGTGCTGTTAAGCACTAGAAAGGGGGACACAGTTTGTACTGTGTAACAGGTTTTGTTTCTGAGATCTGCAAGCAAGTATTTTGATTTGAACTTTCAACCATCTTACTACTTACTTGAGAGTTAGGAGCAGATGTGTGCTTAATTGCTTTTTGGAACAAGGATTAAATGATTAAAACTCAAGGCATTCTTTCAAAGAAGTCGAAGTAAAGGTTTTTCTTCATGTTTCAGGACTAGAAAGATAGAGGAGGGGAAAACATAATGAACTTCAAATAAAAACCTTCTGGATCTTTTCAGGAAATCATAGAACGGTTTGGGTTGGAAGGTCCTTAAAGACCATCGAGTTCCAACCCCCCTGCCAGGGGGCAGGGACACCTCCCACTGGACCAGGTATTTCTAAAGCTTTAGATTATGTTCGCTTTCAAGAGAAGAGGGGAAAATGCCCGAGCCCAGTTCTAAACACTCTCTCTTTTAATGTTGTGTGTCCTTCACTAGTCCGCTAAGCATAGTTAAAGATAAGAAGCCTCACTGTTCAAATAGAAGTTCTCTGATGTGGATGTAGGAAGGATGTAGGAAGTTGACCAGTTATGCAATTGCAGCTGTATGTTCGTTAATTAATGAGAAAAAGCCTGGCTGTGGCCTTTGGCCTTTGTACACGCGGCTCACAACAGGCTGAGGAATATTATGCTGTTATTTCCCTGTGCTCTGATGTATTTACTTGCCTCTTTTTCTCTTTCCCTGTAGGACTGTCATTTTACTTTGTTCAGTGGCCAGTACAGTGAGACCTTCAGCTGTGGCTGAGGCTCCTGCACACTGTTGTAGTGTAAAAAATAGGAATAATTATTATCACTGGCTATTGCTTCAGTTCCTGAAGAGCGTGGGCAGTGTCCAAATACATAACATTCTACCGCTGCTGTGATTTAAAGTCTTCACAAACCCCAAATCAGTAAGCCTCATCGTGTTCACAAAACTCCAGTTGTCAAGCTTTCTCCCCTCCTTCATCCTGGTAGTAGTTTCTGACAGAACTTACCCAGAGGTATTGGCACTAGGATTTTTTTCAAGCCTGCATCATAAAGGTAGTAACTAGGAATATAATGTGAATACCAGCTTCCTTTCCTCTGTGTTGCACTTTGAGTCGCACGTGTGATTGCTTTCATTTCATCTGTCTTGCTGTCTCTACTTGCTGATTGGTGTTTAAGAATAACAGCAATCTTCTTAAAAGGCGCATCTTTCATTATTAAGTAAGAACTGGGATCATTTTTAATGTCAAGCGTATTTTGTTAAAAAGCAAGTGACAGATGATCTGTCTCCCTCCCTCCCCGCAGTCGTTGGGTGTTCCTGTGTAGTGTGCTCTCCTCTCTAACCCTGGGTGAGCTTCACCTGCAGCTGCTGAGCCAAGACAGACATGGTCACTCCCTGTGAAACAACCTGGAACTGTAGCATTCTGAAGAGGGGAACAGAACTTCTAACTCTTTTAGTTTTATAACCCAAATAATCTAAATTTAAATCTTTAGGGGTTTCAGGGATGATGAAACCAGTTAGCTTGGGAGGTCCCTTTTCTGGGGGCACCTGAGAGAGAGCACCAGCCAGGCAACGGGTACGGACAAGCAAGAGGCATCAAAACGCAGAGCGCCATCACTTGGGCCGTGTGGGAGGGAGAGCTGTATTTAAAATTTATTTACTACTATTAACTATTAACTACTATTTAATTTTAGTAGATACAATTGCTACTAAAGAGACTTCAAAGGGGGCACACCCTTCCCTTCCACAGCTGTGCTCTGCCATGCAGAAGAGACGAGGTAGTTTTCCAGCAGAAGTTTGCTTCCTATCTTCGCCTTGGGGAAGAAGTTCAGAGAGCTCTGAAACGAGCTTAGAATTTCAGAAAGGCAAAATGGAGAGAGAAGATAGGAGGGTAATAATGAATTTTGATGCCAAACCCACCATTCTGAAACAGAAATTTATTTTTTTTATTCCATCTTGGACTTTAGGGGATAAAAGGATTTTGGGTGTTTTTTCCTCCCCTCTGTGATTCTTTTTACTTTGACTTTTTACTAGATTTTTTTACCTACTGCCAGTGAAAGATCCCCTCTGTTTCTTTTTGAAAGCTGTTTGCTTAGCTTTATTGAAGCACAAATAGACAGTTGGGCTATCTTTTTGGACAAAATGTTCACAGTCCTTCTATAACTGAAGTCCTTTCCATAAGGTAGGGTATGGCTTTGATTCTGTTTATTTTCGAGTGGTTTTTCCCCTTGCATATGAAGCCATAAACTGTAAAGGGAACTTGATATACTTGTACTGTATTTGCAATTTAGATCATAGAGAGTGTTTTGGAGTGCACATGTTTGGCTGCCAGTGAAACCACTGGCTGTGAGTCAGAAGGCATCGAACGTTGTTTTCAAAAGTGTCCTTAAGGGTGAGGTCACGTAAATGGTGGAAAAATATTTCGGAGTGTTCTGAGAAGCAGTAGAAGGGTATTTTGTATCTTAGGCGGGGGGGGGGGACGGGGGACGACAGGGTACGTGTCAGCTTCACTCACCTTCAGCAGCCTGATAAACCCTTTTAGAGGAGACCTAAGTGTTACACTTGTGTGTGGCAATTTAAGGCTGGGATTTAACGGAGACTTAGTTTTCTATGCAGCTTCCCTTTTGCTTTCATTTCAGCTGTTGTCCCATTTCTGAGCCCTTTCTGAGTTAATTTAAAAATATTTCTAGATCAACATTTTAACTTTTTTTACGGTTTAGGATCATCAATCATTTGCTTTTTAGATATGTTTTGTTGTTGTGTTAGACGCTTTTCAATGCCTCAAGAGCTGTAGTTGCAGTATCACAGAGGTGGTAGGAAGCACAGGAGGGCTGTTCAGGGGAGTTTATTTGCTGCCCGGCTGTGCTTTCCCCCGGTTGCTGCAGGACTGAGGTGTCTCGCTGAGAGGCGGAACAAAAATCCGATTTTTGGTGCTACCTACTCCGCTGGTTGGGATCCTAAGCTGGACACGTGTCACTTGCAAGCGTTAAATGTGAAGGAAATCCCTCGTGTCCTGTGGCCACCGGGCCGGTGGTGTTCCAGTCCCTCTCCCGGAGCCCCGGTCCCCGAGCGCAGTAAATGGGGCAAAGTTCAGTCCCGGGCTGGCGGGGGCTCCCTCCCAGCAAATGCGATCCAGCTGTTGCTGCTGCCTCACAGCTGGATCGCGATTCCTGCTCCTGAGCCTGTTTGTCGAGGTGTGCGCTGTTAGTATTCTGAGTTGTTATTATTTTAAAAACATGATTACACGCTAAAGCTGGCTGGCGGGACAGCCCACAGCTTTGCTGCTGCTGCTGCTGCAGAGGCAGGAATTGCTGTGAGCAAGGAGGAGGAATCCGCTGTTGGAGGAAAACCTGTTCCATGGATAAACGGGGGATTGCATTCTCCTGAGTCAGCACAGACTTGACTGAGCACACTGCTCATAAGTGCCATGTTAACGCTGCTTTTAAAAAGAAGTGCATATGCAATATTTGTTTTCATTATCACAGTCAATATATTTACTGTTTCTTTTACAACTTAGCAATTTGTTTTACATTGTAGTTCTTTTTTCCTTCAGACTTTTTAATTAGCACTGGGATTCTTATCCCATGTTACAAAATGCCCATCAAATCTTGTGTTTGTTTTGTGCAAATCACATAGCTTATATTGCAGTAGAGCAAGTGACAGGGTTATCTGTAGTAGGAAACTGAAGTGCTCCACCTCGGTTCATGACAGGATTTGTGCTGCTTGCACATGTGTCCAAGCTATGCCTCTTGTTCTGAAGGTTCGTATTGTTTCAGTTGCAGAAGCATCTTTTAAGCAATCTGTATTGGTGCATCTCTACTATGCAGTCTCCTTAGATGTTTTGTAGGTTTACCGAAGGCTTGATAACTTGGATGTAGTAATCTACCAGCAAAAACCATTATAATTTACCAGAGAGACACTCTTAAAAAATTGAGAGAATGGTGTAGTTTGATCTTGCTGAAAGTTCTCAGATTAAACTGTTCCAAGTTTACTGTTCTATACTGTGTCCATTACCTTGTAGTCAAGTGTAACCAATTCATAAAAGATGTAGGATAACAGATAATCATCTTAGATGCACTGACCTGTCATCGTCATGTGCTGCCTCATCTCCCTTAATAACTTAATGCCTTAATAGATAAAGGTCACAGTCCAGTGAACCTCAAATTAATAATGGACTCAAATGGAATAGAACTGATATAGTGAAAACATGTAAACGCTACTGGTCAACTGAGGGTGAAAAGTGACCTCTGAAGATGGGCAGGATATTCAGCCCAGACATTCCTGGGGCAGCCTTTCTAACCCTTCACAATGACTGTGAATGTTTCTTTGCCACTGCGGGTAGAGCCATGAAACAAGAAGTGTCAAAGTTCTAAGTGCAGCTTTAAGGCAGTATCTTAATTTGATTTGTCAGCTCCTCAGTTTTCTTATTGAGCACTGCATGTTTTAAAGGGAGTTTAAAGCTAACGTTTTTTAATGGAAAATGCAGATTGGAGAAACCAAAAAAATTTGATCTAGTGAATAGAGCAGAGAATTGGAAAGAGGAGAGAGGTGAGCTGTAATGTTTGACACATAGCCTTTGCCTGTCTTAAACAGATTATAAATTATATTATTTATTGCTTCTTACTTCTCTGGGTGGATTGCTTTCTAGGGGAGGACTAGATGTACATGCCAAGGTAAATGTGATAGTAGTAGTGTTCTTCTGCTTTACTAAGTTAACCAAGCTTGGGATGTGCAGGGTAAAGAACCAAAAACCTGATTTAGCAAGTGCAAGTATCGCAAGTGTGTGTATACTGGCAACTTATGTGCTGACAAGTTGTTGTTATATATACAGGTTTCAAAATATTTTGAAAATAGATTCTCCATACAAAAGTTGTAAAGAAAATAAAACTTGAAGAACTGAAATAGAAGCTATGTTAAGATTTCAAAGTAAGAGACCTGTCTCTTAAGACTTAAATGTTCAAAAGGAAAGGACAGCAGACATAATGTGAAGGTAGCAGTGGAGTTTCAGTGCTTTCTCCATTTCCTAAAGGGGTTCTCTGATGTCTTGTGTGTTCAAAGTGCACAGAACATTTAGAGTTCAATGAGGTAGGAAAGAATTTGTAGGATGAAAGGAATACCATTTGAGAATGACTTCCTTTTAATGAACTAATTATTTGAACCTTTTGTTAAAAAAAATGGAAACAGACTTATTCTGAGTGGAAAGCTTATTTAAATTGTACAGAAAGTGGAAGATAGAATTTTATATAGGTAGGAGTCTATCCTTTAGTAATGTTAAAAATTGTTTTTATTTATATGTTGAGGCAAACGCCATTCCCTATTTAGAATCGGCAAATAAAGCACATTATGTGGAGAAACAGTGATGCAGTTGAATTGCTCTTTTCTGATACTCAGCAGAGAAATTTGGAGCTGCTGATTCTGTAGTCAAGATTGATAGCTGCAACATGGAGCACCATACAGTGTAGTGCTTCAGACTGTTCTCCCTTAAGCAGGTACTGCAACAACATTAACATCTGCATTGTAAAACTCCTTATTACACAAATCCATCCTTTTTTTTTTTTTTTCTTCTTCCCCAGTTACCGATGCTTTCCATGTTTGATGGCCTTTAATGTGCTCCTGTTCCAAACTCCCCTGTTTCTTCCACAGGGCTGTTTTGCCTTTTTTCATCTGCTTGGGAGACTGGGAGGCAGCTTTGACTCCTTCACAAAAACCCTCTGGCCACTAATGCTGGTGGAGGAAGAGCTGAACCTACTCCCACTTCAGCTTTCAGGCAGGAAAGCATCAGAAACTGATTTCTTTCTTGTTCTGTGGAAGTAGGTTACTAGTAGTAAAGTCAGTTAATATTTCTCTTTCCATTTTATAAGCGGAAGTGTTTTTTGGTTGTTTCTTTCTCCTGGAGTGTTTTTTAACATCTAGCTATTTGGTGACAGATGCGTGGAGAATATGCCAGTAGTTTATTCAGCAGAACAGCAGGTGCTTCATTGAGAAGAGCTGAGAAGAAGAGAGCCACCACTTTGCATAGCTGTCTCATGCGCGCAGCTTCTGTACCAAGCTTTTCTGTGTTTAGTGTGACTTTGCCCTACACATTGCTGAGCATGTTTTGTTACTTCTGACTGGCTGACTTGTACGAAAACAAATCCAAAAAAATGTATATTTAGGAGACAGTGCATAAAAGTTTACAAGTTTTTTTTTTTCTTCAAATGAGAACAAAAAGTAGATTTTATTTTTTATTATTATGTCCTGCTTTATATTCATATTGGGGAAAATAGTGTTAAGGTCATATAAACTACTCAAGAGAACAAATGGCAGGCTGGGCTTTAGCACCCACCCTTGACAAAAGTCACCTCCTTTCAACAACATTCACTTGCAGAACATTACACCCCACCGGTACCAGGTGTTCCAGAAGCACTTGTTCTGCACTGCTACACGGTTTCTTAGCGTTCAAAATTTCAAGGAAAGAAAGTACCTATCCATCACCTGATCCCAAATGGAAGATTCAGAAAACCCTATTCTCCGAGAAAAAAGATCTTCTGAACAAAACATTCAGAAAATCCCAACACGCACATCAGGGGGAGGATGGAGAAAGATATCAGACCTACATCTGTTGGAATCAGAAATTGATTTGCACTCTGGAATCTGGCAGTTAGTGGGGTTCTTCTGCTTTGGGGGCAGAGGGGGTGGGGTGTTAGGGCATTTTTTTAGTAGATGTGGGATATAATAATTGTTACATGCAATGTGTAAGTATCTTTGAAGATGAAAAATACAAAACGAATGTGATATTTCAATTTGTTATGAAGCAGTCTCTGCACAGAAACCTGAAACAGACTCCCAGCTCTACTAAGTATGGCTAAAAAAAAATAGCTTTCTCTTGTAAATTATTTTATGCTTGAGAGAACAGCCTTAAAATTGTCTGTGATTCCTTTGACTGAGAAAAGTGGGAATCTGATAGTTAATTTACATTAACTTTTGAGTCTGAATAAAGATGTTGAGGGGGGGATATTTCCCTTTTCTTTCATGGAGTAAATTGCAATCATATCCAGAAGTGGAAATTACCAGTATTATTTTTTAACTTTAGATCTCCTACTTTCACCACATCAAGTTTCTGTGATTCATTTTATGAGACAGCCCTTGGCAACGCTGCTCATGATAGATGATGATTCCTATGGTGGTATAACAGTGCTCAAGATGCAGCTGAGACAAAATACTTGTTTTCTTAAAGTCTTACATTAATCACAGAAGGTCTTAAGGCTTTTGTTTACAGTTCCTGGTTAATTTTCTAGTTGTAGCCCTCTAGTTTGAATAAGTTTTTGTTGGTATTTCTGTTGCTATTATGGCAATTCAGCTTTGTCCAAATACGGAATTCTTTAGCAGAAGAATCCTGCTTCAGTCTTCAGTGTGATTTTTAATTATATTCTTTTTTTCCCCAATGTTACTTGGAATTTTACATTAACTTTTTAAAAGATAGTTTTGAAGACCTCCTTGAAAGTAATTTTTCATTGTAAGGTGAAAGTGAGGACCGATAGCTGACAGATACAAAACAGTTTTAGGAGCTCTGCTGTCTAGTTGCCATGATAGAATATCACCAGAGTTGCTGTTACAAGAGATCTAATTTCCTCCATAATAGTAGTCGTAGTTCATGAACAGTTTGAAACTCTATGAACAATCCATTGCAGGTTTTGTACTGTTCTCCCTCATCAGTCACAGATGTGTGATGTATGGTGGGTTTTTTTATTCTTTTGGTTACATTTTGTACCTGATTTCTGTTCTGTTTAAAAAATCTCCCGTCTCTGGTAATCTTCCCACAATGATAGAACTGGCCCTAGTGTTCTTGATTGATCTTGGTTGCCTTCCCTGGGGCTTCTAGACATCACTCAAACCTGATTTGTTAACTCACACCAGCCTCAAAATAGTTCCAATTTTCATGAAAAATGCTACTACTGTTACATTTGGTTAGTTAGATGCTGTGTCAGTGCTGAGGAATTCCAGAAGGCCATCGCATAACTCAGTGGGCAAAAAAAAGGGTATATGAATGTCAGCATAGGTAAACATAGGTTTTAAACATACGATTTTTCCAGTAAGGAAAAAATTATACTAAACCTAAATGCTTGTGTGGTGCTGAACTCAGAACTGAGGGTTGCAACTTGGAAAAGAGGCCTTGTGGTTGTCATTGACAGTTCTCCAGAATCATTATCTGCAATTTATTGCTGCAACAGCCAGAAAATCACGGGTAGTGTCTTTTGGCATCGTCAGAAAAAGGTACTTGGGACAAGAAAAAGGTGTCATTTTGTTGATGTTTAAAACACTGATGTGCCTGCCACATTTTGATCACTGGGCACAGTTTTGGTGTCCACGTCTTAAGATGGCATGCAATTAGTACCCTTAGTTTAGGGAAGGTACAGAGAAGGACAGCCCTCAAACCAAGGGATGGTATCCCTGTCTTGTGTGGAGTTGTGTCATTTAGAAGGCTTGATTTAGAAGATGAGAGGCTATGAATATGATCAGATTTACAAAATCATAAAGGTGGTGGGTAAGGTGAACGCAGAACTCTTGTTGACAGAAACCTTGCAGTACTAGAATTACAGGACACTTGATGAAACTGGTTCAGAATCAGTTTAAGACAGATTAAAGAAGGTATTTGTTTACACAGCAGGTAGTGAATTTATGCAATTTGCAGCCAGAGGTTGTTTTGAAAACAGGATGAATAGGCAGGTTCAAAACAGTGTTAGGAGAGTTCATGGTCAGCATGTCGAGTGTGAGGGAAGTGGACTACAGAACATGGTTTATGGGTTCTCTCTAAATAGCATCTTTTACGTCCTCTTGGTGACATATTCTGGACTACATGAACCATTGGCCTGATCCAGCTGGTCATTTCTTATATTCCTGAGCTCTTAGTCTTAATGGGATCTTTTTGCCAATCACTCAAAATTACATTCTCATTCATGGTAGGGGTAGATGGGAGGCATGAAGCTTCTCTCTTTTTCATGTTCAGTGAGCTGCACCTCCAAGGGAGACTTCTGATCTACTTGCTTAAATCATCAGTACTGCAAGCTGAGATGGCTATTGCTTCATAGTAAGCTGGAAAAAATTTCCTTCTTTCTAGCCAGGAAAAAAATACTGGAAGTTCATCAGGGAATGTGATTCATCTGGGTCACAGTCATCATTTTCCTTTCAGGTTACAAGGAGAGGTTAGGGATAGTTCTCAGCTACTAGTGATAAGATTTTATTTAGACTTGGCGGCCTTCAGTTTGTGGTGGTAAGCAGGTACACTGTTGTTTATGCACAAGACTCCAAACACACTTTTTATCATTTCATTGGTGTGACATATTCCTTGGTATTTGGTTATGTCCCAGTGTGCTTTGAGAAATGCAAGTTCTTCATCCAACGCCTCATCTCAAAGTTACCAGGGCTGCATATTGATGGAAATAAGTGGGTGGACCTTGCTCATGAGAGAGAAAGAAACCCACAGTGAGAAGGGATTGAATCATAATCTGAAGAATGTGAGTAGCTCTTTTGTTAGTCTAGGGTGGTAAATTACACTATTTTCAAGTAAGTGTGGTTTTTTAAAAATCTTCACAAAGTTAACTCCAGTATAGCAGTGGCTTGTAGGGTGGTAACCACTGGTAACTGGAAGACAGTGAACCTAGTGCTGTTAGTGGTTTTCTTAGTTATATTTTTAGAGTGAATCTGAGTGAAAATCATCTAAAAGACAGATTAATAAAGAGAACTTGAAGGTTCTGCATAATCCTAAACTGGAGAGACTGCAAGGCTGAAAAACAGCAATTTGAACAAATTCTAAAAATGGCATAATAAGAAAAATAGAAAAAATAGTGAGGGCATTCCTTTCAAAAGTAGTGGGGTTTTATTTTTAACTTCAGTTTCTTACAACAGAGAAATAAATGTCAAAGTTTTAATATAATGTTCTAAAATGTATTTTACCCTGCAGGAAAACTTCATGAATGAAAAGAGCTAGGTTATATCTAAATCTGGACGTGGTCAGGCTTCATATTTGTCTAATGTCAAACTGCTCTAGAATCAATGACTAAGAAGTCTATGCTCGCATTACTTATTATTCATGTGGATATAGCCATCTGAATTTTTCTTGCTGGGGCATAGTTGTCTTGGAAATAAACTGACTATGAGCCCTGTGAGAATTTGTCCTCCTTTCTTCCTGCTCTCCCTGTCCCCTCTTTCTCTTTCTGTAACTGCAGTAAAATTTAACAGGTCAAAGTGTAAATTAATCCTAAATTACATGAAAATCTTTCCTTGAAAGAGAACATAAATCTCAGCAATACACTTCTACTTCTTAGGATACAGAAAAACAGTGGGGGGGGGTTTGGGGGGGTGGGTGATTAAAAGTCTTTTTTAAATTTTTTTTAAAATACCGAATAAAAGTCTATAAAGTTTGCTTAGTAACTTCAGAACCAAGCAGAAAAGAACACCTAGCTTTTCTTCTTTGGCCAATACTTTCTTATTAAATTATGAAATATTGACATTTAAAAAGTCAATATTTACTATTCTGTGAATGGTCTTTAATATTTGCCATTTGAACCAGCTCTGTACCTTTTTTTTGTTCATTTTTGAGAGTGTCTAGTGTTTCCATCCAATGCAATGAAAATACTCCTTGATGTCGATACAGTATTTAGTGATCATAATAAATGAGTTTGAGCTTATCTAAAAGCCATTCTTGGTTGGTGGGAAAAAAGCACTAAAAGAATACAGTGGTTGGTGATGTGGCAGTGACACTGCAGACCTGAGCCTACGCTCAACTATTCAGATTTTGGTTGGTTTGGTTCCGGTCACCACATGGAAAAACAAATGTATGGAGAAAACCTCCTTTGCTTTTTGTCCCATTCTGGAATGCACCTGCCTGAGACGGAACAGAGAGTTTGACTTTCCTGCTCTCTAATCATATTATTACTCTAGTGATGGGGAAAGAGGATGATGGTGATGTAGGTTGTTTTGTGACTTCTTTTTCTTCCCTAGAAGTTACCAGCTGTAATGAGTGAAGGAAGTGGGGGGGAATTAAGTTCTTCCTCAAACCTGTTTGTTTTTATGGAAGGCCACAGTATAAAGCTCCTTAGATTGCTTTGTTGGTCCATTGATAGCCTTACCACTTCTTGTCTATGCTAGGAAAGGTCCTGGTGATGGCTGGCTAACCTCAGGGTAACATGGAGCCCACCTCTGTGCCACAAGGAAGCGTGCAGAGGTCCACCTGATCCTGTGTATGGCATACAAGTTCTCAGGGATGAGTATCAACATCTTTTGATCAAGTGGACCTGAAAGTACATGTCTGAGTCTGCTTTTGATAGAAAGAGTATTTAATAAATGCAGCATGAGAGGAGGTGCGAGGTGCTGAGATTCTCTCTCTGCCTAAGTAAAGCTGTAAACTGCGTACTAGCAGCGATGAATTCAGTGCTCTCAATAGCCATTCAAGTGGCCTTGCTACATAAAGCATTGGTGTTGCTCTTCTGTGGATGGTTGCTTATAGATAAATTTATACAGCCTGATCACTTCTGAAGGAAGAGAGCTAGAGCTTGCAGCCTTAGAAATCTGTAGCAATTTTGTTCAGTTTCTCTGTTTCTATGGAAGTTGGGGCCTTTTCCAGCTATATCGGTAGAGCAGAAACTGAAATCCAGTTCAGCTTCCTGATATATATGTATTTCTATTAGCAGTTGGATTTGAAGCTCTACATAACTTTGAGAGGTTGTCAAAAGCTGTCCGAAATACTCTTCTCTAATAATGAGGTAACTGATGATAACAAAGTATGTCGGGAAGGCTTCTTGGGCAGCTGCATCCTGCACACAGCTAGGGAGATAGGAGCGGCGGTGGAAAACATGCAGCTCCAAACCAGCTGGAAAGAGGGGACAGAGAGATCTACTGTCCCCAGCTGCTGTTGCAGACTACAGTACGTTACCATGAACAGAAAAGATGCAGCTTGGTTGTATCAAATATCGAAGGAGCCTGTTAGAAAGGGAGAAAACCGTCTGATAATCTATCAGATAAACTGTATTGTGAGTTCAGGCTAGTGTGGGGATGGCAGCCAATCTGTTGTATTTGAAGTTAGAAGGGAGGAATTATTGTAATAAAAAGGTGAAGTGCTGAAGACCTACAAGCCTCTGTCAGCAGGCTTGGATCCCTGTCTTACTGCTGTCGCAGGTTATTGGTGCTGCAGGACGTCAAACATCACAGTATTCCCGTGGCAGCCTCGCTAATCCAGTTGCCACATTTAGGGGTGACCATAGCCCAGTCACATGTGGGGATTACTGCAGTTACGAGCTGAAGTCTTGCCACTGATATTCTACACAGCCAAGTTCTCATCCATGAAGTTCTGTGAGCAGAAAATTCCTATGTTACTCTTGGAGAAATATGTGAAGTATCAGCATAATCTCTTCAGCCTCTCTGTTCCCACAAATTACAAGGTGCTTTGATGAGCATGGTTGCCCTTTCCTGGGTGTTCTGCAGTAACATATTCACTATGAGAAGGCTGAGGTGTTGTTGTATAGTTCCAAAGTTAACTTTAACACCTCCTCGGAAGTTATCTCAAACTGTGAGATTTGTGGCTTTTTATATTCAGCTCAAATTGTTTGCTGTAATTGGCATTTAGATTAGTTTTATAGAGGGGAAGCTGGCTCCCCATGAAATGCACTTGTATTTTATGTTACTTAAAAATATGCATTTATCTTTTTGTCATCTGAAAATCTGCTTTGCAGGGTACGATTTATTGGCATAATTCTTTAATTTACTTCCTTTATTTCCTTACTTGAGTAAGGATGAGATCATCTCCCCTGCATCGTCTTGCTTGGCTACACACTTGTATTGACACTCAACCCCCCCGATGGTACTCAGCTCAGCTTCTCACTTTAGTTTCATGTAAGCAGCCAGCAGTGAAACCTAGAGGTATTGGTTTTCATTAAGGCAGATAGGAAAACTCTAGCAAACACAGAATATCTGCTGACAGAGACACACACAGCTGTGCTGCAGAGTACACCCTTATGCTGTGCTGCAGCAGCTTGTTGACTTGATGTAGTCTTTTCCTCAGCATATCATATCTTCTAATTATAGAAGAAAGCAATATAATTACATAGTTGCTTGACTTTTGGCTTTTTAAGAAAAGTTAATATATCGGTGTGGCCCTGATGTTTTAGATTGATAGCCGTTTCCAGTGCCTTTTTAGGGCCTTTGGGTAATATGGAAAGAAAAATTAAGTTGGTGAATTCCTTCAAAATATTTGGTGAAAGGTGTGAAAACAAAATACAGTGAAAGTCAGAAGTTTCAGTATTTCCTCTCCTCCAACCCAATAAATGTTTTTTATTAGTGTGCAGTTCAGTTGCACTATGTCAAGGTTAGTTGTAGTCTTTCCAAAACTACAAAAATAGATAGATCTAGAATGATGGTTCCCAACTGATGTGCAGGGACATGCAGAAGAGCCAGCAGGCCGTTAGATAGGCTTTGAAATTGGAAGTAATTATAGCTGTCTCTCTGAAGTGTTGCATTCTGTTTCTAAGCACACTTATGGAAGAATATTGGCAAATGCTCGTAGGTGTATCATGGACCAGCTGCTGAACAGTTAAAAGGATGGAGGAGGATGCTGGGAAGAAGCACTGCTCAGGAAAGTTAAGATACATGGGTGGCAGGTACTTGTCTGGTGTGACTCTTGATGTTTTGTTTTGTTGGGACATGAACTCATGTTGCTTCTTCTCAGTGTACCTCAGAGCTCTTATCTTACTCAAATATTTGCATGTTTGTGATAAGTAGAAAAATTGCAGCATAACGATCATATTAGTAACATGTATGATACTCTTGTGTGGTCTTTATTATATGTGGTTATTATAAATATCTTGCTGTAATGAAGCAGAACTAACACCATCTTTTTAGTTTAAAAAAAAAATCTCCCTCATTTGATGATTATGCACTGTATTAGAAAATGTGATGCTGTGGGTTTCTAGTATTAATGTAATTCTTCCTTTGGAAGAGCTATTTGGCGTAGTTACAGTCTGTTCCTATGATCTTTGTTCAGTTGTAGCACAGAAATAATTGTTAGCGCATACCAAAACATATAGGAGGTACAGCAAGGTTTCTGAATTTGATTTGCTGCAGCTGCTGTGCAGTGGTTAATATCCCAGGACGTTTACCAGCTGCTGAAGTGTGCACACAGGCACCCTGTGCTCCACTGTAACTTGCTTTTGTAGCCTGGCGCCGAGTCCTTGACTTGGGGTTTGAACCCCAGTTCTGCTTTTTCCAGTAGACATGAAATGATGGAGGAAAAATGTGAAGCAGAGAACTTGTTAGAGTTGTTGTTCTGCACTGGGAATAAAATGTGCTTAGTAATGACCTTTCAAAATTATAATCGGTATTTTTCACGAAGGCTAATATGATTAAAAGCTAAGTAATCCAATCCAGTATTTTTTACTTCCCCCCACCTAACTGATAAGTTTAAAAATAAGGTAGCTGCTGCATGAGGAGCTGCGTGTTGTAGAGCAGGGAGTACAGTTAGTTTCCCGGGCTGGAAAGGGGCCCAATCCACAGAAGGTGAAGAGGGGCTGGCGGGGCCTCTCTGCTGTAACTTCATCCCAAGAACAGATAAATTCCTTTCAAAGGCAAAGCAAGTAATGAGTTCCCTTCTGGTGTACCAGTGTTATACCAGTTTATAAATGGCTGCTGTTTTCATGTTGTCTTTACGGCCTGTAAGATGGGGGGGATGTAAATTATTTTAATCTTTTTCATTTATGTAGACACTAGATTAATTTTTTGTATTTTATTTTATGTTGGCATACATAACTAACATTTTATTTGATCTTCAGAAACAATCACACTAACTGCAGAGAATGGTTTAAAACTATAGGAAGGCCAAGTATTGCTTGTTTAACATAGTTGATTATTATGTATACCAGGTCCACTTTAAAACTTTTCTTTTTTTCTTTTTTTCTTTTTTTTTGACAAAGGTTAAAATCCCAGACAGTAAGAGTCAATTTATTTTCTCACAAGAGACCTCAGCCTCTATGGAAATTATCTTTTTATTAAGTGAAAAAAAACCAAGTATACTGAATAATTACAGTTAACAAAAGTACTAGAAATGTTGTTTGCAAGTGAGTTGCCAGCTTATTTTGTAAGGTGGTAGCTGAGATATCATTTGGTAACTACAGGTAATTTTGGGATACATGACAAATCGTCAATTCCTGTTGGCTTCAAGTAGGTTTGCAAACAGTAAATTGATATTATTTATGAAATATCTGAAACCCCAGCTGCAAGTTCTGTGGGGATTTATTTATGAGAGTTCTGTAGACGTACACAAGATTATATCTGGGGGTTTGTAACCATGTCTGTTTTTCCCCTTTTGGGGAAACCTAGCTTCTTGCCTAACCTAGCTTCTGTGCTGTACTGCTCTAGTGCAGGTTACAGAATTATATTTGAACACTGTTTTGTGGCAGACGAAGGCAAAAGGTACACTAGCTCAAAGTAATATTATATTTTGAAGCCATGTTGATCACATAGTGACTGTCCCTCAACTCTTAAGTGATTTTAGTGTTTGCTTTATCTCTCAAAAGGTTGGCCTGTAAGCTGCTTCAGGACAAGAGTGATGAGAGCTTTGAAAGCTTCTGGATCATATAATTTGAGTGCATTGTTTTCTAAAGATTGATAAATCTGTGCACATAATTTTAACCTCTAATTGGTACTGACATGGGAAGCTGGCATGTACTGTAGACATCTGAAGGAAATGTTGAAATAAGTTTTGCTTTATGTTAACCTAGATGAACAAAGTAAGAGTGCTTGGATATGTTGTGTGTGCATATGTATATGCTTATATGTGTCAGTCTGTGTGTACAGAGTGTACCTCTATGTATAGACAGAGGCCGAGAGAGGGGAAAAAAGTGCTTTGTGGCAAATGAAGGCAAAAAGCAGGCTAACTCACGTAAGACCACAGATGTGTAAATGATTGCAGTGTCAGGGTTGCTTGGGTGGTGGGATGGGTAATCTGTGCAGTAGAGTGAAGTGTGCCTTTTTCTCCCTGCCACCTGACTGGAGTAACCTTTCCAGTTGCTATACCCTTTGAAGTACCCTGTTGACTCTGGCTGCACACTGAAGTTTAAGTTGCATCATATTGCAGGAAATGCAGTGTTTTAAAACTACTGTGGTGGTTTTGTCCTTCATTCAGGCACAACATATTTTGATTTATATAGAGAATATATTTTATTGAGTGGATACTTAAGAAGTGTGAACAATTGGAAAAGGAAAATGCAGCTGATTTCTATTACTATTTAATATTATGCTCGACTGTGGCCTCTAAGTAATGAGTACTTGTTTACATATTACAGAATATGGATTATAATTTTATAAACATGTTGTTTATAGTTGCATATTGGTTTCCTAAATAAAATAAAAGTGATATTGGCTTATGGAAATACTTGCATAAGACAGTCATTGCAGTCAAAAGAAGCAACTGGATGGGATGGGGACGGGAGGAGTTTCTGCTTTATGGACTGCCCTTCCCATAGTCAGGTTCTCACTCTCTTTATGCCCAGATCTGTTTGTTACTACTATTTTTCACGAAGGCTAATATGATTAAAAGCTAAGTAATCCATTCCAGTATTTTTTACTTCCCACCACCTAACTGATAAGTTTAAAAACAGTGCAGAAAAACATAGTTGTTTACTTCTCTCTTGAAAGTTTAAGCTGAGAAATAATATAGCAGCAGCAAGGAGGCATCTGAGCACAGAAAAAGAAATAAGAGTATGGAAGCGTGTGGATGAATTCTTAAGCCCATCTGGAATACAATTGAGAAATAAAAAAGTAGCAAAAGAAGGGGGTTTGTGGGTTTTTTAATAAAAAGCTGTGTTTACAGTTATGTAAAGATTGTGCTAGCAAAAATCTGATTGTCCAAGATGAGCAAACTTTAAAATAATCATTATGTTACGCCCTATAAGAAAGCTTAGAGCAACTTTTAGCTAAGTTGCTTATTGTTTTGAAAATGTATATTGCAAGAAGATTTTCACTTAAAAAGCCATGCAAATATCTGTATTGTCTACATTTGTGATGGTTAAATAGAAGAACATTTAATTTTCTAGTATTTTTGACAACATTTCAGTGCTTAAGGCTGAAATTTCCCATGCTTGGTATCAGTCCCCTCCAGCTTAAACTTGCTGGAAGGCTTTATCTAAAAGAATGTCAATGAGAGAGATGAGAACACTGTTCTGGTTTTCATCCCTTCCAACCAATACTTCGATGTTTTGCCAGGTTGTGAAGTGACCTTGAAGTTTGGAAGGAAGCACTCTCTACATTTCAGGTGCTCTGTTTGTTTGAAAGCAACGTTTTGTTATGTCAATACTGTAACTAACTGAAAAATGTCCAGTTACATCTACAGTAGAACTTGTTACACCTTTCAGTTACTGTTTCTAATGGCTGTGGATCCCACTGTGTGTACTTCCACAGACCTTGATCCATCTTTTCCTAGAAACTAGAACTTTTAGCTAGAAGAGAGTCACACACAAGAAGGAGAGTTTGAAAGGTTGTTTTACCCTGCTGAAATACCAGGACTCTGATGTATAGATCAGATGCTGTAGAAACTCTGACTTCCAATTTTCACAATTATTAGTGAAAATTAAACATTGTGTTAAGCATTATGCATAGTTGGTAACTAGAAATTAACTAAGCTTGAAAAGTTCAAAGGAATGTTTTTTGAGAGAGATGAATATGCAATTATTGATAATGGAGAAAAACTAATAGAAAATTATCATTACCAATATAGGAAGTATTTCTCTGTAGAAAATAAGTGTTCTTTGTTTTTCCCTCTCCTTCCAAGATAATTCTTATTTCTTGGAGTTCCCAGAATTTGAACTGGGAATCATAAACTGTATCTGACAATATGGAGGTTTGGGAGGTATGTTTTGTTTTTTAAACTAAGGTAGAGTGCTGTCCTGGTTTTGTTGGTTTTGTCTTTTCCAATAATTCTTTTTTTGTGCTACTACCCGCTTTTTTGTATAAATGCATACTTATAGGCAGTGGTACTCTTATGTTCTGTACAATACATGTGATAAATAGAAAACATAGTTGCAAAGTCGTTTTCTTTTGTTCCTTATGTGATTTAAAATGATGCAGCGTACTTTCAAAAAAACTTTTCAATAATGAAAAATCTGCTGTTACTGGAAAACAGGTGGACAAAATAACATAAACTGAGATCTCTTTGGTTGCTGTGCTGTGTGAGGGAGTTTTGGGGTTGGTTTTTTTGTTTTCAAAAAGGCCATGAAAATGGAAGCTATATAACAAAAATGCTAGCTTTATCTTAATTAAAGCCTTCATTTAAGAGAACTGAACCTAAGATTAGACTTAGTGTATTTATGGCTCTGGCATGAAAATACAGATGGAAAGTACAAATCAAGATACTTTCTGCTATTCTTCATATGATCTCCTTAGTGTAGCAAGGGCATTCAGAGTCCCTACCACCTCTGTTGCTTGTCACAACCACTGATTTTTTTTTTTTACTGTTTTTAAAAATATTGGTTTATTTTTCCCCCGTTGCTTTTCAAGCTGCTTTTTCCCATCTCAGGCATATGTTTTATCTGCACTTGCTCCTTGAAGTATAATGTAGGCTTCTGTTTTTTAAATTATATCTATAAGGCTGAATGGAACATTACCCTCCTTGTTTGACCTCCCACACGTGATACACAATCCATTAAATCTCATGTAATATTTAAGAATTTAATACATTCTTTGAATAACATAACAGTAATAGTACTGACAAAACACTGCTCCAAGCAAAACTGCTTATACCAACAGATGATCTGTGAGCAGCGGAAGTAATGAAGCCCTGTTTCCTATACATTTATTTTACATTTATTAACTGTCCCTTTCGTGCCCCCAGTACTCCCTCTGCAGTCTCTGATGGTGGGTGCTGAGCAGCTTGCTCTCTGCTTCTCATGGAACATGTGCACAGTTAAAACTCTGCTTCAGAAAGAGTCCTTTACTTAGCCATGGGTTTTAAAAAACGTGCTGCAGCTTACTGTGTCTTTGCCAAAGTTAAACTGAATTTTACATCATCTTTAGAAGGTCTGCTCTCTATTCTACCAATTACATAAGCTCCATTTCTCCAGCAAACCAGACCAGAGAACCCAATACAAGCTAAGGTTTCTTGATTATGGCACAACATATATTGTCTTCTTGGTAACCATGTTACTTGTGCTGGCCGTACCCCCCTTTCCTCTCCCGTCACTTTACTGTCTTTGGGTTTCCTGCTGACTGTATTTCTGGTTTGCAGCAGATGAACATCTTTGCCATTTGTCTGGTTTGTGTTTAGCTGCCATTTGGGCAATCCACTGAGCAGTCGCTCTGAAGGAAAGAAAATATCTATGTGCCTAGAATAGTGATTTCCAGGGTATTTTAGTCAATGGTTTTTCTGTGGTATGGCTGAACCATAACTTCCATAGTGGGATACACAGTTAGATGTTGAAAGGAAGCACAATGTAATGTCCAACTCAGTGATTTGTCTTGAGGACCTTTGCCGAAGTTCATCCTCTTTCCTAATCCTATTTGCTTTTCCCTCTACCACGTTTCAGCTTTTGAACTGCTAAATGCTAAAGGTATGCCTAGTTTTGTACATCAAGGAAACTATATTCCATCATCAACACTAACTTAAATGGTACTTATAGACAGTAAGACTAGAAGTTTCAATAGCTGCTTCTCATGCAGTATTTCATCAAACCATTTCTAAAACTGTTACTGGTACTTAACTAGTATAATATTAAACTTCTTCATGGTTCAAGAAGAGACCTTCTGTCTAATGTGTGTTTTGAGTAACTTTTTGAATTAATTTGATATTAAAGGATGATTAATATAACTTCTTTTGGGAAGAGGTTTAAATATAGCATCAATTACTTTTGTAATCACTGAAACTATCAGCTGTCCAAAATAGTTAAAAATTCCTCTCTTGGCTAAGAAGAGTGGGTAGACAATGGTACAAGTCTGTGTCCAGTGTTATGAGAATGTGG
Source organism: Scolopax mira (assembly GCA_004320125.1). Taxonomy (NCBI): domain Eukaryota; kingdom Metazoa; phylum Chordata; class Aves; order Charadriiformes; family Scolopacidae; genus Scolopax; species Scolopax mira. The sequence goes on along the minus strand of BJBW01002652.1, from coordinate 111,668 downwards.
GAGGACTTTCCATTTTATGAGATTATATAGTGTGGTCATACAGTGTAATAAGGCTGAATTTTTATATATTTTGTCAAAGTTAATGTTTAGTGGATGCTTATAATCAATGATTAACCAAGACACTTTAATGAGATATGGTATCATGTACAGATCCTTTTGTGTGCATGCTAAGCCTTTAATCTGTATTACCATATGCTTTTAATTTTCAATTGACTTCTACTAATAGCTTCTAAAAGGTTATTAATACTAGATTTGACAACTGATGGAAGATTTGTGTCACAGTAACACAGTATCTATCATCTAGTGAGATTCTCACTGATACTGTTGTGAAAAATTTTGTTATATGGGGAAAATTTCTACTTGGCATGGTTGGGGTTTTTTTAAAAAGAATTTAAGTAGGAATTATTAACTTAAAATGTCTGACTGAAATTCTGAGAGGAGAAAATCTTCTACCTACTAGACTTTTGCATATGTAATTATAAAGTTTTATAATTCTAAATTGATTTTAAAATTATATCAGATAATTAACGTGACTGTTGATTAGTTTCCCATTTGAAATCACAACAACTGAACAAGTCAAGATTAGTTCATTTAAGCTGTTAGAAACTTTAAAATATCATATTGGCAGTCATTCAGGCTTTTAGGATTTCATGAATGAAACTTTAAAGAAACAACAGCAAAAGATTTGGTTTGTTTGATTGATCTTTATAATTTGGATTTAATTCTTTATTCAAATAGGGCTCCCCCCTCCCCGAGAGCCTGCCAAGTGCTGCTTCCTCTGTCCATCTACTTTAAGCTCAAGATAGCTCCATTGGTTTGAGTCAGAATTACATTTCTTTGTGCCCTTTCATCACCCTGTATTTGCTGTTTTCTTTCTGGAAATAAATTGGATGACAATTGTTTTGAAAACCTAACCTCTTTACAAACAAGTATTTCAGTGTTTAAGTGGTACAGTGGATAGTTTAGCCATAAAAGACCTCAGAGCTCATTAAAGTGCTCAGCATTATTTTCGAGGTTAATCCCATTGCAGTCTGGAGTATCTTGCTTGCTAAATCAGTGGGAGTAGAAGGGTAGAGCTCTTGTTCTACCAGGAAAGGCTTATTTTCTTATGTTGGAATTTTGTTTCTTTTTCTTATGTTGGAATTGTGTTTCTTTTTCCAGCTAAAAATTATATTTGCATGTAGAGTTTACTTAATTTTATAAATCTGTTTTAATACGGAATAATGCTTGGCAATATATACAGTCAAAAAATCCTCAGATGTCATTTATTTTCTGAAGAATTGGAGTTTTGCCCCTACCTCATGAATAAGTATTCTTATAGTTTAAGACCATGTATTAAGAAACTAATATTTCCCACGTATTCTTCAGTTTGTAGGCAGTGTTCAGGGACTGAAGCGTTTTTTCAGTTCTTTTTTACTCTCCACAATGTATGACTGGCCCCATGTTTTATTTATAGCAGCTTGTGCAGATGCTGCCCTGCATCTGTCATCATGTGGGCACTGTCAAGGCACTTACCAGCCTGCTGTCTGGCCCCTGGCACAGTCTGAACTCCTCTGTCAGGTACCAGCTCTCATCTCACGGTGAGGACTCTGAGATACGGGAAGATTAAAGCACAGGCCTAGTTCCCTAGATTGTTAGTGACTGTGTGTTTGAGACCTTGTGACTTCCTCCTCACAAAAAAAAATTGTGTAGAAAAGAGATGGGGTAGATATTTTACTTGTTTTACAGGAGGCAAAGACAAAGTAAGTTGATAAAACTATACAGCGGATCAAGCCGAGAAGCAGAATTAAATTTCAGGTCTTTCTGTATCCAGTTGTGTGTGTGTGTGTCTACCTGCCTCTAGGCTGTATACCCCATCCACAGCACCTCGTTGTTGAAGGGCTTTTGAGCATCACTGATGCTGTGGTTTTGGGTTGTCAGCTCAAGCGTCAAAAGATTCTGAATGTCAGGTTTGAAGTGCTGGGAAGAGGAAAACACCGTATGACTCCACCTCGAGGAGCTTTGCAATTTATGGCAGAGAGAGAAAAGGTTAAAAGGTCAGGGTCAAATGAGTGCAAATTACTAGAAACTAGAAATAAATTATGAATAATGTACATATTATTCATATGAATGTATGGGTGTATGTGAAAACATGTTCTTACTGAAACAAATTTGTCAGATATCCTAGACTTGTAAGATTTGTTATCTTCTTCTACATAGAAGAAAACAATGGGTCAAAGCAGTTGATGTAATTCATCTGATGTCAGACTGATGGTGGTATCTCACTGAAAAGCTAAATCTGTAGTTAAATAATCATTTTCTAGTTCAGCTTAAGTTGTAACAAACTTCACTGTTGCTTTTTGCCTTTTACCAGAGTCCTTCTCCTTTTACCTTATAAAAGCACTACCTCTACCTGAAAACTAACAAATTAGTTTTCAACTGTTAATTTTGCTGTATGATATAGTTTTTGTATTAAGGCATAGCAAACAGTGTCAGAATAATGGATGCTTTGCTTCTACCTTGGCTTTGCAAGTGTCTTGGTACAATTTTGTCAAATTTATGATGTTTCGTTTGTTCTTATCCACTATTTTCTTGGCGTGTTTTTCAGAATGTGTTTTCCAGCACCTCTTTATAATCCTTTTTTGATATTAATGTGCTGTTGTTGAGCATTGAGGAAGTGTTTCATCCAAAATCATTGCAGAACTTCCTTCCCATGCTGCTGCCAGAAGTGCTGCAGACTAGCTACTTAATTTGCACTGGCAAAATTTCAAAGGGAAGGTCAGCTGGCCAGGTTATCCCCCTGCGGGGCTTCTGTATGTCTTTCTTTTAAATGCCATTTTTCTTCTATCTGTTCTACTTTTTCCCCTTATTTGTCCATGGGGAGGAAAATGGCTCCAGCGAAGCCGAATTATATGAATCCTTGCTTTAATGTGGAACTCTCACAATTTAGCACCTATCACAAGAATAGTTTCAAGGTAGTTGAGGCTACTTAGGTAGGGTTTTTAAGATGTTGCCAGAGAAAAGTAAATCTGGCAGAAAATTAGCATTATAAAGTCAGGTCAGAAAAGCACAGGAGAAAATGGTAGAGTTTGGCTGCAGTAATGGGGAGCCAGACCACAATGCCAGAAAAGGCATGTGAAATACAAAGTCACAGAAGGATAATGAAAATGAAAATTCAGCAGCTGAGATCTGCGCCGGGTGTTATGTGTTGCTGAGCTCCACTGCTGATATAATTTAGTTGATATAATATGAGCACAGCTTCAAGTGCACTCAAGTTTGGTCAAATTTAATTGTGTATGTTTAAATTGCTAACAAGCTGAGGGTGTGTGAGTGTGTCTAAAAGCACACAGGTCATCTGCTTTCCCATAGGGAGAGCAGTTACAATGATTCCTGGCATTGGTGAGTTTTATTGAATTCCAAACTACCATAAAAGTAATTTCTTTTTTTTTTAAAGTGCTAAGAAAACTCTTTTGAGAAACAAATGCATAATGAATGCATTTCCCTTATTAATATAGTTGATACATGGTTATATGTTTGATAAAGATAAGTATTGAGCAATGATTTCCTCTTTCAAGGATACAGATGTACAAAGCACAGTTCACTATTGCTTTCTTGAACTGGGAGTGTTGTTGGGTCATCAGGGGAAGCATGAATGCCCCAGATTCTTCAGGGTTAGACTGAAAACTGAGTGAACTGAACACTACAGATTCAAAAATTACAAATGACTATGGCCGTTGAATTTGCAAGTTTCTTAAAATCAGAAGCAATGTTGTCCCATGAAAGCTATTCACTAGATGATACGCATTTCGGTTTGATACCCCTTTTCATCATTGGAAGCTGGGGAAGGATATCCCTTTTCATCATTGGAAGAAGACCCTGGGTCAGCATTGGGCTTATCTGAGAGACATCAAACACAAACAATGCTGCCAAGATATTAGTAAAGCATGATGAGAAGATTTGGGATGAACTCGGGAGTGTTGATCTCATGAGTTCCTGCATTCCCTGGCTTCACATCATTATTTTCACTCCTGAAACAAAGGGAATTTCTCTTGATGTAAGCTGGACTCAACGTTTAGCTGATTACACAGCTGGACTATTAGTAAAGGAAAAAAGATTTTAAAAGGAAAAAAAATAGTAAAACTGATTTGGTGTAATAGAGCCATAGATCTCTTAAATATTTTTTCCTACATACAAACTTGGTGAATTCCTTTTTTCCAATATCTATATATGCAGTGGGGAGAGCTGGTTTGTTTCCTCCTCTTTATGGGTGGAAATAGGCAAATCCGATCTCCAGCAGCGTCACTCTCCTGTGCTAGGCGCTTGGGGCAGCCCGTCCTTGGCTTCCTGTCTGGCAGCAGCCTTTCTTGCTGACCTCACTGATGGGTTTAGTTTTGTCTTGGTTGAGTTTAAATCAGGTTGACGTGCTGTGAAGTTGAAATCAAACATATGAATTCTTCACTGGGCAGAAGCTCATCCAAAGAATGTGTGTGGTTTAGTTTGTGTTTTCCCACTGTATTTACACCCCAGGAAATGAGTTCTTAAATGTAAGAACCTGGTTCTCCTCATCATCTTATCTCTTAGGTTTTGCTTTTTCCTCACCTTCTCTTTGTGGAGAAAAGAGGAAAATTTTCCTCTGTGGTGAGTATGACTTTTTTTCAGTGCTATACATGAAGGGAGTGAATTTTGCCTGAACTCATTGCAGAAAGACTGTTATTGCAACCAACCTTCAGTTCTTCTGTCACTTCATCAATCTGTGGGTGATTACCTGTAAGAAGAAGAAAAAGGGAATGAAAACACTGAATCCAGTTCCTTGGCCTGATAGGAGAGGACTTGGTGAAACGGAATCATCAGTAATTCCCCACTTCTGACATTCACAAGAAAGCTGAAATAGGCATTTTGGGGTACAATGAAGAAAAGCTTATCTAGGCTTATTAAATGTAGATTATAGCCTGTCAAGTGAAATAGCAATGTTGTAATTACCTTGTTTAGCTCTATTTTGAATTCCTTTTGTTAGTACTCAAGCTGCAATTAACATACTAGAGCAACCATTGTTTCTTCTTGCATTCCTTTACTCTTTCAACGGTCTACAGGAGACCGGGGAAACTGTACAGCCTATTTGCATCTCTTTGAAAAGAAGTTATTCGAGCTAGTTTAAATTTTGGTTGATGTTTTTAATTTAACTGAATGGGATACTTCCCATATCTGTGCTCATGTTAGTAATGCCCAAAAAATGTAAACAGACACTACTTATGCTCATCAGTATGGTGAACACAACAACATGTGGATAAATTCAGCTTTTAAGTAGGTGTGCACCGTTTCATTATAATTAGGTGGTGACTCATGCAAATGTCACCAAGACAAGAGCTGCAAATGAGTTTTTCAGGACTACTTAATGTGTTTACTTTGTGTCCCATTTCTAAAGACGCTTGGTGTTACGTGCCCAGACAAAGGGTGCCCAGGCTTTGTGCAGAGGCAACTTGTGAAATTCTGCTGGTGTATTTTCATAATGGCTATCTTTTTATTTTGAGCTTTTGTTTCTGAGGTGCTTTTTTTTTTTTCACTAGGTAGATGTGCTCATTATATAGCAAATCACTGTTTAATCTACACAGAATAGGATACGCTATATGATCCTAAAGAAAACAACAAATGCATTTACTTTATAAGACCTTTTATTTGTAACTAGTATCTTTGACAGAGGAGTCTTCAGCTGGTCCTTGGTCTTCATTGTTTCAGATGAGGTACTGGTGGGATATGTACACTTCTGGAGAATAGGTTTGACTTAGCAAGGTTGATGGCAGAGTTGGGAAATTAGCTACCTTTTGCAGATCTGAAAAAATCTGCATTGCCTTCAGTCAGGAGTCATCTTTTCATTGACCTGGCTGTGTTGCCTGAAGAATTGTTTCCTAAACAAATGTCCAGCTCACACCAGAAAGGTGTCACAGGGTACCAAGCAGGACTGGGAGGCTCATTTTGTCCTTGCATATTAATCAGTGACAAAGTAGCTGCATTTATTTGCTGAAACGATCATGGAACTTCAACAGCAACTCTGCCTTATTTTACTTGTTTTGAAATGAAATTACCCTTTGAAAGGGCATTTCATTTGGTCTTTTGGGGACAAGACACATAGCCCTTAGTAGCCCTTAATAGCAAATACAAGTTTAAATTTGCTTCTGGAAAGGCTTTTGTTTCTGATGTCTTTGTTCCTCCTTGGTTGTTTTTCAAAGAGAATGGATTCTAAGGAAGGAGTAAGAATTAGGCTTTCGGTGTATTTTAACAACACATCTATTTTATGTATGAAAATTCTGTTAACTTTAGGAAAGATATATTATTACATTGTCTAGACACTCTGCTCCTAGAAAGTTCAAATTTTAAACACTCCTCTCCTTCTCCAGCTCCCTGATAATGGAAATAAAATGAAGTATCAACTTATTTTTAGTTACTGGATTTAAGAATGGGGCTCTGGCTGTAATAGGAAATACAGCTAGCTGTGTTGTATCCAGCCTGGACTAATAGATTTGAGAAGAAAGCATTGCCAGCTGGAACGTGCCTGCATGTTATCTGCATGTGTGTTGTAACAGATGTTGAGCAGAAACTGCTTGTCAAAGGTACCTTGTAGTAACTTTTAAAGATGCTTGTTTGTTTCAGTACGTTTTTCTTACATCACTAATTTTTTCCATAAAGTTAACCACAAACTGCATTATTGGGGACTCCAGCTGAAGCTTGTGGTGAATAGGAAATAGATTAAACACAGGTTTTCCCTTTACTCTGGTTGCCAACAGTGATGTCAGTAGTTTTAATGATCCTTACCTCAGCTCGCTGCAGTCCTAGCACACTCTATTAAAACACTTGTCTTCTGCCCTGTTTTTGTGTTGTTAAGGAAATGCTGATGGCTGTTGATAAGAAACAATGAGGTATCCAGCCAGTGACTTAAATTCCGAATCTGGTACTTCCGCCTTGAAACACACTATAATAGTTCAGTGAGGAGAGAGGAGGTTGAGATAGTTTTGTCAAAAATCCCAGAAAGACACTTTTAAGTCCAGAAAAGAACATTTGTGTGCTAAAATTGAGAATGTGGCTTTTTGGTACCTGTTAGGCACAACCAAGAATTGGTTTTCCCTGGATCCAAGCCTTCACAGGTCAACTGTATTTCCAGTGGCCTTGAAAGAGCACTTTCCTCTCAGAATGCTGGTTTCAATGCAACTTTGTGTGCATTCAGACAGAAGAGGCACCACTGTCCTGTAACGGTAGCAAGGATTGTCATTCTCAGTTAGGCTATTTTTGGTTTTGGGGAAGAGGTTTGTCAGAGGACTTGGAGATGTAAAAACAAATCATTGCAATCAATTAATTCAGAAGGTCCGTAGCAAAGTGTCTAATTTTTTTTTCCCTTACAAAATTAGAAGAAAACAAAAGCTACCGATTATATTTTTATCAATGGGTGCCAGATTTCCATGTTGTGCTGCTGGAGATACTGGAGGTATAATTCCAATCCAGAAACTGCTTGGTGCCCCTGCATCCTGACATACCTGCAGCTGAAGTTTGTGTGAAACGCCGCCTGTGCCAGTTCAGGGTTCTGGCTCTTCACCCCAAGTCTCAAACGCTGGGCTATTTCAGCCTGCTGTGGTTTTTCACTCTTTACACATGCACAGGGCTCCAGTATTGGAGTGTCTGCGTTTCTGTAACTGTGGGTTTCCTCAGTATTATTTTCTTAGTGAATTCCTCTAGGAAGTGTTTTGTTTTTCAAATAGGCTTGTTACTTTCTTTCTTCCTTTGCTTTTCTGACTTTGCTTTTTCATCCAGAAATGAATGCTTGCTAGTAGCAGTTCTGATGATGTTGTGACCGTAGTAGTTGAATTGGTGAGGATTTGGATTGGACAGACCATTTTGTTCAATACATGATGTATTTGAGTTTAGATGACCTGAATACTAGCGAAGAGGTGTAATACTTGGTCCTGATACTGCAAATTGTTATTTAGGTACTTAGAATCTCTGAGCAGGAAAAGGTCTGGTGATGTAGAGAAGCTTTTACTTGATTCCATTCCGCTGGCCCTGTATGTCCAGGACAGGTCAGTCCGTGGAGCCTTGCTGGTGGTCACTCAACGTTCCTCTGGCCCTGCTGGGTGTGAAACACCCACCTCAGCTATGCAGCACGCAAATCACACACGCTTTGCTCCTCTGTTTAAATGAAGCATTTTCTCCTTTGTCGCTTTTCTTTATTAGTAAAGTATGTCATTACTGGCTAATTTTAGGTCCAACATAGTTGAAAGCTGCAAAGCTATGTGAAGCTGTATATAGATATTTGGGTAGGAACATTCCAGTAGATCGCAATGTGAGTGCAGAAGAAAGTTGAAAGTAAATAAGAGATCTGTGAGATAATTCTCCAGGGAGTTTTCACAGCATACCACACATCATTTGCAGGGATAGGCTTTCCTTTCACTTGAAGGACCACACAAAGTAAATTCTGTTTCTTGGGCAATTAAAGAATATAGGACAGGAGGTCTTTTCAGCTTTTTTATTCACTGTGTCTATGGGAAGCCTGTGTCTGTACTGAGGAAAACGCACTGTTTACCTATCTTTTCAGGAGCATAGTTAATATCTAATATAGAAATAGACACACTTTTATGTAAAATCTAAGTCCTGCTTCATCAGATTTTAAGTGAAACTCCTGAAATGTAAATTATGGTAGTTCTCTAATCCCAGTTAAAACAAAAATATATTCATTTCACTGGTGTGCTGTTCAGTCCCCAGAGGGTATGGCTGCCCTTGACAGTGGTGCCAAGAGAGCAGGATGGGGCTCAGGGGTGGCTTGGGGATTGCGTGGCTGCCCGTCTCTGAGTGCCTTGGCCAGGGAGGCACCCCATGGCCTGCCATCTCCATCCTGTGTCCTCCAGCAGGGATACTACTCCCCATTGAGGGCTCAAGCATCTGCCGCAGGGTTGGGGGCAGGACACGAGGCAGATGGGCACCGAGAGCCCACACTGTGCACTATGTCACTGGTGATCAGAGCCCTTGTACTGATCACCCACCTGTGTGAAATCAATGGAAAAGCAGAGTTGAGAGAACTTGTTGACAGAGTTGCACTATGTGCTAGATCAGGGAGGCTGGAGCCTAGAAATGAGCTGGTGGGACAGGGTCAAAGGCAGCTTCTGACATTCATTCCCCATCAAACCTGTGCTGTGCATTATTAGGGTTGCAGGATCCAGTCCTTTCTCAGAGAGAGAAGAATGTAGATAAATTTGTGGATTTTACAGGATTTTCTGGATACAATTTTTTTTTTTTTTTTGTATCTTGTATGTCAATAGTGAATGGTAATGCTGTACCCCTAGTCATCCTTCTTATGCAAGCCATGGCATTTGCAGGTGGCCAGGAAGCCCTGCAAAGGAGGCCTGATAATCTAACGAATCTTTCTTGCAGTGGGTAAAAACGCCAACAGCAGGCTAATGGTTTGAGCTTTTCTTTCTCTTGGCACAGGAGCTTGTCATAGTTAATCAGTATGGACACTTAAATTGTTTCTGCTTAGGTGAATCTCCTGCAAGTTTTAAATGTATTTCTGACTGCTTTGAATTTTATTGCCAACATCTGTTTTAAATGCTTTTGGGATTCAGATGCTTGAGTACAGTTCAACTGTGCATGCCATAATTTTTCAAGGTGCTAACATTTTCCATTTGGATTATAGCTCTTTTAAATAAATAAATAAAAATGGATGGGGAGGGAAATAATTACAGAAAAGCTTTTACAGTGCCCATGATGCTAATTTTCTTTCTCTTTCAATTTCAGAATGATGACCTATACAACCTCAGCAAATCCTTCTTTTAACTCATGGGTATCAAGACTATAAATGTTTCATGCTATCACAACTAGGACCTCACCTCCTCCTCCTCCTCCTCTTCCTCTGTAAATGGGTACGATGCATCCAGTTCAGTTTGTTTACTTTACACAAACCTCAGGAGTTAGTTGACTGAGCTGCACATCCTGTGTTGTGCCAAGCAGAAGCACTGTGACACCTGGACAATGAATCTCTCTTACTTCATCCTCTACCATAAGGACTTAGCTGGCCACAAGGATCTCATGTGCCCACCACTATGTCATGGTGAGAATGGGTATTTTACTAGCACATTTACACAACTTCATTTGCTGCTGAAAACCTGTATGACAAATCATCATTGTAAATTATTACATACAAAACTTAATGTTGGTTGAAGAGTATTAAATATTTAACATAGGTTTTGATTTATACATGTACTTTTTTAATTAAAATGTAACTTTTCCTACAGCACATCTTTTTTGATGTGGAACTGAGGTATACTATATTCTGTTGTAAACAGAGTGGGAAACCTGCTTAAAACAAGGCTTCTAAGAATAGAGTAGGGTACTATTCTTGTTTTAAGATTGTAATTCAGAAAATAATATAATATGAGTCATTGGTCCCTGGGCCTTGATTGTACAGTCATATTTACTGATACTATCAGTTGTAAGATAACCCTGATGTTGAGTTGAGTTCTTTCCAAAAGAAAAATAATTTTGTACTCCTTGTAAAATAATAGTCTGTATTAACTACAATGAAGACAAACATTACTGTACATGGTATTTACAAGTGTCAACTTGAATTCATCAATTGCACAGGAACTGACAAAAAAATTGGTAAAAAGAAATCAAAGTCTTCCATTGTATATATTGTAAAGAAAAAATAAAAACAACCAACAGAAATCCACAAAACAAAATTAAAACAAAAAAGGGTGAACTTTTCAAATTGATTCTTTCCCTGGAATGAATATGTGGGTGTTTGTAAATTCTGGAAATCTCTTTCTATATGTAATAAACTAGATACTGTTTTATCTGCTGTAGTGGTTTTTTGGGTTTTTTTGTTTTCTTGGTAAGCCATCTCCAATATCTCAAATTGTCCCACCAGGTTTCTTTGATGTTTCCATTGTGTATAATTGAGAATGGCTGTGGATTGCCATAGTTGAAGAATAAATCAAGTGTAATTAGGTGTAGTAGGGAGTATGCTTCCTTGAATTATTTCACTAAAGCTCTTATTTCAGTTTTCTGGAGACACTTCAGAATAAGCCCTCCATCCACTTAAGTCGGTGGAAGAGTTCACAGCAAGTGAAATCACTGAAAGTCATAGCGAGACTTCAGCATAAAATTTAAAAGAAATGGCCCAGATGATTGTCTGGAAATTAGTACAAAAGGAAGGATGAGGAAGAATTCTGCGACTCTTCTGTGCTGCGCTCTGGTTCTATGCAGATAAAAATTGTTTGGTGCATAGCATTTGCAGAGCCTTCATTCTTTTGGGGACTGGAAAAATACTGAGATCATGGATTTTCAAGAAAAACGTTGTTGAAGTGATAATTGAACTTGAAGCTATGTCAGGTCCCTGTCGGTCCCTCCTCCTGCTTCTGCGAAGCAGCTCCATGGGCCAGTGCACATTCAACAGGATTCTTATTATCAGGAAAAGGCAGGCACTCAAAGCACCACCTCTCCCGGTGGGAAAGCTGTCAAACCCTCAAAGGAGGGGTTTCTTTCCCCCGGGATGTTTGTGATGTCTGGGGTTAGGCTGTGGTAAATGCAGTGTCCTCTTCTGACTGCAGTAAAGATGGAATGGCCATTCCACAGCTATTTTTCACCTTTCCTTTTGCTGGAGGCTTACCATTCCCTTAGATCTGCTGGTATTATTGCACATATACAACCACTTTGACCATGTCTAGTCAAAATATTAACTTAAGAAAGGACTTGCAGCTTTAGAATATTTTTAAATCATTCTAGATGCCTGGCAACAATTGCATGAGTGGTGATGTTGGCAGATTTGAGGATGCCATTGTGTGGTGAGGCTGCAGCCTGAGAAGGACCTTCAGCTGCCTGGGATGCCACCTGTGGAAGTTTTTGCCTTTGCTGATAAAACAGTCTACTTCTAGAGGGGCTGATACCAATCAGTAAAAGACACGAGGCTTTGCTTCTTTTTTATGTAGAAACCACAGTAGCTTGTTTATTACTCTTGATGAGCATCAGTGTGTATTTTTCCAAAGAAGTATTAATATATAAGAAGGCAGCACTTGCTTTGAAAGAAAGCCACATGCATCAGACCAGTATTTAAATTTGTATGTCACCCATTTTCGTTTTATCTTAAGATCATCCTTTTATTTGTTGTTGGGGTTTTTTTATGGGATTTAGTTGCAATGAAAACCTGCATGTGTTCTGAAGTAAAACATAAAGACCCTCACCCCCAACCCTTTTGCTCATGGCTTTCTCCAGCTTAATGAATTAACATAAACGTTCACTGTGTTGATTTGGTTGCTAAATATTAGCCTGTGTTGAAGTTGAAGTGCCTTGGATAGAAGAGTATTTTATGGCCATTGTGCTTTGCATTGTTTCCGATAATTTGCATGCTCTAGCAATTACTGAAATAATAGGTTTGTAAGTACTGGAAGCTGCTGTTAAGATTTAATCCTGGTAGAAGTATTTCATGGTGATACATCTATGTGCAAATTTTGTTCATAACATGAATTTTTTAAAATTGTAGGAATTGGCAATAGCTGTTACAGAAGGGGATGGTGGGGGGAGGTTCATGCTGATTTGGTGAGTTTCCTTTCGTGTTACTAGTAACATGCAGTCAGAGAAACACTTTGTTAATGGTGTTAATGTGCATTGTTTTTATGTTAATCATTATTTTTTCCTAGTAAAATTAAACATGCTTGTTAAGCAAGTGTTTTGAAAAAGCTTTTGAAGCAAAATGCATCGATAACCAAATCTGAAACTCTTGATTCTTTTCTTGCATAGATTTTTATTCTTATAAATTGCAAACTTTAATAAATAGACCATTATGAACTGAAGTCTTTTAAATAAATGCCTCAAAAATACGGTGCTATACTATCGTATCCTTGCATGAATTCTTTTGTTTTGTCTGCCACAGAACAGATTATAATTTCTTCAAGATTGAAAATGAGCAAATGGGATCAGTCCTATATTAGCTGGTAGAACTCAGATGGTCAGGAGTATATTTTGCTTTGAATTTTTTTTTCAAGTGGAAGTTTCTGGTTATTACTTGAGTTCTTTCTGGTTCAGTTAATGGGACAGCTTCAGTTTTCAAAAACTCTGTACTGAATGCATTTATTAGTGCTATTGGTTGGAAAAAACATTTGAAGCAGTCTCCAAGAGTACAAGCAACAGTTCTAGACTTAACTTTTTGCAAGGATTGCTGTGTTCAAGCTCAGTTTGGTGCTGAGTTGGCATATATGTTGTGGAAATGTAAATAAATTTTCATCCTTCTAGTCTTTGGTATTAAGCCCTTTAATTAGTATTTAAAATGTCATATGTCTCCTATAGTGCTTATAATTTATTTTTTTCCAGCCAAGGTCCAAATTCAGAAAGCAAAAAGGAAACTCAGGCCACATTTAGAAGCATATTCCAGTGTTGTATCCTTACTTTCTGCATATTTAAGAGTTAAGCATCCGTGTCCATCTTGCTACCAGCTGACTTTTAGCTGAAGCTATTATTCATGCCCTCTATTACACTCAAGGGCTGTGTAATGAGGAGTATGTGCTTAAATGGGTCCTATCAACTTAGCATGTGCCATATTTCAGTTACATGATTCTACTCTGCAGCAGCAGATTAATGCAGCAGTAGGAACAGCCTTCACATTTGCTTTTGAAATGATTAGCTGAAGCTAGTACTTGGTAGCAGCTTAAGTACAGCATATCAACTGTTAATTGAATCAATCAAGATAGATGTCTGAATGCTTTGTTCTGCAACTTAATTCACCTGCTAGTTTAGTTTAAGGAAGCAATACTGAAAATAATTAAGTGAAGGCAATTGTTTTGCCCATCTCTTGTGTTACCTCCAACCTATCTTTGGGTACAGCTGGTGTCTGTATGGTGAGTATCCCTCTGGCTGCAAGAATCCTCAAAACTCCTATATCTGCTGGTGCAGACAGTTATATAAAATAAAACTTGTATGTGTTCTGTAGATTAAACCAATTGAATACATCTCAGAGAAATCAAGTTATCTGTAGGCAGATAAACTGTATTGAATCAAAACAAGGAGAAGAGTTATTCTTTGTCACGGCTTCAAAAAAATATTTATACTTTTTCAATTACTCATAGGCTTCTATCTACAGAAAAGGAAGCACTGATTATTTAGAGAAGAGAGACCTAACTGGACACCTCACCTACTTTGTACAGGGTAGAGTGTTGCACACAATTGATACTATTGCCACAGCAGCAATGCTGCTACAGAATTAATAAAAAAAGAATAAAAATACCAGACAACATCTTTGATACTATTGCCACTAATTATTGAGAAGAAGTAGTTCTGCCTGACTGCTCACTTCCTGTCTGACTATCCAAAGGTTTGTGGCATTGCAGTGTATTGCATGTGGCAGTCACAATCTCTGCCTTTTTTTTCGGACTTTTATTTTTTAACTTCAGAATCCACCTGGCACAGTTTAGCTGTTTGATGTTGTGATGGAACCTTCCTGGTGTGTAGGCAGGTCTGGGCGTCCCTCCTGCTGCACCTGGCTGGGCCCTGCGGGGTCTTCCTGCCCAGCCAGGAGGTAAGACCTCCTGTCTTCTTCTCTTGTTTGTTTGGGCAAATATATTTTAATAACTAATTATTAATAATTCGACTGAATGAAGTGTCAGTTATGCCATGAATTTTTTTATTATTGATAAAGTTGGAATGGTGGCGATTTTCTCCTCAGTTTCTTGTGGACTGGTAGGACCCTGTTAGTGCTCTGTTCTTCAGCTTTTTTGAACATTAACTGAAAGACGAAATGATAATTATAACAATTTATCACTTTACTGTTTCACCTTCAACTAGTGAATTTAGAACAGTATTTCATTTTTCTTTAAACCATTGTTTGGAAGTTTGATTAAGGCAGGAGTTTGAGATACTTCTGCAGTTTCAATAATTAGAATTTGATCGTTTTTTCTCCAGAGTAGCCTGAAGGCCCTGTGTGCTGAATCATCAGGGGGGTCTTTTTACCCCCTCCTCAGAGGAGCGGGTCATTGCTGTCCTGTCCAGCCTCCTGTTTTACCACAACATCTGGCTTTCCTCAGCTACGTGGCAGAATAATCTACCTCATACTGTCAATGTGCCTTTATCAGTAGCATGTTTTTAATTAACTTTAGCTTCTTTGCGGTGCGCCTGTGACGGCCATTGTGTGGCCTGCTGGTGGAGTTCTTGCCAGCTTCTCTTAGTCATATAGTCCACCTCCTTCATCCACACCAGTGGTGCCACCTCAGTGGGGTCCCACAGCAAAAGGTAAGCTGAAATTCTCTTTCCTAAATCTGACAGGAAACAATTTGCCTGGGCCTCTTCCTTGTCAAGCTCTGTGTGAAGTGGGCTGGTAATCTGTTGGCTCATCACCAGTCTCCCAGTCATGTGGCTAATCCTGAGTGTTGTCATCTGAGGTGAAAGATAAAGAGAAGGGTCTGAGTGTGATCAAGAGACTTCTGCTTGCTGTGTTATTTTTAAAATTAGAGCTAACAATGAGACATGAGTGAGCTGTTTGTTCTTACCTCTGCCAAAACATTGTATGAATCTGGATAAATCATTTAATATTACTGCCTTAGTTTTGTGTATGAAAAATGAAAATTACTTTTACCTGACTTGCCAAGTTGTTAGGAGGATTAAGTAAAGAATGAGAAGAACTCAACTCCTGCAATGTTGGGCACTGTAGAAATGCTTGTAAAGAAACTACGTAAGCTTTGCTGTGGCAGAACAGCAGTACTATCTGGCCCTGCTTATCTCTCCAGGTTTCAGCCTCCACTTCAGTGCTTCTTCCATTGTTTTTAGTATCATCTTGTTCAGTCAGACTTGGTTGCTGGAAGGTTTCATTCTGGTTTTAGTCCATCGGTCTCTTCCACTCTTGAGTTTTGTTATAACTGTTGCACAGTCAAGGTGTTGTCACCCGAAGATTCACGTTTTAAGTCAGGTCCACAGTTCTCTAAAAACCTTTTTTGTGGTCTACTAATTAAAGTTGCACTTGACCCTGACTCAGGAGATCACTGCTATTTAGGAAGACCAGCACAATGCCTGCTGAAGATTCATTAAAGTGATCTTAACTAAACAAAGCCCATAAACTAAATACAGAAGCTTAAAGCAAATACATCCTTAAATTAAGAACAGCTCTATACACATATATAAGTGCTTTGGGATGTCTGTGTTTGTTTTCCCAGCAGTTTCATTGTGAGAGCTGGGATCTGCATGAAATGAAGATCTTCAAAGCTTCCTTGAAGATATGATGGTGTTCCCCACTAATGTCTTGACTTTGTGCCTTGTCAAAACAGAAGTCTTTTTTAATCACAGTGAGCTAGTCTTCCTCCTCTTAATAGCTCTTCCCACGGATGCTTTAAGAACAGAGCTTACTCTTCACCTCACTGGTGAGCTCCTCATTCTTTCCTGAAACTCTCTTGGCTTTCCTCTCTTTTGTGAGGAATGCATGTTCTTTAGCATGTGAATATTTTTGACCGCTGTATGCTGACTTTGGGGACAGTGCTGGATTAGTCAAACCTTGCCCTCTTCACAGTTGCTGCTACTGCAGTACCACAGCTTGCCACCAAAACTTTCTGGAGAGGTACTGTGAGCAGTATGACTGAATTGACTTGGACTTAAATGACTCATGAATAGGGGAAAGTGTGAAATCTTCAACTTGAAATTGCCACTGAAGGCTGTGGATCCGGAAGCTGCAGCCCCTCCAATTTTGCTGTGAGTAGGTGGACTTGGAGCATTATATTTTGGGGGGAAATAAGACTGGTTTTCCAGTCTTCCAGAAAATAATTATAGAATTATTTTCATTTTAAAAGGCTCTGTCTTCTCTGTTGTCTTTGGCTGGAAATGATGGCCTGATGGAATACTGGGTGGTTTAACCTGATTGAATAATTTTGTTCCTAACTCGTTATGTGTAATGATTTCACTTGAAGTGAGACCTCCAAAATAAAAAGTGAGTTCACTTTTTTTTTTAAAGCAAAATTTAATAAATATAGTTTAGAACGTGATCATCCAGGTAACAGCACTACTCAAAAGGCAGAACTTTCCAGCTTTGACATAGCAACCTGTTAAGCTTGCTCTGGATTTAGAAGAGAAGCAAGAAACTAGAAGATTAACAGCTCAGGAACGTGCTACTTTCTGATTCAGATCAGAGTCTCTTTCGCACAGTGTGTTTGTTACACACCTTGCTAGCTGGCAGTGCAGTGAAATTCTTTCCTAATAAACCTCCATCACTGTAAAATAATCGCATGCCCTTGCTAAGCAAATAACATCATTGTGATGTGGGTTTGTCAGTCCATTTTCTTAACAGTGTTGTTATTTAAGCAGGATGTTTGTCATATATAACAGTAATATAAATTGGTAGCCAATAGATTAGATCTTTTAAGGAGAGCTGTGGTCAACTTCTCTGAGAATTTATTGGCTTTTTGGGTTGTTTTTTGTTTCCATGGGGTTTTTTTTCTGCTTATTATCTTTGTGTGCGTGCAGATCGCTTTCAGAAGCTTGTCAGTGGAGAATTGGTGATTGATTTCATTGCAATAGACATTCAGATAGGTGCTCTCTAATAAATTCATGTTTGATCTTTGTGTAGACACTTCAAGTGTCGCTTTCCAGCAATCAGCAGCTCTTCTAACTTTAGTGATCGCCAGAAGTTATTTTGGGAAATTACAGGAAGTACATGCTTAGTCTGAAAATAGTTAAGGCCAATTCTTAAAAAGAGGATAAGCCATGAATGATTTACAATTCACATAGATAACTGTCATTATATTATAATACTTCCCTAAAAAAATTTCAATAGCTGTAATGAGAAGGAAACAAGAAATGAAACTCAAAGGAAATAAATTACAAGTCCAATGTGCTCAAATTCTCCCTTTGTCATCTTTGCACATTTTGTTGGTTTTCAGTATTTCTGCATATTCTTTTTTGAAGCAAACTTTACCCAGCAAGCAAGAGTCAGATTTCTCATGCCTATCATTTACATTCCTTGGGTTCTTCTCTGTTGTTTTCTAAGATTGACAAAGAAAATTTAGATTGACTTCCTTTTGATTTAACAACCTTAATGTTTTAGTGTAATTCCACCTTTAGTTATACCTATTTGGTGCTATGGTGTTATTGCAGCTCTCTCTCTGTAAGTGTGACACTGTATGCATTTTCATTTATTATGAAGGAAAAATGATTTAAAAACAAAATTGGGAGAATTCTTAAGGCCATGCTTTCAGAAACAGGTTTTACCTCCTGTGCTCCTTCACAGGAAATGAGAGGTCAGGAGAGTTAAACCATGAGTGCTGATTTTGCTGCAGTAAAATACAATGCTTCTGTATGATTGTCATTTTAAATTACTTTTCCAACTTTGTCACTGCCACAATTAATTAGGGTAATATATGACAGAGGGAACTGAAATACACAAACACAGTAAGGTATCCTGGCTTCCTAAGACAGGGAAAAAAACCATGTTAATTTCTGAGAGGGGCGTGAATTAACAGAAGATAATTCTCTACCATATGAAGTAGTCCATAAGATTAGTGTGTTGGTTTGTGTTGTGTTTTGTATAAATAGTAAGGCTTGAAATGAGGCTGATTAAAGGAAGAGGGGGTTCATTGTCATAAGGATTCTTTATTTGGGGGCAAAAATCATGGTTCTCTGCTAGTTTTTTTAATATGATAATAGGAACTGTACATGGCTTGGTGTGGGAATATGCTGTGCTTAGGCCTCCATAAACCAATGTCATCAAGCACACAGCAAATTAAGATATCCCAGATTATAATTATTGTTCACTCCATCCCCAGTTTTAGAGCCAGTTTGGAAAATAGAGAATAGAGGTAACCCTTCCTCACAGCAGCAAAATTTGCAAGAGCTGAAAGCCAGGCAACAGGCTCAAGCTTAGACACGTTTATGTGGGGAAGCAGTGAGTTAAAACCCACAGCCAACAAAGATTGGCAAAAGCGTAACAAAATCTACAGTTGTGATCTTTGCCCATGGAAATGGCATGATCAAAGTGGAGCTTGGATACTGAACTTAACTCCACTCACACCAGGGGGATGACCCTCTCCTGACTGGCCTTAGCTGATCTCCCTCAGCAGAAGTGACCTCAGGAGCAAGGTGCACCATGTCACCGGAGGGCTCAGCCAGCAATCACTGCCGTCTCTGACCTGCCCTTGGCCCTCCCTGTGGAGCATGTGTGCTTGCAAGGGTGACGTGATGGGTCTGCTGCCGAGGCCCAGGCAGTGGCTGCACCCAACCCTCTCTGATGGGAACCCATCTGGGTGCTATCAATCACTCATCCCTGACGCATGGAGTTCGGTGCCACCGTTCAGGTGTATGGTGGGAACATACCTGATTCAAACAAATGGGAATTTGGCTGCAAGCTTCTGAATGCCTGCCTTGGTGGCAGCAGCAGGCAGAACATGTAATGACTAAGTAAATTCCTGCAGCCCGCACAGTCAGAGCGGTCCTCTTTCGGTTTTATAATTTATGAATATGTTGCTGGGAATAAACATAGGGCTTGTGTGCTCCAGGCAGTGTTTAAAGCTCTATCTTGCTCTTATTTCACTGCATAACAAAATCCCCATCACAGATGGTAGCCAGGCCAGAAACAAAGCTTATAATGAATTGATGTTAATTTTTTTTTTTTTTTGACACATATGGTTTGATTTTTGTAAACATTTCTTTGTTCGTACCTTCTTGTGTATAGAATATCCCCACGTCCTCTGCACCTGTGTGGAAAGTCTGTCATTACTCCTGGAGTGACGTGACCTAGATTTAAAAACAAAAACTGAACCCAAGAGGTTTTCAGCTGTAGGCTTACATTTTCACTGGAACTGAACTTTCCCAAAAGTACATTGGCCTTGATCAAGGTCTGGAACGGGTGAGCCGAGAAGGGAATTCTTGCAACTCAAGCCTGACTTTCAGATCCAGCTAGCATAATTATAGTTTAGCTACTGGCCAGTAGTGCTGCTCTGGATAGCATCAAAGCATTCTTGTAAAACATTTTGAACTACTCCCAGTGACCACTTCTGCAGTCGGTATAGAGTAACTCATGAGCACACATTCAGCTGCGCCTTGTCCAAAGAGTTAGGCAGTTTCTATATACAGACCCTAGCACAGATCTGTGTGAATTACCCAACTACCAAAAGTTCAGTTGTAAAGACCAGATAATTTGACTGCCTGGGCATTGTGGCATCCCTTGTGTGACTGCACTTCAAACACTGCCTGGAGCCCGTGGCAGCTTCCCAGGCAGGACGTGTCCCATCGGCTAATGCATCCGGAGTGGGATGGAGCAAAAGCTGTAGCAAATCAATGCCTACAGAAATGCAATTTGACTTTAATCAATTTTATTGTTAGAGTAAAAGAAGAAAATATAGATAAAAGCCTTAAGAGTACAGAAAGAAAAAAATTGATTTGTAGGAAGCTAATTAATTTGTTTTTAAGATATGTTTTTTCAGTCCTTTGGTGGAGTGCAGCTCCGCTGCAAGAAACTGACTTGCTGGCAAGAAGAGAGTGTCAATAGCAGTGTTGTTTCTCTATGCAGAGGGTAGTGTCAATTATTTGTATTTTTTTTTCTCCTTTCTCTAAGGGCCAAAAATGCACAAAGGCTATTCAAAAGGAGAAATAAAACAAAGGGAAAAGGGAATTAGGTTGAATTGTAGATGATAAGGAAAGGGGAAATATGAAATGTATCGGAGAGTGACTGTGTCTAACAGAGTGTGTTTATGTATGTATGTGTAAATCCAACAGCACTGACTGCAAGCTAACCAAAAGTCACAAATTGCCCTTGAAAACTCAGTTCTATTTTTATCCCACAACAGCCTTAATATCTGTATTTACTAGGCGTTTATTCGTTAGTGAATTACAATAAGAGATGTTTTTTGTATGGGGTTCATGGTTTGCTTTATGTTGTAGTTCTGATGCACATGGTCTATGGTATGTGTTTAAAGATTAGTATCTGTTGAAGGAAGTGTTAAATTACTTGTATTTCAGAGAATGTTAAATATTCACCCAGGACTCAGTTTCAGTAATAGACCTGTTTTTATTGGGGTACAGTTCAGCAGTTACTCCTGAACTGAGGTAAGTGTGGAGTTATTCTCCTGCAGGTGATAGCCATCCTGGTTCTCTGTCAATGTAAAAGAGCTCAGTATATTCTTGCTTCTATAGCAGGCTGCTTAGTAAATTAGATAATCCTCTTCTATTGCTGTTTGATTTCAGGGATATCTATTCTGGAAAAGAGAAATACTGATAACTGCTGAGATTTAGATATCTGAAGAATGTCTATGAAAGTAAGAGACCAAATATTTACTTTTAACTGTAGTCATTGCATATTAATTCCCGTTCATATTTATAATACCGTGTGCAGTGAAAGGAA
This sequence comes from Scolopax mira, assembly GCA_004320125.1. NCBI lineage: Eukaryota > Metazoa > Chordata > Aves > Charadriiformes > Scolopacidae > Scolopax > Scolopax mira. Next base: position 90,349 of record BJBW01002652.1, on the reverse strand, counting down.
TTAAATAATGAAATTTCCAATAGATGTATGTAAGATTATTATAGCTGTCAGTCAGTCTATTTTAATAACACTGTGAACCTGAGCATTAATTTTCAAATACTCTCCTTTTTCTAGTTTTCTATCAGCTTGCTGCTGCTATTCTTAACTCTGAGCAGTGATCATTTGAGTCGGAGGAAGATGAAAAGTATGTATTTCATGTCTGTGTTCCTTATTGAGGACAGCTTAAAAGCTGGAGAGGTGCATCTGAACATTTATGAGAAACACTATGTGAATACAAATCAGAATTAAGCACTATGAATTGTCTACTTATTGCTGTTAACACAGAGATTTTTATAAAGTGATTAGGAATTATTTTTATGTGACAGACATAGAAAGTATCTTTATTTTTTATTTCTGCCTTTTAGAATTGGCCTAATTTCCACAAGTGCAAGACAATGACAGATCCTGTCTTACATTGGGCTCAGATTATAGTGCATTTCTGAGAACCAACCACTTTGCTGCAAAAAACTTTTATTTTCAGGAAAAATGTTGCAATTCTTACAGCACCATTAAAGAGCAACAGACCTTAAAAAAAGGAAAATAATATTTGTGTGAGCTATCATGCACTGTGTGGGGATTTAAATCTGTCTTCTTATTTTACTACGATTTGCAGTGCTTTTTCTGTTTTATTCTGTCTAAAGGAGATAGTGCTGATAAAGAAATAGCACTGTCCTCCTCCTGCTTGGTCTGAACTCTTGCCTTTAAGTTGATAATCCACATATTTGAAAGTGTGCATTTGTGCACATACATGTGCATGCACATAAATAACAATTTTTAAAAAGAGAGACGAGAATGCTATGAGAAGCGCTTCAGTAACTTTATGAACTTAAGTGCTGACTTCTCTTAAGAATTATGATCCTTCTGTTCTATGGTGAGCATTGCTGTAGGATTATATTACTATTCTTTGTGCTGTATATATTTCCTTGCCTCCTTGCAATAAAAATAACCCCTGCTTTTATTGTAAGCATTTCCAATTTGTAACAGATCAGCAACCCAGTGTTGTTTCTTTGGCAGGGTGAGGCCATCAAGACCTATCCTTTATGGGATTTTCCAGGTGATTTACTAGCTATGACTTTCCCTTCATATCACACTGAAGTTGCATCAAAATAATTTGGAACGTACTGGGACCAAATAAGTGGCATAGGCTGAAGTATCTGTTTGCCAAGATAACCACACTAAAACTTGCCAAACCAAACATTATTGTTAGAAACATGGCTTGACCATAATGCCTATCTCTGAACTGGAGTGGGAATGAAACCATGGGAAAAAGTTTGCTCAACAATATACAGGCTCGTAGACCCTACATTTGGAGAAGAGATAGCATACCTAATTTAAATAAGTTTAGGCTGAACCCAGTACTGTGGTTTGTGGCTGATCTTTTATTACCTGCTGTCTTTTCAGATTCTACTTTTTTTTTGTTTTTTTGTCCCAAAGTTATCTCAAGATAACTCCATTTTTGGTTGGATTTTTTTTGGAAGCTTGTTCCCTCATTACTGTTTTTGAAAATTCATTAGAGAAAGCAAACTATATTTCCATCAAAGATTCTTCTTTCATTTTGTCCTTGAATTTGTGACTGTAGGATGCCTCACAGAACACACAGCTGATTCTTGACTAGGGGTATTTGGGAGTTTAGCTTGAAGCATCATTGCAACATTTGAAGTTAGGAAAAAATAAAGGTTACATGATGGGATTATTGGAAAGGAAGGGGGAAGAGGTGGATTTATCAGCTTTGCATTCAGTACTGCAGTCAGATTCCCAAATTTAGTAGCATCATCTAAGAACAGCTCATACCTTCTAAGTGGCTTAAAGGCTGAGGCTCTGAGAGGCAGTTTCCACACTTTTCATAATCTACCTGAAGTTTGATAATAGAGTTATGTCAGTCATGGGTTGGAACGACACAGCAGGGTAGATTCCTCAGCATCCAAACCTTGCAAAGCCTCACACGGGAAAATCTGCACAAGTTGATAAAGCCAGCTGCTAATTTGGTTGAAAAGTCTTTTCCTCTGTTTTTTGTGAATGAAACACTCAGGTGAGACAAAGTGCTGCAAGCAGGACAGGTGGCAGCAGAAAAGCCATGTGAATAGTTTGTCCCCAGGGACTGGACTGCAGCAGCCCCGATGCAAAGCACAAGATCAACAGGATAAAGGGATTAAGTAATCAGGGTAAGTTCCTTTTCCTGATAAACTCTTTGGAAACTTTGCTGTTGTTTCCACTTCTTCTGCAGCAAGAAGAGCTATGATTAAACAGCAATGCTGAGATTGTATCTTCCCTGTATGGAGTTCCAGAAAGTGCTGAAGAGGGAGAGAGGGTGATGAAGTATTAGACTGCCATGCTTTCAGCTGGCATTTCCTTTCCATTAGGCTTTTCTATCAAGGATCATCCAAATATATGCCGTCTCACCTCATGAATGTGTCTAGTGTTTCATTTTGTCCTTGGTTCAAATTCTCAAGTGGTTTGCGGGGTGGTTTTTTTCCAGGCTTCAATGCAGCTCATGTTTTGTTCTTCCCATAGTTTCCATCACACTTTGACAAATTCTGACCATCCTTTCAGCAGCTTTATTGTCACTTGTCTCTGCGTTACTGTTTCTCAGCTTGTCATTTAATAACTGCAACACTAGGACATATAAGAACATGGGAAATTACATATATCACCCAGTTGTCATGTTTGGAATTGTAGCAGCTCTGTTGCACAAGATACGGTTGTAAATTAAAATTTTCCATTGACCTGGAGCTTAGAAGGATATTTGCTTAGTCAGTTTTGCTGCTCTTGATATATTTATATCATTTTTTTTTATATTCCTATTTCTTATTTCATGTTGCTATTCCTAGTAAAAACCCATTTCCCTGGCATGCCCTTGCCTTTATGGGAGGTGATGTTTGCAAACCGTTCTTGAGTTTGGGTGAAAGGTTGTGATTGTGAACTGATTGGCAAAACAAAATCCTGTGTGTTTTATCTTTATAGGAAGCCATGAAAGATAACTTCTCATAATATCGAAGGAGGGAGAAAAATGTATCTTAAAAAAAAGGCAATATCTGAAATAATTCAGGATAGGAAGGTTTTATGAGAGCTGTCTATAAATTCATGGATTGATGTATTTGTCTCTTTAAAATTTAACTACAGTCAAGAAAAAAAAAGAAAGATTATGTAGTTTTGATAATGTAATATGTAGCTATTTTAATACCTAAAAAAGCTTGTTGAAAGCACCTGCTTTCCACCAGGATTAGCACATTGAAGCCAATATAGGATTTGAATCCAGCCCATTTTTGAGTTGTGACAGGCCCAGAATCTCATTAATTTTGAGATCTCAAATGCTTTCTTGTTTGCTTCAGACTTTACTGGTAAGTTCTGCCTTGTCTGAAATTTCAGGACCTTATGCCATGTTGCTGTTAGTCTGCTGAAGCTGAGACTGTATGTGTCAAAATCGGCTTTTGAAGGGAAGGACTGTTTCACTACGGAGAGGCTATTGTCTCTTCAGAATAAAGTAATAGATATTTCAGAAGTGCTTTGAAGTCGTGCCAGCCTCCTCACAGAGCTGTGAAATCTGATACCTCCGCTTTTAAGCTGTTTGTGAAAGTACAAACTGTAGTACTTGTGGAATTCATTCACTGACTTCCAAACTTGAGTCTGGCCTGGGAATGGGAAGAAAGAGTTTAAGAAAACGGGGAAAAAAAAGACTTCAGTAGTATGTGGCAGTTAACTGTCAACTTTGGCATCTTTTCAGATTTGCGGCTTCATGCTTTCTAGAGATAAACTGCGACTTTTCCCTTAGGATTGGAGAATTTTATTTTCTTTTCCACTGAAGCTCTTAGGATTGTGTGACTGTAGGAGCTAAATGGAGTGCAGAAATACCAGCAAGATGCCTGCCATGCTCTTACACTGTTAACTTAGGGTTTCAAAACATTTCTTGCAGCTTGTTTTATTTACTTTAGTTTCTCAATATTTTCCATTTGTAAAACAGATAAATAGGATCCCTGTGTCCACATTACCGTGCTTTGTCGTGTTTCATCTTGTTCTGCCTGAAACCTTTTGTCTCACGAGCAGGTGAGACTTTCTATGGGGCCAGAGCATTCCTGTGCACCCTCTGTGACAGAGGAGCTTGTGCAGAAGCAGAGAAGGACCAACCCTGGGAGCAACCCAATCGTCAAACTTTCTTATCCTTTTTTGTTCTTATTAGAGCTCAAATGTGAGCAGGCAGCGAGGCCTCCGTTTCTGCTGTGCAGCCTGTTGCTTGTGTTTTATTTCAGCAGAGTTTTAGGAACGTACCCACGTACGTCTCTTCACGTGTTTGTCTTGACCGTGCAGTATGTTGGAGTCATAACTTCAGTTTCGCCCCAGCTCAAGACTTGTCCAAATGCAAGAACCTTTAAGGTGAGGATGGTGGTGTTTTTACTTGAACTGACTGGCTTGCCTGGTTACGTAGGCTGCAGCTCAGGTTAATGCCGCTCGTCAGCTGCTCAGGCAGTTATTCGGTGCAGTAATCCAATCCGCAACGCAACGCGAGGGCTGTTTTGCAGGGCGGCTGCTCTCACTCAGCGGGGAGAGATGAGCAGGCCTCACGACATTTGGGGCAGGGGGGGAATGGAAAAGGTGCACTTCTACTTGCTGAGCACCGATAGGACAGATTTTATGGACATGTGGGGAAAAGTCAGAAAGCTCGGGCTAAAACTGAATTGCAACTGCTAAGGAAGGAAGAAGAGCAAGGAAATACTCGAGTAAGCAAGGTGGAGGAAAGTAGGAATTTATTACTTCATGTGGAAATGAGCAAATAATGGGTGATCTATTTGATGTCTTTCTCCTTTCAACCACCACAGGAAAAGTGAATTATGACTAGATGCTTAAAACAGTTAATTTTGATAAAAATAAGACTGAAAAGGAATGGGTCAGGTGTAGTTGATAGATAAGAGAGATTATGCAAGTCAGCAGGACTTCATACAATATCCTATAATATGAAAAATTTGCAAATGCTAAGCTATCTGTGATTCTCTTTAAGAAATACGGAGTCTCCTGATGATATTAAGGTGGCAAATGCATTACCTGTGCTTGAAAACGCAAGGACAACTGAGAGGAAGGAAGCCATGGAGAATTTAGAGACAGGTAATGCTTATTCAGTATTGAAAATTAATATTGCCACAATTTATTAGATGATACTTTAAAAATATTTCTTGTCTTTCCAAATATGATAAATAACTATCGTGCTGCCACAACATACTGGTGTTACTGATTTAGTGTAACCTTTTTTCAAATACAAGCTAAGACAGTCCTATGAATTTGCAAATTTGCTAATCTGTAAGCAAATTAGCCTGGTTTTATCTATCATAAAAAGGTAGTTAGGTGGGCACTGAGCTGACTAAGACACCCCAAATGAACAGGCAAATGGAGATTTAGAATTTCTGGTCTGAAAGCTGCCTAGGGAGGTCATGATGACTTTGCTGCTGAAGTCTTTTAAAAACAGTGAAGATACATGGCACTTGATTGTGCTTTAGAGGTGGGATATGGACAAGATGATTTCCTGCAATTCATTCCACTTCTGTGTTCCTGCGTCTCTGAGATGTAAGGCTAACTGGGGAGATATTAACTCAAGTGCAAATAACTCAAGTTAACTGTGCACTGAAGACACAAACCTCAGCTTAGTAGGTGTCATTTTAAAACCTGGCTGGAAAAACATCATTTCATATGTGGTAATACTGTCCCAAGAGGACATCCCAAGATGAATGGTAGCTTCAAGAATGATTTGGACTTACTGGAGAGGCTCCAAAGTGTGAATGATCAAACCACTAGGAAACAAACCTAGAAGGCGGACTGAAACAATTTGCATTGTTTAGAGAATAAAAGACTGGAGGAAACATTACAAGAGTCTTCAAATACAAAAGAAGCTGCTGTAAAGAAGAGCAGTATGTGTTTGCAGAGAATAAAAGCTGTGTAGTAGATGGAACATGGAACAAGAATTAATACAACCAAATTGCAGCAAAGAATCCAAGGCAGTTTTTTTTTAAAAAAAACAAAACCAAAAAAACCCCGAAACCAAACAACCAAATAAAACCAAGCCAAACTATCCAAAAAAGAAACAGCAATGCACTGGGTAAGATTGCTCAGGTGATTATGAAATCAGTGATGAACTTAAAGAGCATGTTAGAAAGGTACCTCTCAGAAAGGATATGGAAATGGTTGTTCTTACTTTGGGACATGGCATGGACTGGATGTCCTTTCAATGTCCCTATCTGATTATTTTTTTTTTCCAAAGACCTTTTTTATCCTGAGGAGGAACACTTTGCCTTGATACTTGAGGTACTTGGGGATTAAAGTTACTAATTCACTTTTCAAAATAGAATTGTTGCTCTCCGTTCCTACCAAAACTCTCTGCTTACCAAGTAAGGAAAATAGTGAGGACTGCATCTGAGGTTTTCACCTTTCTGTTCCCTGTGTGTCTGCGATGAGGAATATGTAGAAGATAACGGGTCCTTCACCCATTGCAGCTTGTGAATGGGAAGAGATGCTGTTTCTTTGCATGAGGTAACTGTGAGCTGGTAGGCCACGCTGATTATCCAGACATTGAAAATGGAAGTCTTTTACGCAGTTATTGTGTATGTGGATTCCGATTCCTAATTAACATTTGCAGTGGCCCTTCAGGTAGAGCCTCAGCATGTGTTAATTGCACATATCTAGATTCTCTTGCAAGAAAAATCCTCCCGTAGCTAGTGCTTTTGTCTAAATTTTCATTGTCTTTTGGGTATTAAGCTGTTGTAGAATGCGATGTAAAACCCACAAGCCTGGATTTAAATGTAGTTCATATTTAGGCAATATCAGATAAGTTTTCTGAGGCTAGATCTGTTCAAAACTACAAAATGATCTGTCATTTCTGTTTAGAAGTTCAGAAGGAAGCAGACAGTTTGTATCAGGCGACAGTCTGCAGCGGTATGTCCAAAACAAGAGCTTTTGTTCCAAACAGGGCTGATGCATGCTACAAAATATGCAAAGAATGCAGGGCCGTTTGTGGTGCTACTACAGATACCATCACAGGAAAGCTAAGCACCCAAATTCCTCTTGAAATAACATTGCTGTTGAGATGAAGGCAACCAAAATAAGGCAAATCCAAAGCAGAAGGATGCCATTGCCTGCAAGTACACTAATGTTTGATATAAAAAGATCTGTTTTTCTTTGAAATCCATCATTTGCAGACTTCTCCCTGAAGCCAGTGCATTGGCTCAGACAATTAGCTGTGAAACCTTCCAGGGTTGAAGGGTCAAGGTCAGTTACAAGAAGGGGGTAAAGAATTTTTTAAGCATTTAATGTGATTTCATTAAAAAACCTATGAAGGCTGCATCTCTTACATCAAGAAATGATGTTTTTCCAGTTGACATAATTTCAAAAATAAAACATAGCTATGTGAAAGCTCTGTGTGTAAATGTAGGTATGAATACATATAAATTGGAGGAGTTACTGCACTGGCTTGTGAAAAGGCTCTACTAATTGCTGTGAGCAATTTTTGTACCAGTTTCAGTGATATTTTTGTAACACGTCCACATTAAGAGTGAAAATTACATTTATAGGTTAAAGTATTAAATTGGAATTTATTTCATGTTGTTAGGTATAAAAATAGTGGTTGAACATAACCAAAATAAACACTGTTCTTAAGGAAAAAGTTTCTTGCTGGAAAATTATATGGAAATTTATTAATTCTGTTTGGGAATTCAAAGAAGTTAAAAGTAACTTTATTTAAATTTTACAACTTCTGTGTAGCACTTGAACTGTCAGGACATTTTGGTGCTTGAAGCTTTAGGCAGGCATAGATTGGAATCCACTCCAATAGGCTGACTACCTTGAAAATAATTTAAATGAACAAAATTCCAACATGACACTCGATTAGTAGTAGCTAGAGAATTAAAAAAAAAAAAAAAAGCAAAACCCACAGAGCACCAAACCTGCCAAATGGCATATCTGACTTCTGACACTTGGCAGTTTTGGAATTAGCTCCTTTGAGCAGCTGGTAGAGTTCATCTTCAGTAAAGCAAATATTTCACAGAAGCAAGTTTATCTTTTACCCCAGAATTTGGGACACAATAAGGAGCTGTGTTGCACAGGACCATGACTTGAGAGGTTGTTCTGTGTAAGGATCACCATCTGCTGATGTTTGTCAGTGTGCTGTAGGAGAAGTATTTTTCATCACGCATAGGGGTGAGCTAAAGTAAATCTTCCTGCTTGCTGTGGGTAACTTTTAAGGGCTAATAAGCACAACTCATCACATCTAGAGAATTGGCTTCCCAGCTATTGAATACCATAGTCCTGGCTGGTTACAAGTTCTCCTCCTGCTGGAGGGAGGTTAGAAGGGGCTCTTGGCCTGGCCCAAGCTGTCACTTCTAATGCTGGAAATCAGAATGTTAGAAGAATAGGTGCCTGGAGGTTACATGAATGGCTGGTGCAGAAAAAACGGCCTGGAAAATACCGATTAGTATGTAAAAACAGGTGGCTATTGCAGCAGCGAGGGCTGGCACCGGTGGTGAAATGGGAAGCAAAGCAGATTAAACTCCCGGAAAGCTCAGCTGGTAAAGGCGATGATGCAGAACCAGAGTCAGTGCAGAGGGTTCCCCAGCCTCTGTTTTGATGAAGTAGCTAAGTGGTATAAAATCACAAATTCAATACAACTGGTATTTTGCTGTTTTTTGTTCAAACCATTTTTCAATTATACTTCTTTTTCTGATACATGTATCAGATTAAGAGATTTTCATCCCCTTTTAAAATGAAACTGTGTGCTGGTACTAAGCAAAAAAAAATAGGGAAGAGGACAATTTATTTCCAGTGTCTTTATCTTCCATCAGTGACAGGATGGATAGTAAAATCTCTCTCTTTGCAGAACTGAGTTTGTGTTTTAATGGATAGGTCTAGTCAGAGCTAAAAGGAAATTTCACAATATATTATTTTGTAGAGAAGACTCCCAATGCTAATGAGCAGCCAAATCTGTCTCGGGGAAACAGTTTGTTACTAAAAATAAATTGCAGCCGAACTGTAACTAAAATCAGATTGCAGAAACCAAGCTACTCTGATTTCTGATTTCTACTGCAGAAGGAGATGAATCTATTACAAACAGCTCTGATTATTAAATATTTTAAAATATGCCAACTGAGCCCTGTTTCGAAATTAATCCACTTGTGAGCTTCTATCAAATGCGCTTTCAGCATTCTCCTTTTCTTCAGTCTTCCCAAAACCAGGGAGGGACCAGCTCATAGTTATGAGGCCAAAAGGAAAAGCAGTGCACATGAGCTATTTATAGAATATGAAGCAAAACAGTGTGATAAAGGGCAAATGAAAGCTTTCAACGAGAGGCTTCTTTTCATTCTCAGTCACATGGTCTTTACATGCAATTTATTTTTCACCGCACAATTTAGCGGGGAAATCAAATCACTTGACAACAGCCTTTTTCTGTTTAGAAAAGCACCTTTCAGTGTTTCTTTACCATTTTTAATACACTTACTTGTGGCTGTCACTGTTTGAGAGGTTTTGTTTACAGAAGTTACCACAGGGGCCAGTACTCTTCTGGCAGGTGCCGGCAGAATTGGTGACCAGAGTTTGCCCCAGGAAGCATTCTGTGCTTGGCATTGAAAACCACTACTGCCCACGACAAAATGCAGAATTCTTACTCATGAACCCCAGAGGTTTGGGACAACAGGGCAAGGATCTGTCTCCTCTGAAACTTTGACTTTTAAAGGCAGTATTAGAAGCAAGTAAAACGAAAGTCAACCTATCTAATTAATTCTGTGTCCCATCACCCACTGAATATAAGTGTCCTTGTTCCTTATTCCTGCCCTTTTGTCTCAATGCAAGGAGCAAAGGACACTTCTGTCCTGGGAGTTTATCAGCCAAGCCTCATCCAGATATATTTTGAATATATTTCTCGCTGTCCTAGTTAGTGCAAGTCAGGTATCTGTGCTCCATCTCCAAGGGCTCCCCTTAAGCAATTCCGACCTTAAAAAAACCCAAGAAACTTGACCTGTCTGCCATTTTGTGGCTTAGCCCCAACACCATATTCAACTCTCTCAGAAATGTAGGAGTCGCCAGTTTTTTGACACTCAACTGAAATGATATACTTTACTGCCTAAGTGTGAAGTCTCCAAGAAGGCAAATGAGGAGAAATAGCACGAACTGTGTCCTGGAGGTCCAGACAGATAAAAATAAGGGGCTTCTCAGACAGATTTCTTTTTGTTATCTTTCCTTTTTCTTTGTATCTGTGATAAAGTTTGATGAAGTCTGAAGAAACTAGATAGTTTATTTCCCAAATACAGAGAATTATGATGTAATTCAGAATGTTTTTGCAGACAAAGTGATTTATGGCAATAGGCTTTTTTTTCTTGGAAATTAACAGCACGTTTGCAGTGTCTGTGCTACCTGAGCTCCTCACCACTTCGGTAGATCAGGCCATCACCCAAACCGTCATGTCTCACCTTTGCCAGATTTCTCTTCAGTCCTGGGAGCTCATGGGTTTGCTTAAAGATACCAATACTTCACAGACTCGTTCTGCATTGTGACAAGTGAAAGAGTGGATAAAACATCAAGGCTTTAACACCTAGTGATGCTGTGTGGGAGCTAAACACTGCAGCGAGGAAGCTGGGTAGCAAGGGTCAATGAATGTGATGCATCTATCTGCATTCCCATATGTCAGTCTCTCAGACAATTTCACAGATTTGCTAATGGGAACAAGGCTTTTCAGTAAAGCTTCTTCAGGGCCCTTACAGAGATGTGAATGTACTCCAGAACCTTGATGAGTGATAAGAGGAAACACTGAAAGACACATTTCCACTACTGCTTCTCAGACACATGACCTCCTTCATAAGTCAGGAGTCATTCTGAGTTTAAAGAAATCAATGCTGGCTTCCTCCCAGGACATGAACTCTTAAGAATTGGTTTTTGTCTGTGTGTATGTATGTATGTATATTCATATATAATGTTATTTGCAAATACCCTGTGGGAATTTGACGGAGTTGCAGGAACAGAAGAGTGGAGAAGAACTAATTCTGTATCCAGCACACTACCCAAACACTGCTAAGGAGTTGGTCCCAGAGCGGAAGGGGGAGCAGTACTGCAAAACCAGAATTGAGAATTGGAGGCTTCCCTACAGAGCTTGGTCCAGTCTAACAGCTAGAAAAAATCTCCATCTTCTCTGCAGCATTCTTACCACGGACTAGAATTGTCTCAGTCAAGAAAAAACAAAACCCCAAAACTGGAAGAAAAAAGAAAATGGAAAGTGAGGAGGACAAAGAGTAAATTTCAGCAATGCATTCTGTGGAAGACTTACTTTACTGTGGAAAATATTAAAATGGTGATTTTGAAGTTCTGAGATGTACTGCAGTGTCTCATTGCAATTGTTCAGATGTGTCGTGCTCCACACATGAGACTTGCCAGCAGACTAAGAGCATTTCTGGTGGGACATTGCCTTTCCCTCTAACAGCCGCACAGAGACGAAGCAGAGGAGTGAGTAACTGCTCTTGCTGATGGTTGCAGAGCATTCCCAGTTCTGTTGTGTGAGGCAGGAAGGTATTCCCACTCCTTTGTGCCCTGTGCAAGACCCGCAGGCCCTGGGCACCCTGGGTGCAAGAGGTAGTGGCATACATGTGAAGGGTGGCCTGAGTTGGCTTTGCTTCCCTAGATAGGTGTTTCTGAGCATGTTATGAAGTCTCAGCTCATCTGTTCCTGTCTACTGTGGCATTGCTGATGCTTTTTCACTTTTAGCCATTTGTGCATGAAGCCAGTACCGCTCTCCTCCTAAGTTAGGCTATGACCAGGGCTGCAGTCAGCAGGTTATATGTGAAAAAGTCAAAACAACTCCCCATTTGCAAATTCCATTAGCAATAGCCTGGAGCAGGGTTTTAAAGTTTTAAAGAGAAGGGCTTCAAAGCTGTGGTCTTGGAGCACAAGTGGACCCAAATCTGCCTCACCACTCTGCCTGTCTCGGTCCCACTCGCCTCTTGGTAGTGTGGACTGGGCTGACTCCATTCATTACTGTCACCTTCACATATAAACCTGCTGGAACAGATAGCTCTTCACAAAGCCATCCCATACTCCTACTATGTGCTAAAAACCAAGACTGCTTGTAAGAACACCATAAAGTGGCAGTGTTTTGGGTTTGTTTTGGTTTGGTTTTTTAAAAGATGATCAAGAGGGACAAGAGACACAGGAGAATGGCTTAAGGATATTCAGATCACAAGACTTTCTGATGAAGAGAACACACAGCTGACTGCATATGCTATTCCAGAAAAGTAAACACCACTTGTAAATATCTAGCCCTCTTGCCATCTCTGAAACATTTCTGCCAGCTGATGTAAGTATCTGAGGAAGATCTTGGAAAGCTGTCACCCCTAGGCTGCCATCCTTGTGTTGGCAGGGTGAAACAGAGCAGCCTGCAAAATCCGGGGCAGGGAAGGATACGCAGAGGGGACTGTCCTTCTCCCAGTTCTGCTGGATTGTGTGTTGTGAGCCACACGTCCTACTGAAGTACATGCAAGAGGTATATGCACAGACACACAATTTACAGTAAAGACTTACAAAATAAACCATACTGGGCACAAACTCATTTTAAGAGCTTGCTGAAATTATCTGTTAAAATATGGGACTGTGTTGCCTGCTCTTGTGTGCTCTCCACTGTCTAAACCTGGCTTTTGTCCTGATGCCCCAGATGCAGGGTAGTCCTTTGGCACAGAAGGGGACCCCCAGTGTAACTGGGGGGGACGGAGTGGCAGAGCAGGGAGTTGGCTGGAGGAGCACCCCAGCGCACAGACATTTAGCTGAGCTTTCAGCCCTAGGAGCTCTTTGGACTTGCTACAAAGTAAAGCAGCCTTTAGTCAGAGAGGCTTCTCTGGCATTAGGACTGGGAGACTGCCAGATCTGCAAGTTTTACTGTTAATAGACATGTTTTGAAGCAAGCATTGATTTGTAAAGTATTATGTAAAGTGATACGTCTCTTTCCTGAAGAGCAGCTGAGGCTTCAGAACAAAGCATTGTGCCTTTTATATATTTCTCTTTCCTTGGCTCTTACTGTTATAAAGAAGAGTTTTAGATTTGCTGTAAGAATTCATCAACCTCTGCTGCTCATTTCTCATCTGAAGTCAGTGAACTGAACATTCAGCTAAATATCCAGGTGTGCTTACCCAATTTCAGGTCTAAGAGTTTTCAAAATACATGAGGATTTCTGGCTTTGGACTCCAGCCCACAGACACATGCAATTTTTATATGATATGTCTGATTCTTTGCCTTGTTACCTCCTTTTTCAGTACTTCGCTTATACTACATAAGTTTGAATTAAGCTTAACTATGCATGTGTCATATAAGGGAAACACAGAAATACACTGTGATACTTACAGTGCTTAATATCTATATATTTGCATAAGAAAATCCGGAATTTTCTCTTTCCATTTTTACAGACATGTCTGATTACTTAATCCAAAGTACGCTTATCCTACGCTCCGATACTGACGAGGTGAAGCAGTAGGCAGGAGGTGAGCTGAGTTATGTTTGGTTAGTACTTGTGAGAAACATGCAAATTGTTCTTTCCTTCTTTTCTTCCTGTACTCTGCTCTTTGCTTGTTCTTCCTTTCCTTTTCCTCTCTTTCTTTTTTTTTTTTTTTTTTTTTTTTCCTGCTTGTTTGTTTGGTTTTGTTTGTTTGTTTTTTTCATCATGTTAGACTATGAGCTTCTTGGGTCAGGAGATTCTTCACCTACATGCTTACATTCCACTAGTAGTCTTGGGCTCTGATCCCAAATTTGGGTCTGTGTGCTACTGCACAATAATAATAAGGATTGCTGCTTTGGCCTGCAGTCAGGTTGGAATCACTGCAGCTCTCCTGTGCTTGTCGGCACTTCCCATTGCAAGAATGTTTTCTTAATCTTTGCCTGAAAGTTATGCTGTATACAGTGCAAATAACCCCCAGCGCAGCAAAATAATAAACAGCAACAGCACAGAAAAAGTTTCAGCTGTGCCAATGGTGAAAGAGTTTGCTTGCAAGAGTGCAAATGTGCTGTAAGCATGTCTTGGTTTGTCAGACATCTTGGGATGCGTAAATATAACTAATCCCATCTAGGTTATCATAAAGGGAGTTTATTGGCGAGTCCGAGGTCAGAAGCCCCCTAAGGCTCAAAGGATAAAAGAAACAGGTGCTTTCCCGGAGCCTTAGAAGTTATGCTACAATTAGTTTCTTCCTTTCCTTTAGGCTTAATAATATACTAAAGTTGCTATATTATAGCTATGGTAACATTTATAATAAGAAAATATGCAAATATAGCAGTAACGTAATTTTTCCAGGCTGCTTTGCAAGTAAATGGTTGTGTACAGAATGGCCTTCAATCCTATGAATATCTTTCTGTCAGAGACATCTCCTGTTATGTATGATGGCAATAAAACTACTGATTATTATTGGACAAATTTCTCAGACATGAAAAAAAAACTTCAGACATTTTACTTTCAAATCTTTCAGTATGTAACAAAAGGTTTGGGGTTTCAGAAGTTTAGTCCCTGAGGATAAACAAATAAAGTTGTAAAGAGCACACCTTGCTAATATGATTGCTCCTTATTAGCATAATAGTTTTCAAATAAACAACCTGCTAATGTTTCTAATAAGCAATTACTCTATGATGAAAATTGCAAATGGAGCCCACTGGTGGGTAACAGATAACAGTAAAATCTGTCAACAAAACAAATATTGTTCTGCCTGAACAGCTCTCTTCTTTCCTCCAAGAGAAGAACAGAGCTGCTTAGGTATTTTTATAGGCTGATATTTGACAGCCAGGCATGTTACAGCACTGCTCTTCTGGTACGTTGCTATGATGTTATGTGGAGTCTTTACTCTTTACAACGTTAGTGTTATAACAAAATAAGTTAGAGCTTTTACTTAGTTGGAAGCTGCCTACTTTGAGCACTTGGGTTAAACAAAACTGCAGTAGGATGAATGTTTGCCCAAGAATAGTGATTTGCCAGATTATTAGGGGTTTCCTTCTTTCATAAACTGAAGATCATAATTAAAAATTCAGAGTCTATGCTATTTCTGAAACATGGAAATGAATGGAAATTATTTCTCAGCATTCTCTTTCTTTTCAGGAAATAAGGATATGGAATATGAGAGGGCCACAAATCCCCAAGCCTGATCCTTTCCGAATTCCTTAGTGAGTATTAGGTTTTTATTTTATATATAGCTTTGCAGAAAAGGCATCATTTGAAGGAAAATCTTGAGCCATTCTTATCTTTGTTCCACTTCTGGACTGACATCATGGTACGAAAATGCAAGGAATGTACAGTAAAGCCTGGTGTGGGAAGAAGATCTTGGCAGAGGGATGATTAATGGTGTCTAAAAGAGGGAAAACAGTTATGTAATAAATACAGCCCATGAGATTCAAACTGAAGAAACCATCACAGGTGCAGACTGTAAACAGGCCCCAGAGGAAAGAATATTGGTCTTTTAAAGGTGGACTCTGTAAACAAACTGATGAGGCATCGGAAATATCCTTTCATATAAATTTTTATGGTACAAATCAGTACATGGAGCACATAAGCACCATAAGTGTTTATAAACTAAAAGAACATCCATACTGCAATAAAGCAGCAGAAATAGTGCTGTGGTGTAAATGCATATGGTGTGGGGAAGCTGTGTGGTCTGATGGCTCAGTTTGTTTTTTAGACTTTAACAAATGACATGATTTCTGCCTCTCTGGTTTTGTTTTGTTCCATTTAGCTGCTCTCAGCTACATAATTGTTCTTTTAGCTTGTAAATATTATGGTCAACCTCCAGCAAAGTTTAGATGAGGCCAATCAAATGTAAACAAGTGTGTCTGTGCCAATGATGTGTGTAAGCAAAGCCATCTCTTGTAATATTTCCTCCCCCTTTTCCTAACTCCCCTGGGACTGCAAGAGCTTTTCAGAACCTGCCCTGATAGCACATAGCCTGGAGTTCAGTTTAACTGCCTGGTTTTGGTTGGTTTTTTTTCTTTTTTTCTTTTTTTCTCCTCCCCCACCCCGCCCTGGGTATTTGATGTAGGAATTATCAGTGAAATGAGAACAAAGGACAAAATAGCTTCTGGGGAGTGTCCTCATGTCTGTCCCTGGCCCAGAGATCCCTGTCTGCAAACTCAGCACAAAGTGAAGGCAGGTGTGATGTGCAGTGACAAGGGGTCCAGAAGGGATGAGGAGGACGGGTCGTGACTCCTGATTAGCGGTGGCCTTACACAACGTTGCAGTCCTGTGGTGTGACACGGTGGTGTTGCAATGGTGCTGTGCCATGATCTCACACCCTCTGCTTGGGGGTGCCAGAACCGTGGTTTTCCAGCGGGGCCCAGGCTAACCTGTGCTGCTTTGCTCTGCAGCAGAGAGGAAGGTCAGCAGCCCCACAGGTCCTGTGGCTCCACAGCACTGTCAGAGCTGTCTCGGTGCAAGGGTCACAGTCACTGACCCTGCTGCTTGAAAGCCTTTGAATTGAAAAGGTATACACGGCATGCTTTCTACCCTTGAATATTATCTTTGAGTAAAGGGGTTTCACTCCACGCTGCTCTGCTGTTTCAGCCCAAATTCAGCCAACCAGCCAACCCACTGTCACTTTGTACAGCTGCCAACCTGTAGAATATAGTGTCAATGGAGTAAATCAATCCCATGGGCTTTTTGCTGCGTGAATGCAAACACAAGCAAGCAGAGAGGTGTTTTCTGCACGTGAGATCCTCCCTTGTCGTGGAGCCCTTTGCTGGGGTGCACTGAACGCAGGCACTGCCCACTCCCCTGCACCCAGCCTTTCCCCATCTCCAGGCATTGCCTTCCTACCCCAGCTTTGTGTCTTCTGAGTGCCCAAATCCTGCTGCTTGTTGCAGCTGTAGCACTTTGACGCTGGTGGCAACCTCACATCCCACGCCTCATCCTCCCATAAAGAGTGAGCTGTATTTGGTGGCTGTTGGGTCATAATTTGTGATTAGACATAAGTTAACCTTTAAGGAAGAAAACTACCAAAGGAATCATTGCAATGCTATTGATCTCCTGGGATTGGAGGCTGGGAGGTGTCTGACATTTTGCATTATTATCTATGGGAGAGGAAGGAGCTGGTCTGTTTTTTCCCACAAGAAATGTATCTATTTTTGAGTACAAAGTACTTTCTTTGCCATGGGACCCAAAACAGTTTTCATTCACTGACTCGGGGTCTCTGAAGGCTTTTTCCCTCAGCTCAGGAGGCAAATGTTGTAGTGAATCGCAGCTTGAAAAGTGACAGACCAATTATCTAAAACTATTAATTTGAAGGTAAAGATGTTACCTGTTTACAGCTCTCTTGGCTTTGAAGAACAAAGTTTCCACCAGCCCTGTTCCTCTGTGTTTACGTACAGAGTTGCTGCAGATTTGATCATAATAGCTATTGGGTGAGAATTCAAAAGCAATGTATCAACAGCATATGATTTATTCTGTAGTTCTTGTGCAGAAAGCCAAAATATGATTTCATGCTCTTCTGTTTCTCTTTAGGGTGATTTCTCTTCCCCCTCCCCCCTTTCTTTTTTCTTTCCTTTTTTCTTTCTTTTTGTCTTATAGTATAAAAATAATTCGTTGGCTCTTTGCTATTTTATTGAATCTGTCCAATAGCCTATTTACTTAATTACAGATAAATGGTTACTGATTAATCTTTCCTTCCCAAGAGACAATCTCTCCAAGGCCCAGGCAGAAATGACAGGAAATGTATTTGGCCAGAGTTCAAGTTGCATCTTTTACTGTGGTGTATGGCAGAGCCAGTATAGGTCACTTCAGCAGCTCTAGGCCTCAGCTTGATCCATAAGATGCTTCTGTGTGGTTTTGTTTAGGTTTTTTTTGTTGTTTGAGCTGCCAGTTTCTGTGCAGGCTGGGGGTGGTGGCAGCTGTGACCAGGCACCTAAGTGTGCTTTTTTGTTTCATTCATGAGTTACATGGGGACTGTTAAAACTTTAGACAAAACCTTTCTGAGTAAAATGTGTTACCAAAGAAAAAAAATACCAAGGAATAGGATATATCAATATTTAGAATTCCTCCATGTTGCAAAATCTGTGCAATCAACTTTGGATGAGTCACTACCAAATGTGCACAGTAGCACTTCTTCATATTTGGAGTTCTTCTTAAATCTATATACAAATCACCTTTTTAAACTATGCTCCAGGCATAGTGAAATGCAAAGAAATATTAAAAAAAAAATGCCTGCAGAGATCAAGTCTCGGTATTTTGGGGAAATGCACTGCTTTTGCTCTTGTTGGGGGAATTCATTAGTTTGAATTGTAATTGTCTGTCTTAATGCAGCTTATAAGTTATTGACAGTACAGGAGATCCCAAAATGGCATGTTACCATGGAATATTTTTACTGTTAATATGAGGAAGAACTTGTTTCTGGTGAGGGTGCCAGAGCCCTGGAACAGGCTGCCCAGGGAGGCTGTGGAGTCCCCTTCTCTGGAGATTTTCAAGCCCCACCTGGATGCTGTCCTGAGTGATGTGCTCTGGGCAACCCTGCTTTGGCAGGGGAGTTGGACTGGATGATCTCTAGAGGACCCTTCCAACTCTGACAATTCCGTGAAGTTTGTGTGATGTTTTTGCATAAGGTGTGGCTGTCAGGTGCAGTCAGTTGTTTTCAGAAACAGCAAAGAATTTCAGTCTGGTGAAACCATTTTTGCTGCCTGTTCACTGATGTCCAAGTTTTCTGTTACCTTTCTCGAACTTGGCTTGATTGAGGCTCTCAGCCACAGTAAGGCAGAGGGTCCATGAGCTTATGTACCTCTAGGCTCCGCAGGCAAGCAGTTCTACAGGACAGCATGCTGGAGAGGGATCCTAGTTGTATGTTGTGGTGTATGTTATCAAACAGCTGAGAGCTCCTTGCACTACCTTTTTTACAGTGGTGGTCAAGATGTGGGCACGCAATGGTCTAAAATGCTAAGTGTGTACAGAAGTGGCAGTCAGTACCTTGAGTCTTCAGTAAAGGAGCATCTTTGATCCCAGTCTGTTTGTGAAGTAACAACTATGGCATGCAAAGGACCTAATGTGGCTGATTAGATGCTTTTTCCTCCTATTCTTTTCTCTCAGCCTCCCATGTAGAATCTTTGCTCAAACTCTTTCTTAGTGATGTCTCATGCTTTCTGCTTTCCATTATTTGCCAATTACTAAAAGAAGGTCTCGTAACCAATAAAGCATTAAGAGTAGATCTTAGAACAATCAGTTGTTTCAGCAACTCTTTCTAGTCTCCCTGCTTTTGTGGCTTATTATAAAAGTGTCAATCTCTCACTGCTATCTAACAAACAAACTTCTGCCCTGGATCCATTTCCTCTTGGGCAGTTTGCCAGGAATAACAAATTTAACTTCAGCTCTCAGCTTAAGAAGTTTCACTTCACTGAGTAGAGTTCAAGTACAGTCTATTACCCTGACTAAGTGATAGAGGAGTCCTTTGATGTTTGCTCCTTGAGTGGCTTATACAAGCCAGGGCTTCCTGTAGGAAAAAGAACTGCAGCTGAAGGAAATACTTGATTGATCAGGTAACCTCTTCCTCTCCCTCTTATTTGAGAGTGCCTGAGTGCCCAATGACTGAATTATGCAGAGATATAAAGAGAGACTCGGTATATGCTCCACCAACAAAAGTCACGTCCGGTTTGATGATGTTGCTCAGTTTATCAGGTGAGAGGGAGCAATCTCGCTCCTTCCACATTCCTGTCCCCCATGCGTTCTCCTGATGCTTTCCCTGCACCACCACGGCTTGCTCCACCTGCTTAGTTTGTAAGACTGAAATTAAGTTTTCTGCCCTGCTACAGAAGGGGCTGAATGGCACAGCTGGCACCCAGAGTGGGAGGCACAGGGGAGAGGAGAATATCAGGGGATCAGGAATCCTCCATCTGCATCTGCCAGCCAGCAGGTCAGCCTGGCTGCGTCACTGACCCATGGACTGGGGGGAGTCCTCCAGAGCCCTTTGACCTTCAGCTGGGTCCCACTCTGACCTCTTCTGGAAGACAGTGTTTTTCTCCTATGATCACCAGGGGCTAAGTTCACTTTATCACATAAACTGTTTCAGTACTGCGTTTTGTCTCTCTGTAACAAGGTATAGTGATTCTGACATGGAAACTGGAGAAAGAGGCAGAAGAAGCTGGCTGGACAATATAGAGAAAAAATAGGAAGAGTGCATTAAAAAGGTGATCAGAGCATAGGCACCAGCTAAGAACATGAAGGAAAGGGAAGAGGTACCAGCAAATCTTGCATTGTATAAGTTGTTTCAAGATATTAACTGTTCTTTTGTCAGTGGTCATGAACTCCTGTGCTTGATCTACAGGCCTGTGTATTTAAAAGCTCCCTTTGTTAGCTTGCCACTTACAGATAATTGTTTTTTTCTGGGCCAACGTGTGTTAATAACAACTTTGCCCCTCCCTGTCGGCCACATGTGTGTGGTGGGTGCACCATTGCTTTCCTGTCCATGCTGCAGCTCCTGGGACAGTACTGACTGGCAGAACTGTCTCCTTTAACTAAGGGGAGAGCCGAGCAGTTTGTGAGTAGCACTACAGCATCAGAAGTAGTTGTGCTCAGTATTACTGGCAGGAGAAGTCTTACTCCCCTTCTTAGCTCCTTGCCTTGCAATCCTGCTATTTCCCTTGAGTTGGATAGGTTGGGGGACTGTCAGATGATTATTGAGCTGATTCAACTCACTAACCCCAAAGAAAACTATCCCCATGTAACACTGTCATCCTTGGCTGAAAGGAGGTTTGGAGGAAAACAGCCTTTATTTTGCAATTAGATGTTGCAATACCTGTGGATATTACATGTTCCACAGTGTTGCAAGAGAGTCCCTTGAGCAGAACCCATTGAATTTGGTTTGTAAAAACTTCTCTTCAGTACGGACATTGGAAGTTGTGAAATTACCCATTATTCAGTGCATGCAAAGTAAGAAGATATTTCCTAAACTATTTTGTTACAACTTATTTTGGATGGTATAGAAATAGCTTTTCCTTCAGCCATATTCATGCTGAAGTTCTGGAACAACTTTAATCCTGAATACCCTGGCTCTCCTGAGCTCCTTTGTTGTATAGTTAAACACTTTAATAAGGTCTCATTATCTGTAGAAACACACACATTGGAGACCTCAGTGTTTCCCCCCTTTGCAGCTCTGATGTAGCAGGCAGTTCCAGAGCACCCTCAAGGTGACTGAATAAACCTGGGGGTTGTCTGTTTCCTCCAAGTGATCTGCTGTTGCTATCTACCTTTCAAGATCTAGACTTCCCCCACGGAGAACTTCTTGCAGGTTAACTTTTTGCAGTTAACCCCAAGATCATGTCCTGCATAGTGGAGACCGACATTTTCCCATCAGCAATGTTATTTTTAAGCTCTGCCATGTCATCAGCTAGTCACGTATTTTATTGCTTCACAGACCTTGTGGCCTGCTTGTGCCTGCAGACACAGCTAGCATGGGCTGGGGGAGGGTAATTCCTCCTTTTCTGCCTGCCCCTTCCCCTCTTACATCCCAGAGATCTATTTCTAGCTGGGAATGGGGACTGATTTCAAAAGGGCAGGTGACTATATGTGACTATCTATGACAGTGCCTTCTTGAATCCAGACAGCTCAGCTGGGTCCCTTCCTCTGCTACCTGGCTTCTCTGAATCTCTTCTATAACTCACAGTGCTGCTTCTTCCCTCAGTGGGACTTTTGGCTCCAAAAGTGCTGTCTGTTTTCTTGGGAATTATTTCAAAAGGAATTATGATTTTCCTGTAGACCCAAATGTGCTTTCTTTGAGAACTCCATGCATTACACCTCATGTGGGCTGCAGAGGTCACTTTTTTGCGCTTTGATACTCTTCCTGCCTTGCCATTGAAATGCTGCTCATCAGCTGGTTCAACATTTGTGCATTCCTTTTCTTGTCCTAGAGCTCAATTTCTCAGTCTGAGGATGGATAAAGTGCTGGTCCCTCACTAAATGGAAACATATTTTTCCCCTGAAGAGATTTGCTCTTATCCAACTTGTTTCTTGAAGAAAGACAAAAATGCCAGAAACAGAGATGTGAGCTGAAACAATTTGTTTGTCTGACTGCAGGCTCATTCTTACTTCAAAGTACAGTATGGTTGTGTCAGATCATCAGGTGCATGTCCTGAGTGTGAGGAAATGAAGTTTACAAGGACTTTAAACGGATAAGCTTTTTAAAAAGTTGAATTGTCCAAGTCTCAATTGCGTTTCTTTTGGTTCTACTCATTAAAAACCATGTTTTTACTTTCTCATGAACTCTCTACTGAATGAAACGTTAGAATGAATTCAATTATGCTCATCCTATGCAGGTAATAAATATTGCAGGACTGCTCTGGAAAAAAAAAAAAAGCGATAAAGTTCTGGTGTCTTTGCCAAGATTCTCATTTTTGCATTCAATGAAACACATTCCAAGGTGGTAGAAAACAGAGTTTCTGGTTTGTAGAAAAATGTATTGTTGGTGGGTTTTAATTTGTTTTTGAACTTCAACTCTGAAGCAGGAATCCAGGCTGGGGCCTGGCTCAACTGGCTTCTGACCTCAGAAAGGTTTGGAAAAAGGTTTTTAAAATTAACATAATTTTCTTTGGGTAAATTCTGACAAGTTAAAATGTCTAATCCTTCATACTGCTGGTCAATGGGATTTGTTGTCCAAAATAGCTAGGCTATATCCCAGCATCCTGGAAATCTTGTATTTTCCCCAGGTATGTGCAGGGAGACATGACAGCAGGCACTTCAACATCCCCTCTGGAAAGTCACCTCTGCACAGACGTCGGGTATGTCCCCTTGCAGCTGCAAGACTGAAAGTGAAGCTTTTATGGCTTATTGCAGCTCTGACTGTACACATAAAATATACTATTTATTCTGAGAAACAAAGCAGCCCTACAGCAATAGGACTTCTAACTGCCAGCATTTCTGAACTGCCAATTTACTTCCGTAGTAACTGCGATAAGGCCTTAGGGAGGAAAAAGCATGACAAGGAATGTGGCAAAAAATTAAGCCCCTCTTCTTTAGTAGCAACCGCTCTTCTTCCCGCAGTTGGCAGTGAAGGAGCAGACATGAAGAGAGCTGGCAGCTTCTTTGTACCCAATGCATAGCTTGGTGATGGATTTCCTCCTCTAGCAATGAATGTGTAAGAAATTCCTGCCCCAACAAATTGTTCCTGTCCCAACATTTTTAGCTCATGTCGTGTCACACAGCCGGTACACACGCCGTCCCACAAACAGTTGTATCCCTGTGTTCCTGACATGGTGATCTGCAGTGTTGTGGCTGTTGGTGGGGTAGCTTCGGGGGAAAATGCACACTCACAGCATACCTTGGGCAGCCAACGTAGCCTGAGGACATGTAGCCTTCCCATCCATTGGCCAAGTAGCACTGCACATCGAGTGTTGCTTTCGTTCATTGTTCTCTCAAGTGATCACAGTTCAGTGTGCTGATGGGTTAGATATTTGTCTTCAATGAGAGAAAAGATGACTATGGTAGAATTAATTAATTAAAAAAGTCCCACATGCAAGGAAGGACAGAGGGAGGGGAAGCACAACACTGGCAACTTTATACCAAGAATGAGAGGAAAATATAGGCCCTTCTTGGAAAGGGTGCTTTTTAGGAAAGCGTTGCTGCTTTCTTATGAGTCACTCCCACTCATCTGCAAGGCCTTGTATCATCTACCCAGCACAGGAGGAAATCTAAGCATCTACCACAAAACTGTGGGCCTGACCAGCCAATGTCCCACTGAGTTCAGCTTTGGGAACTTCATGTTTGTTGAGCCAGAAGCTCACTGTGCATCTCTCTGTATGTGCTGCTAGTGATGGCCTTACTTGTGAATTGGGTTTGACTTTCTGGCTTTTTGGTTTTCACTTTTGTGGAAAAACACTCCTCCTAAAACTTTGGAGGGACGATATGAGAAAGGGGAAACTGAATGTGATAGACATTTTTACTTCATTATTGAAGTGTTAAGATGAGAGAATCCTGAAAGTTCTCTGATGATTTGAAACATTTTTATTTCTTTGTAAAAGCCCTTGCAGAAGTGGATTCTGTTTTCTTGGCTGATGCTCCCCAGCAGCTGTTGCTGTTGCCAGCTTTCTTACACGTCTGGTAGAAAGCATGTAGACCCTTGTGCACTACAGGACTGTGTGTTCCTTGATATGTTTTGTCTCTGTGACAGTCCCCAGTCCCCATTTCAAGTTTTAAAAGTCTGCACAAAGGTGAAGGCTTGGGCATCACACTGCGCAAGTACAAATGGAAACCACTTTTGTTTGACCCCCTGGTGCCCACGGTCTTTGCTAATAAAGATTCACTGTGTAAGCCCCCATTAAAAGTGGCTGTTGGAGGCCAGGAAGAAAATCAGTTATCCAGTGTTTGAAATATCCGTTTAGCTGCTGGGAGCCACCATTTGATCTTGAGCAGGATACTTAGATGTGTTCATTTTTAAGTGTCAGGTAGTTCAATGACTTCACTCAGTATTTGCATTTTATGGGGGTACACGTAACCTGAAGAACAGAAGGAAAGCTTGCTATTTCCTGTAAACATTTTTATATAAAAGTGTCACATGAAAGGCTGTTGGATGAAAAAAATACTGTATTGTTGAGTGCCTGGAAAAAATCACAAAGGCATTATTTTAATCCTTGGCAGTAACTATTCCAATGTATACTGTTTGTTTAAGAAATCTAGAACACTGCTTCTGAAATTACTTTCTTAGGACTTTGTGTACAGAGCCAAGTACAGGGAATCTGTGCATGGACAAGTAGACCGGGGCTGTCCCCTTCGGGAGAGTAAGACCATGTAAGGGTGCAGAAGAATTCTGACCTTTTTACCTGGAAATTAATTCATACTGTGTTGGGTTAGCAGTGGCATAAGCCTGTAACCAAAGTAAGTAAGCATTAACTATTAGCAGTCATTAGGTGATATTCCTTATACCACAACAATATGCATCGGTAGAGAATTCTCTCTCCTCATCTTCTAAAGCTCTTTAGATTGACTGAAAGGTGTTAAACACACCACTTTTCTGGGGCTTTCATTTTTATGTGAACAGTGTTATGCTTCTCTCCTTGTGTAGTTTGGTTATGCTTGGGAAAAAAAGAAGAGCAGAGAAAGGTCCCAGAAAAGTTTGAAGATACCCAAATGAAGACAACCAAGCAAAAACACATTTTGGGAGGCAGAGGTGTAAATAAAAGTTCTTGGAAATATTCAGCAGCAATTTTTTTCCTTTCAGGTGGCAAAAGGATTTTGGTCATTAATTTTGTGTTTAATCTTGTATCCCACCACAGAAATAAAAGTTGAGAGCGCGATCTCTTGCCTGACAACAGAAACAGATTGAGAATTGTGAGCCTTGATATGTCCCTGGCGGAAAATAAGTGCCATTAAGAAACAAAAACATTCCTTTAGTAGGGAAATTGGTGGCATAGGTCATCATCTATTTTGACAAATTGTTTTCTCTTGTGTCATTTGTTGGTTTTGCTGTTATCTGTAGGAGTGATCAAGGAGGCTTGATATGTCATTGGAGAGCAGGAGAGAGGTCACACGGGAAGCATGTCTTCTCTAGTGCCTTTAATTGAACCTTCCCTGCTGCTTTTCCAGGCTGGTGGCTTTTCTGCACAGAATTAGCTGCAGGCGGTGCCTTCAGAGAAGCCAGGTTAGCATGACAGCTTGGCTAGAGCAGAAGTCTTGAAGGATAGCAGGAGAACTGAAAACATTGATGGGGAAGAGTTTTTGAGAAAAGTAAATGTAAAACAGATACATATAAATAGATGAAGGCAGCCATAAAAGGTCAAGAAAAAGCATGGAAGAAGACATGATGCAGTCTTTCAATGTTTAAAAGATCTTCTTTATACATGTGACAGTTCTGGACACATGAGCTGGTCTCATGCGGCTAGATACTTTTCTGAGGAAACCTTTAAACTCTTTAAATGTCCTATTTTTGTGGTGCTTTTCACAGCTGCTTGTTTAAAGATCTCAGGCAGCCTGTAAGTGATGGTATTAAGGAATTATGAAATGACTAATAAAATGGCCAAACAGCATGAATATATTGTGTTTGTTGAGACATACCTGTCCCAGTCTGTTTTTAATTAAAGAATATTTAGTTACCAGTTGCTATGGTGAGGACATGCAGATCTGAGGAGGAATCAGCATTTTTCCTACCTCCTGATGCCATTGTCCTTGAGGGCTGAGGGATAGAGTACTGAGCCACTTATTTCAAATATCCCTCTCCTGGGACAGTCTTCTCCAAGAACCTTAAAGTCATCTCATTTATCTCTATAACCCTGATTACACCTTTTTGCTGAATCCTCATTGAATAATGATGGCTAATTCTTGTAGCTCTTTAAGTGCTTTACAGGGAAGGTCAGGATGGCCCTCCTTATTATACAGTAGGGAAGGTGAGATCCAAGGAGGCAAAGTAGCCTTGACCTTGTGATCCTCTTCATTCTGGACCATCTGCTATACCTGAATGGAGGTTTGTCCTAGGAAGTCCTTACAGGCTGTATGCCCACCATACCAAAAGAGCTGGGGAGAAAACTCCCTCACCCTTTCTGTCCTGCTCATCAGAAGTAGCCAACTGACACGTTGCAAATCGTGTTCTCTTTGGAGGCAGGTCAGGCTGTACGTTGCCTCATAAATTTTCAGACAAAAGAGATGCTGAAAAACATGAACACATTTAAGAGGGGAATTGGCCCCTGGGGGATACTTCCTCAGCTGTACTTTTCTTAAATGGTGTTATAGTGAAATGCCATGGGACATTTATTTCTGTGTATGGGAGAAGTTATATGTCTTGAAGTTGTATGATATTGAGTTGTCTGGGCTATATAGCATCAAGCACTTAAAGCCTTCTCTTCGGTCTCTGCATATTTTCAGCATTTAAAGTTGTTTTCTTTTTTTTTTTTTTGGTGTAATTTGTTTTTTGCGGTTTTGCTTGCTTTCCTGGTGCGTCCCTGAGCCTTCAGGAGGAATAAGAAGCAGTGCCATCTTCAGATCTTTATTGATAGCCAGAAGCAGCAAACCAGAAGTGGTGAAGTAGTGTTAACTATTCAGTGCAGAATCATTCCTGTGTTTAAAATTTATTTTTATGTAATGTAGACAAGAAAGAGCTGTTGAAATCATGTAGAAGATAAATATAGAAGGTGCATTAAAGCGTCAATGAGTTACTAAAGTCAGATACATGGCTGAGTTGTCAGAAGCTTGAGTCACAGTTGTGTGCTCTTACAGTGGACAACTTGCCCAATGGAACCTTGATCCAAGCCCTGCCCTGATCCCCATGCTTTGCTGCAGCACCTATATCGAAATTGCAGTTTTTCCCCTTGTAATCGCAGAACTGCCCTTTCTGGACTTCCCTCCTGATGCGGGAGTGTCACGTCCCGCTGGCTGTGGCCACTGCACTCAGCCCCTTTGTGCATTGTGTTGGCCAAGGTGAGGCCGTGGTGCTCCCTTGTCAGTCCCTTGCCTGAGAAAGTAAAGGAGGAACACCTAGTCCTTAGAAGAAGCCACAGAGATTTTAGGGCAGGTTTTTTATTCTTCTGGTGTTGCATGTAGGGCTGTACCATTCAGGACAGAGCCAAAGTCATACAGGCAGGCAGGTGAAAGCAGTTCTAAGCTTTTTCTCTGTCACAGCAACTTGTCAGGGAATCTCTAGTAGCTATTTTTATTCTTGCGTTGGTTGAGCCAAATCCACTTCTTTCAAAATCACTGCCCTGACATTTGAACCTTTCAGGCAGACTGCCAGTGGCAGCACCTTATTTTTCTGTTGGAAAAGGAGGAAAAAAAAAAAGTTGATATGTAATTAACAGAACCAGATAGAACTTGAAATCTGAATGACACCCATTATTGAATAATGAGCTTCAAATCCTTTGTTACAAATCACTTTAACATAGCAATGTTATGGGAGGATTCAGAGAGGATGGTACTTGTTTTGCTTGAGCACTGATCTTGGACATAGACAAATGCTTATGAGACTTGTTCCATTAAAGACATATACCTATAGAGCAGACAAAATCTTGGACCAAAATGGCAAAACAGATGCGTGGGAACGAGCCTGTGCAGCAGCAGGACACAAAACACATTTGCTTGCGCTGTGATGAGCCCTGAGCAGATGCTGCCCATGTGGCTACCCAGGCACAGGAAACCCCGTGTACCCCGCGTCCTGGACAGGCTCAGTGTGTGTGTATATGGAAGGTGCATATGGAGCAATATGCTGTGCGTCCTGCCTGTTGCATGTATGCCAGCATTGTGGCTGTCAGGCAGATGACCTGTGGGATGTGGGGGGTCTGTCTGTGATCTGTGTGCTGCTCCCAATCATACTAGTTGAAGGAGATGGAGATCTTACTTTGCCTTCTGCAACTTACTGAATCCCTGCCTGGGTATCTGCGTGTGATGATTTTTTTTTTTTTTTTTTTTTGAATCAGGACTGTAGAGTTCTAGACAGGTGAACTCTGCCTTGCATCTACTTTTATGAAGTATCCATCCACAAATATGTTCCTGTCTGTATAAATCATTGTCTCTGTCTCTCTCAGAATACAAAATATTACTAATACATAGCTTCTAATTGAATACTAATCTATAATTAATTGTTCTTTTCAATTAAGGGGGAGCTTCATTGCCCTAAGATATCAGAATATTGAAAGTAATTGTAGATTAAATTAGAATCCAAATTAGGCTTAACAAAACAAAATTCAAATTTAAGAAAATGATTTTATGCTGCAAGAAGTAAGCTTTACATGGGGTAAATTGTAATAATTATAATATTATTATATTATATATTAATATTATATATAATTATAATTATCTTTTTATCAGTCCCAAAATATCAAGTTTCTCTATTACATGAAAGTTATCTAAGTTTTGAAGGCATTCTGTATAGTGCTATGGGGTTCAGAGGATCAGGTAGGGGTACACTGACACTGGGTAGAACTAAATGTAGGTTAGCTGAAATTCTAGGGCAGCTCAGAGATGTTTAAAGGAAGTGTGACTCTGTAATGTTTTTAAGGAGATGAGAGAGGAAAAACAAGCAAACATTTGCCTGTTTTAATAAGAGAGTTTTCAAAGATTTTGACATTAGTTTTTAGCCGTAACTGAAAGCTGAAGGGGTTTTGGGAAATGGCTGTTACAGAGCTGTCTCTGTGGGTAGAGTCAGAGGAATGTTCTTTAATGCCACATCCCAGGATCTGAGCTGACAAAACTGGTTCCTATGCAAAATGCATGAGACTCAATTTTTTTATGCCTTTTGTAAAAATGACTGGACCTCTGGTAAAGTGATTGCAATGCTCCAAAAGGTCAAGGATTTGCTGCAGTTAGACCCCCTGCGATTCAGAAAACTATTGAATTTCGTCTTTCTTATGTCTGGACAAATCCCCTTGCTTGAATGCAGGCCCGTGCCATGCTCTCTGGCTTTGATTCATTCCTGATCTGAATCAGCTCCCACTCAAGTTCCTGTATTTCTTGAAGACTTCTGTCCATCCCACCTGACAGGCTGCTGCCACGTATCAGGCACACTTAGGGACTTCCCTCAGCGTTAGAAAAGTACCAAATCTATTTAGTGCTTCTGCCTGTGAGGAAGCCTGTCCGCAAGCAAGATTTGGAGACAACCCAGTTAAGCATTATTGAGTCTGCTGGGACACAACTGTGTGTTTCAGAGTATCAGCAAAGGGATTCCCCCCACACCTTCTGGAAGATAGAAGGATGGGTGGTTATCCAGGTGGACCTGTCTCTGGAAAGTGTGATTTGGTTTATGCTGTTGAAAAAAGTTAGGTTCCAAGGTAGTTTTATCAGTGTTCTCATAATTCTGAGATAAACATCAGCCTTGACCCCTGACATAATCTACCTACTCTCCTTCTTGGATCTTATTTTTGCAGCTATGCTGGAGACCAAGAAATCAGAGCCCAACTCAAACAACTGGGAGACAGCACAATGCAGTGAGCTACTGTCACAGAATATATCCCACATGTCCTGTGGACAGACCAGTACAAAGCTGGTTAGAGAAGCCTTTATGTGCCTCACATGTTGCAGTTTGTGTCAATTTATGCAGGAGGCAAAGAAAAGCAGCTAAAATGTAAAAGAATAGTAAGAATTTTTACTACAGTCTTGCTTCAATATCCAATATGTTAAGTCAAAAATGCACCTTGTTTTACACATCTTTTTTATATAGGTATTTAGCTTCCAATTAAAATGGTTTTTCATCTGATGCAACCTCTTAATGGGAACAGGTTTTCTTCTAAAAAGACAACAGGGTAAAAATGTCCAAAATGGTGTCTTTATCAGTGCTTTGTCACTTAAAACGATGAGACAGTAGCTCCACGTGCTTCTTGCAATTGGACGTGATGTGCCATTGCTAGTACTGCAAATGTCTTGGGTGGTATGGAAATACTACTGGTCTTTAAGAAGTGTGTCATCAATGAAGTGTACATTAGGCAGCTGTGTTGTGTTCTGACATTAAGCTGTATCAGTTTAATTTTTTTATCTGGTCACTTGTGGTATTCTGATGGGACTGGAGAAGATCAGGTTACAGGAAGAGGCTGATATGAGAAAACCTTATGTGCTACATTAGATTGAGTGGGTCAAATGCATGGAATTGTATATAGATAAAGAAGTCTATTCCTGTTTGTTAGCAGTTACTTTTATTATGGAGCAGAGGGAAAGATAGTGCTGCTTCATCCCTGTTTCAATCCAGTAGAAGTCCATTCCTCATCTAAGCTTTAGTGATTGTTTATTCAATCTGACATGATGTCTTTGGGAAGAATGACATAAAAGAAATGTCTGGAGAGGAAAATGCCACTTGACCTCACAGGCTTGTCCCCCCTTAAGTTTCTCTTAACCCCCAGTTTTCAGTTTTGTCACTATATCCTTTAATCCCTTCTCTCTCCATAAAAGTGCCAAGATGTCTCCAAGCCACTTAGACTGCAGTACTTGTTTCCATGTTCTTACTTGGCAACTAATTCCATGAGTTCATTATTCTGACCCTGAGTGAAATAGTTTGAATTTCCTGTATACACAATTATTTTGGGTTATGACTTCTGACTTTTGAACCCCTCACCAGGCTGCACCATTTAAATCTCTTCATCAGCTCTGAGTGCTGTTACTGGGTCAACTCAGTGTCAATATTCCTCTAACAGCATCATGCTAGTCAGAATTTATTCCTACATCTTCTCTTGGAACAACTGCACAAAATCTGACATCTTCTGTTCAGAGGGCATGATCCTTTCACTATTATTCATGTTCTTCAGGAGTCATGGGATTCTTTACAATATATGAGACAGTTAGGTGCTCTATAAAAAATAAAACTGGACTCAGTAATAGTCCTTCTTGTGTATTTCATGCTCTCTGCAACTGTGCTGGGCTGCTTTCTGATCTCATCTGCAACAATACAAGTACTCAGTAGCCCAAGACTTTGTAGTACATGACCTGGGCACAAAAAGAGGTATAATTTGAGAAAGCATTCAGCACTCTGTTAATCTCAATCTGTAGACATTCCTCTGTGTAGTGAAAAAAAAAAAAAAGCATTTTGTTTTCAGTGTTTACAACAGCTACAATAAAAAAATTAAAAATAACAGATATTAAATATCTAGTCAGTGCATCTGGAAATAGATCATCTGATTTATATTTTATTCTTTCTTTCACACATTCTGCTCTGTAGCTGTAGGAAGTAATGTGATATTAAAGAGTGATTTTCCTTCCTGTTGTTTCATCCATTTATTGTATTGATATTGTCAAGTGCTCCTGTAAAATAAACTAGCATCCCAGACCCACTTAATTCAGCCAAACGTTAGTCTACCAGTATATATCTTTAGTGAAGACTAATTTGGTGGAATGGAGTTTAATTGAGGGTGCAAAATGGGCACATGGGTGGATTCACAGCTGGAACTGTTTTGAAGTTTGTGTAAAAGCTGATAATAATCTGCTAAAATGCCCTCTCAGCCAAAAAAGAGCAGAAAAGGGCTTACACCACTGAAGTGGTATTTACTATTTTTTATTTCCTTCCTTAGCTTACTATCAGCCATGGGAATTTACAAGCTTTCCAACAAGTCTGAAGAAATCCAGGAAACCACAATGACAGATCCACTTGAAAAGACCATTTCATGAGAGCAAGCTGAGAAAATACAAAATATTTTTTATCAGTGACTGAATACATCTATTAGAGACATCACTAATAATACAAAGTTCAGTGTAATAAAAGGTGTGTTTCTCATGTACAGCTGGCAGACATTTGTTTGCATCAATATATTTTTTTTCACATGAAAGCCACTATAAACAATCCAGTTCTCTCAAAAATGACTCTAAGGTTACAAATTTTGGGCACATTCTTTAAATAAGCAATTTGTTGCTCTCTTTAAATATTAATTTATAAACAAGAGATCTGCTAAGAAAAATTGCTAGTTTTGTGAGGTTTTTTGACTATGCAAGTATCAATAAACATTGCCTTAAAAATTTGATTGTTTGAACATCATAAAGTGCTGATCAGTGTAAGAAAAATGCTTTTGTTCTGAATTCATTAGGCTTGAAAATTCCTGCTTCTATTTTGGCTAGAAATAAGAGGTGGGATGAGGAAGGAAGCCTTTCTCGGAGTATGTTAGTAGCCGTCAGCCAGAACCAGAAAATGCAGAGGCGCACAAAAATGAACAAGAAAAAAAAAAGGTAAGAAAAATTCCTTGCCAACCTCAAAGAAACAAGTACAAAATAAAATAAAACCCCTTGGCTTGAGGTTAGGATAAAGATTTGGTGCTATTACTCTTTATTGTTCCAATTTTTGAGGAAGATTTTTATCCCTGAAGTTCTTTTTCTTCCCTAGGACAAATTCCGAGAGTAAATTTTAAGAACCCCTACTCAGATGATTTTGAGAGAACTTCTGACTGATACATTCAAAGGGAGCAGAAGAATTAGCTCCACAATACTCTGTATTTGAAATGCATGACTACCCAGAGGAGTTAGTGTTTGCCTGTGCTGTGCCCTTCTGTCTGTGGTATTTGTTACACTTCCTACTAGCTTGAAGGAATTTTTACTATTGGGTTAAGTTGTGCTTCTCTGAGAAGTGATGCTCTTAATCCAGTATATCTCATCTTTCTATTGTAAACTTGCTGATTTTCATGACAGTGACATTTCTATTACTTATTAATTCTGTAGGAACTGTTCAGAACCTGGCTTTGAGAAAGAATGTGGTATATTTGGTGCCATTTTGTGCAACTTCCAGAGAACTGTACATAAAGTCTCACTCGGTTACACAAGTGTTGGCCTGAGATTGCTTGTGTGTTACCAAGAGTATAGCATACAGGTGTTGAAACACTTTGCCGTATTTCTGATGGGATGTGGTATGATGGGAAGAGAGAATCAGACATGGCGTGTGAAGGGGCTTTGCAGTGATGTGTGAAAGGACTTGGCTGGACAGTCTTGTGCATCTGCACCAATCACCCACCTAACCAGGTGGTTGGTTAGACGTGCCTCAGCAAAACCTGCCCACGTTGACCTCAACTTTTTCTGCTCTAGAGACCTCTCTATGCCCACCTTCCACTATTCTTCCACCTGCAGAAACTCAAAGCTCTTCTCTGCCCCTTTCCTACTCTTTATCTTCCCACAACTCTT
Organism: Scolopax mira; assembly: GCA_004320125.1. Lineage (NCBI taxonomy): Eukaryota > Metazoa > Chordata > Aves > Charadriiformes > Scolopacidae > Scolopax > Scolopax mira. The sequence goes on along the minus strand of BJBW01002652.1, from coordinate 56,811 downwards.
ATCCTGATGGGCCAGGGCAGGAGTGAAGTACACTGTGTTACTCCTCCACTTTGGGCTCAGAGCCAGTTCAGAAGAACAATTTGTGCACTGATGTGAATGGGCAGTAGAGTAGTTCTCAGCAAGTAAAATCTTCTCCCTTTCATTTCTAGACAAAATTATGGGGCAGAAACCTGGCAGTATGGCCAGTGCAGAGATGTAATCAATGTCTTTATTTGTCCCACACATGTTTTTTATGGGTTGAGACAGAGAAAGAAATTTGCCAGAGTGATTCTCAGATCCCAAGCTGAGCTTCCAAAGCAAGCAAAATAAAACAAACGAGCACAATTTATGTGGAAATCAGTAAGATACAAAGTCTGGAATATCAAGTGTAATACTAGTGGGAATAGCCAAACTATTGTAGTTAGTGAGGTACACATGGATTTTAGATTGCTTCTTGAAAATGCTCTTTGTCAGCTATGTTATACTTCTTTTTTCATGCTTTGCTGAGTCCTTTGCTTAGTCTACTTTAGTCTCATGAATGAAGGGTTCCTTGACTGCTGCTTGCAGGTGATAACAGTATCACACGAAAACAACATATGGCATAGATGCCCATCCCAAATATGTCCTTTTGGAGTACTGCTTCATTTAGAACAAGGTTTTGGCACAACTGAAGTCATATGGGCCCAAACTATTAGTTGGCTTATTGAAGAGGCTTTTTTTTGTTGTATACCACAGCTTGACTTCTAGTATGTTCAACACCAAGAACTATTAATTTAATAGGACTGAGATTATTTCCCATAACACAGTGCTCCGCTACTTCCTTGTAAAAAATAATCATGTGGTTTTTTTTGTAGGATACATGCAGTCCTCAGGATTTTGTAATTTCATTGGAAGATGACTACAATTATCAACTAACTTCAGGCTTAGTTTATTAGCTTGTCCTGTAACTCTGCCTGCCTTTTAAAGCTTCAGCTTTTTTTCCAAATGTTGCCCAGAGTGTCGTATTGTACTTATTTCAATTTTGTGAATGCTTGGTGACAAATTCTTCTAGGTTTTGAATCTAGTTTAAATAACTGTGCCTATATAGAACCTAGTTTTCTCTGTATAAAATATTGTACTGGCACCAATGTAAACAGAGCTGAAATGGCCAGCAGGCCACAGTGTAATAAATCAGAATGATTAGTCATCCTCCTGGGACACAGATGAGTCAGCTCAGGTCAGGACACTTCTGGGAAAACTAGATAGCTGGTAAATGTATTACCAGTTGACTATCAAAGTCCTTGTGCCATACCAGGAAATATCCCTGACTTGGGCAATTCTTCCCTTCCTGCAATGACAGAAGCAAACCCACTGCTTAACAACTCATTCTTCTTCCTTCTATTCCTTGCTACCAGTTTTGGCAAGCCAAACAAATTGTTTCTCCATGACATTCTCTGTATTTGTGGGCTAACAACAAAGCTTTTTATTAGATGAAATACTATCTGCAATGTAACATGCAGCCTTTTTTTCTTCTAGTAGACAAGAGGCAGGGTTACTTCACGATCTTTTAAAATTTATTTCTTTAATAATGCTTTACTGTCTTCTTAAATGAGGTCCAGATTGTCATTTCAGAATAAAGCAGGAGCATTTAATTTATTGTACCACATTCTACTATGATGTGCAGAAATAAAGTCTGTGGTCCCACCTGATTAAAGATTACACATTTTGCTGCATTACTGGGATGTGAAACAAAAAAAAACCCCCACATCTGTTCTCATCAGTATCTCTTCCTTTTCATACTGTTGGGGCTGAGCACTGATGCCTCAAGGTAAAGATATTTCTTAATCTAAGGTGGAAATATCCACAGCTCCTTCTTATTTTGATAGCCAGAGCTGATCAGGTCCACAGCGCCCTTTGCCTGCTTATTTTGTTTTTAAAAGTAACTACTCTCCAAATAAAACATAAACTCCTATCTTAGCATTTTTCATATCATCTTATTTTAGACGTGTCTAGATATGCCACAAGCAGGGATGGCCTTGGTGATTTCTTCATGATCTCACCAGGGATGAATTTACAAGGGTGTCTGCTAGTTCCCTCTTCTCCCTGCCTTCCATCTGCCTGTGCCTATTAGCCCTTCTCAGTACGACGTATCAGCCAGGACCTGCTGAACATCACGGCTGGATCCAGGTCTGATCTAATTATTCACTTCTGTCATTCATGCTGCTGAAGCTTTGAGCCTAACCTAACCTCATTCCAATGTGCTCTCTTTATCTTGTGTGTACCTATGTGTCAGAGGTATAGTACCATCCAGAGATTTGGGATGAACAGAGCCGATGGGAGTGGAACTGTCTGGAAATGTTCCAGTGACGCCAAGGTCTACAAACACAGATCTGTTGAGTCTGAAATGTTTGGAATTACATGCATTTTTGCTGAATTGCTGCAGCTTTGCTAAAGAATATAATCTTGCATCTGGCATATGGCTATCTTGGGAACGTGAGCTCAATGCCTCTTGGAGCCTCAGATCTCAGGCTGACCAATAGTGGCCTGCCCTGCATCAGGAGGCATTGGAAATTCAGCAGAGGAGCAGCCCATCTTGGGGATATGCTCTGGAAGGCGAATTCTTGGTGTCTGGTGCTGTTTCCAGCTTTGGAGCTGTAGATCTAACAGGTTCCAGATAGTCACCCTCACATGTGTGAGTATATTCTTTGGCAAATGCCTGTACAGTGACAAAACAAGGAACTGAACACATTTCTATTCCTACAGCATGTGAGCTTCTTTGTATTTGTTTCTTCAAATTCCACCAGGACATACATTTATATAAAGAGTACTTGTGACTCAGAATTTTACCAGTAAATCTATATATTTCAGAATTTGTGTTCTGTGAGCGAATAAGTCTTAAAGTTTGCTTTTGAATGAAAGACTCATTTAACTTTCCAACAAAATGTGAGTGGTGCATCTGTCCTCTCTTACAGTGAAGGAGTTGCAGCTGAAGATACATATCTGACATTTGTTTTGACTTTTTGCTGTTTGAGATGTAGTCCTATACGATCTTTCATGATACATCTGAGAATTTTGCAATGTGTGGACAACTTGCAGTCATGGAAAAAAATCATCAAATGATTTAGTCAGATCCAGTCTGTACATGCCAGTGATATTCAGGTAATAAATAACTTTGTGCAAATAGATAAAATTATCTACAATACACTATATTTGTATCCATATCCCTTCATTGCTCTTTTGGTCACTTATCTACCTTGGCCAGAATTGCACTTCCTAAACCCGTGAAAAACTTGAATTACTTTCAGAAAAGAAAAGAAGTTTTTATCACAAAAGAGTTTGATTATTCCACTCTGGTAGACCTCACGAAGGATTTGGTATTGCTGTCTTAGATAAGTGTGATTCTTAGGTTTTCCTGAGTGATTTTTTTGAAACTTAGTATTTAGAGAGCTTGGTAATAGGCACTTTACAAACCTTAAGGTAATATATATGTCCTGTGGCCTGTCCAAGGCTCTGTTTCTTAGACTGGATGGGATTTGAAGCCTTTGAACAGATAGATCATGTATATGGCTCCTGGGAGATTCAGGTGTTAAACCAATCCTCTCCTGATGATAAAGCTCAATTAAGTATTCCTTAAAGATTTTAAAATGTAGGCTTCAGTCCTGCAGTATATGGCACATCAATTCACAGGCTAAGGATTTACTTGAAAACACGTGTCCTCTAGTACATAACACGTGGCAGGATTGAACAGATTCTTCCTTATTTTGGTTTCTGTGGAGCTTTTACCTGAGAATAGGGAAATGTTACAGCCATATGGATACTGTTCTATACAGAAATTGAATCTGACTGGTACTTTTGTCTGTCTGAACAGTTCTAGTTATCACCTACAGTTCGGTGTGTTGGTCTTTGTTTGTTTTTTTTTTTCTTTCTGTTGCTGCAGTTGTGAATAGGACTTTAGAAATCTAAGCAATAATGTCAATGCCACAGAGTATATGTCTGGAATGATCTCTTGGTCCTATGGATTTTAATTTTAATTAAATTATTGTGGATTTTAGTTTGTTACATGGATCTTAACTCTATAAAAAAATCCAGGTAGAAGTATGCTTCTGGCTTCACACATCTCTTTCAGACTCATTTCTTGCAAACAGAACTGCTCTATTAGAAGCCCCTTTTACAGAGAACTCTTTGTAGGATTAGGAGTGTGAGCAAGCTGTGACAGAAATGCCAGCTGTGACACAGGATTGCATGTCAGTGCTCTGGGAAGATGGCAAAAGAGCCTAGTTCCTGTGTGGCACTTCTCATCCATAGAGTTTGAGGACTTCAGTGTCATTTTACGGCAATATCCTAAGGTTACTAGGCAGATAAGTGACACAGCTGGGAATGAAGTCCAGGTTTTGAGCCCCAGTCCACTGCTCCATCCATCCCACCTCCAAAGAAGCAATGTTTGCAAAGAGCTGTAGGAAATGCCCGATCTGCCTGTGTTTCACCCCAGGAATGGAATGCTAGGTCAGCAGTATTTATTTTCTTCTCTTGATCCCTCTAATTTTTACTTTTTAAAGAGCTCTCTCTGTGACAGACCCTCTTGCATACTCAAAACATGTTGCTGGTAGAACTTAAAGAATGTCTTGCAAATTATTGACGCTTGTAAAATGGTGATTCCCAAGCTTTGCCTGTGGAGCTTGGAAAATTATGGTGGGAGGAACCGATCTCCTGGCAGTGTGTCAGGAGGGGTCCTGGGGTCCTGTGTGCCACTCCAATCCAACCAATGGCTGGATTTGAGAGCAAAGCATGGCTGGTCCTGCCTCTGCTCTGCACCGGATTTTACTCCGTTGCCCTTGCTCTGAATTTAATGGGTTTAAAGATGCAAACTCACTGTGTGTTTCTCAGTCTGGAGCTAAATGGATTGCCGCACTTAAAAGCCCCACCACCCATTGCTACAAATCTATTAAACATCTCCAGTTAACCATATAACCTCCTGCTTCAGCAGCTGAGCATGTAAATTCCTGTGACCAAACAGCTCCACAGTTAACTGCTTTCACATGTGCTCCCACCATGCACATCTCAAGAGGTGAAATCCTAGCCCGGCTTCGCCCCATGGGCAGCCGGCCATTGACCAGGACACGTCTGGTTTGGGTGTTGGATGGAGCACCCTGGAGCCTTACTCTTCTGCCAGAGAGTGGGGCAGAGGGTGAGTGGGCAGAGGCAGCCCAGGTGACAGTGGGACCTCTGGCTTGTCCTTCTCCTCTTCCTGGCACTAAGAGCTGGTGGCTGCTGTGGGAGGCCAGACTTGTTGCCAGGCTTTACCAGGACCTGATTCTGCTGGAGCTGGGTGATATGATTCATGATGGAGCTGGTGGAGCCCCAGACATGGCTCAGTGTGCCCTGGGATCCTCTCTCCTGCAACCACACCACACTTATGGGAGGGGGAGCTGCTTTTCTTCTCCTATCTCCCAGGTTGCAGATTGTTTTTTGTTCAAACTGAAACAGTGCATACCTGGGCAGAAAGCACTGTGGCAGCTCTGGGGAGCAAACAGTTTCCCCAGCTGCCCCCAGGCTGGTGTCTGTGGCTCTGCCGCCCTGGGGCTGTGCTCTGCATGCCCCTCCATAAGTGTGCCATGGCGGGGCAGTGGGGCACGGGGCCAGCCCGGCAGTGAGTGCCTGGCCTGCCGAGGTACACAGGGCAGCAGTGCTGTAAGTTACCAGCCATGTTAAAAACAAAAGGGCCGCGTCCCCCCCTCCGAGTCTGGCAGCAGGGGCCGGAGAGCCCTCTGTGAAAGGCAGCGGTTAATTTGAAACACAGGCGAAAATCACAGCGATGCTGGGAGCATGTTTGCCTTGGCTGCTCCCAGCCCCACGCTGCAGCACCGAGCGGGCCCCTGGCTGCCGGCCAGGCTGTAATATTTCCTTTCGCTGTTGTTCATAAAGGCATTCAGGAAAACAATTGAGTGCAATGAGGGCCTTCCCCTTCCGGCGGGTGCGTGTCTCTGGCCAGCAGGGCCTGGGCGGTGGGGACCCTGTCTGGCCTGGGGGCAGCAGTGGGGCCTGGGGCCATGATGGGCCTGGCCTGTGCTGAGGGAGCTGCCTTCTGAAAGCTGCTTCTCCCACCCCTTGAGGCACAACAGGATTTCTCCCGGAAAACAAAAGGAAATGTCACAGCCATATTTTGGTGTGGGGGTCGCAGGCGTGCAGTATAAAAGGATTTAATGATGCAAGAGCTGTGGCTTTTTAAAGTGCCTGGATAGTAGGGGCTGCAGACCCCCAGCACGCACAGCTGCTGCCCCATGAAGATGATAGTGTAGTTTTCCTCTGTGGAAGGAGGGGGAATACATTGCAGTGCTACAATGTACCCTGGTAGCTGGGTCTGCCTGAGATGTAGTGTTGAATGAATTGCTTTAAAATAAAAAAGCCACTCACCTCATGCTGTTATTTATATGGGTATGAAGTCTGCACATGAAGCAGGCCTCAGGCTACCCAGGATGTCAGCTATGCAAAAGAAATCATATGGAACATAAACTAATAAGGACAGAAATGCTCAAATTACATGCCGTTTATATTACCTGGGGCATGGCAGCAATAAACGTGAACACAAGAGAAGCTTGGCAAGCCTCTCCCTTTTTGTACATGTACAACCACACCAATTGTAATGGAGCCAGCCAGGTGCTGGGAATGCCCCTTCACAGCTCAGGGAAGCTCTGAGTTTGCCCGAGACCTTGCAGGATCCTGGCTCATAGTATCCACCACTTGCTAAAGTGTTAAAAAGCTACTCACTTAGGGAGAGTGGCTTGATGTCCTTACATAAATTTGGACAGGCTATGGTGGTCATGTTAATGCTTGTTTTAATAGCCCTGGTTTATTGCTGGAGGTTAGCCCTTGGTATATCTTTGACAGGACAAATCTCAATGTACAGAAAGCACCTGGTGGCCTTAGTCTGATGGAGTTAATGGAAAGTGAGGTCAGGAAATCCTGGATGACAGGATCTAAGAGTCTGATGTTTCATATGTGGGATGGCCAACTGGTGGTCCAGGAATGGAAGCAGGCCACAGCATGGTTTTTTTCTGCATTGGGAATGCTGGCCAGTTCACATGAATACTTCAAGGGGCATCTCAGGAGATGTGTTGTGTTCTACCTCTTTCTAAAGACAAGCAAGCTAGGAGTGTGATGGTTTTAATCTACTGCAGTGTAGCCCAAACATGTTCTCTGGTGTTCTTTCCTGCTGAATCTTTAGCTGGACACAGAAGTTCTTCTCTCTGAACAAGTTCATCCATATTTCAGAAGGCGAGGGTAATTCCACGTGGGCCAGGACAGGCTCCAGAGCTCCAGCAGGGGTCATGAACCCCTGCTAATGGCACAGGGAGAAGTGCCCACATTGACTCAGTGCAGCCCAGAGAAGCTGGGCAGCCAGGAAAAAAACTGCTGCCTGGGCTGGAATATATTAGTGAAACATGGAGCTAGAAACCTTGGCTGCAGCATGTTTTCTGGCCTCTTCCTGGCTCCCCCCACCACAGCTAGTGCCTGCTATCTTGCTCTAGGGAAATAACTGCTTATTGGGTGAAGCCTTGAGCATGCTGATGTGGCACTTTCACTGTTGTTGCAGCTCGAGTTCCTCAGTTTAGGGATCAAATTGAAAGGTGAATTGTTCATGAGGCAGGAATGCTGAAAACTGTAACTTTGAATCATTAAGTGATGTCTCTTGTCAGAATCCTGTTGGGATTGGGTTGTGCATAAATGACCACTGTGAATAGAATAAGCTTTTTCTTTTGGGCTAATGTTCACCTGACATCTTATTACAGGAATTTGTATTGGAAGGACCGTAGCCTTAAGGGCAGGTGCACTTCTTATACAGGAGAGCATCAATTTTTTCAGTGCAGTTGACAAGGCATTTGGCATATTGCAGCCTGAGTAAATTTTTATTCTGATTTTAATGACATTTGAAAAGAACTTGAACTGTTTTGAACTGAGTTCCTTTCTAAATGTATTCTAAATGTTTTTATTTTTTTCTTTTTTTACATACACCCCAAAATCAGCTGATCCTTTTAACATGAAAAGTTTGTGTGAGACCATTGGTCTGCTCCCGCTGTCTACAAAATGAGTATTGGTTGCTTTTTTCTTTAATGCCAGCAATTGAATTATACAGTTTTGTGTTCCAAGACTACTCTGGCAGGGGAGGGGCTTGAAAGTTCACATGTAAAAGTCATCAACAAATAGTCTCAAGAACACAAGCTGAAATTTTTAGGTCCATTTTTCTTCTTCTACATCAGAGACAAATGGTAGGTATATGTTATCTTGAGCAAAAAAATGACACAGTTGTGGTTGCTGTTCAGACTGGAGAGGGATGCACTGCAGGTTTCTCTTTTGGGCAGAACAGTTGTATCTCACATCTAGCAATACCAACAGGGAGTTTTAAAAAGCAGTCTCCCCTTAGTGTCACACCTTATCATATTTGAAGAAACATTAGCAACTCTGTTTCAGTTACAGTGAGTTTGTAACGTTCCTTTATCTCTGTGGAGTCTTACGTTTTCCTAGAAGTTGTGGCAGCACATGAAATGGACTTTGGTTTGGAGTTATAAACACTGAATTCAAATTTTATCACTTCTTGGAGCCTAACAGAGCATTAGGTTTGTGATTTTATTCACAAAGCTATGGATCATTGCAAATTGCTTCCTACTATTTGACAGCTTCCTTTTTAGAAATTTCAACACTCCAGTTATCTGCCTTCAGCAGTGTATGATTCTAATCACTGCTATGATTTCATAATCCCCCTGTAATTCAGCAAACATTCCAGATTATCAACATATGTGGTTTTTTGTACTTTGGGAGTGCACAGTGCAGCAAAATTTTCCTCTTGTCAGGCTTTTAGGTTTTGTAGCTGAAAAGTGCATATTGTTAACTAGGGGTAATTTCTTAGATATAGTTTATAAATATATGTAACTATTTTGGGTTGTAGAGATGACATTCCCTTCAATGAATGTAAGAAGTAAAGCTGCAGAGTTTAAAGCCAAATTCAGCAGGAAGAAAGAAAATTACTTCCATATATCTTCTGTATGTCATTAAATGGAAAATGAGATAATTCTTCTGTACATCTGAAAACTAAATAAAGAGGTCTATTCTCCTCTCAGTTTCTGTGGATAACTTCAGCTAATTTTTGTGGCAGTTATACACGTTGATGGGAGAAAAGATGCCTCAAGTAGGATGATATGGTATACATATATTACTAAATAAAATGCTTTTTTTAACCTAGGATAATCCGTCTTTGTTCCAGATATATGTATGCATTCTTCTTACATCAAGTATTTCAGTTGTCAGGATGACTTGATACACTTGTTCTTTGATGTCAAATTCAGTTGCATCACTGTGGAATGGTTGCTACAGAAACCCCAGCCCAGTTTTTAAATGTATTGAGTTCACTCCTTTTTCCTTAGAGAAGCTGGATTTGATTTCTTTTCTGTAAAGAAGTTCATAGTAAAACGGGTGAAACCTCTAAAACTGCAGCAATAATCATGGCAAAAATACCCAGATAGTGAGATCAGAGACAATAAGGAAAAAAGCAATTTAAAGTCCAACAAACAAAGTCTATCTCTTGATAAAATGCTCCCCATTGTAATTGAAACCAGAGCTAAATTAGATCAATACCAAAATATTAAAGTGTGCCAAACCTGTTTTCTGTAGGCTTTGCTATAATTGGATTCTGATGCAAGAGATAGCTTAAGTAGGCAAAGTCTGTTGACTCAAGACCATGATTATTCATAGAAAAAGAGCTTCCTGCTAAGGTATACAGTACTTTTATCTGGTGTTTCTTGAAGAATTAATACATTTCTATCCTTTCCTTCCATGCTGATGCATTTGAAGTCTGTATCTTGCCTACAGTAAATCTCTGTCTTGCTTAACAAGAAACTATTTTACTGTATAAGCAAGTCATATTGACAACAGATTTAACCCAGACAACTCAGCTTTATTCAATCAGAAGAATGCTGGCCTGGTTTCAGGTTTCTGGGATACAGGCACAAATGGACATGCCCCAAGTAGAATCTGCTTGTTTTCCCATGAATGCACCTAGTAGGAGGTCAAATAAAAATAAATATTTTGGCTGTTCAGAACAAGATAGATTACTGGAGTATTTGTGATTCAGGCTGGAAATGTGATTACAACAAGCAGAGGTAGCACCAGAAACATATTCTCATATTCTGTTGAGAGGAAAAAAAAAAAAAAGCAAAAAAGCATTGTTTTCTCTCTCTCTCTGCTTAAACTGTGGTTATTCCTTGTCTTCACTAATCAGATTTATGAGAATAACTACATGTATTTTAACGTCCCTCACCCTTTGTAGAAGTCATTCTGTTAAGGAGTTAAGGAAAAATAGCCATTCGTGTAAGATTTTTTAAATGTAGGTATAACTTATGCAAAAGAGCAGTTTATGGACTTCCCCTGTGATACTAAGAATAAATCAATTTAGATCCAGTGTACCAGGGGCCTCAGATTCTCTGTGGAGTTCCACCAAACAATGGAATAAATTGTGCAAGGGCAATTTGTCCCTAATGTTTTTGGCTATTTGATTTTGTTGAGGTTTTGCCGGTATTATTTAGATATTCACTGTAATTTATACTGCAGTGTAAGAAAGCCGTGCATATTTGCCTGCAGGGGAGTGAGTGCTCACTGAAACAATCCTTTGAACATAATAAAAATGAAATCCCCAGGTAATAAAAAAAATCCCCAGCTTTTATGAATAATGCATTTGTAGAGCAGGGAGAGGGAAGTGCTTTTTAGATTTATTCCCCCCTCTGAACCCCACTCACTCGACCTGTTGGCAGAAAAAAATCTCTAGATTGGGAATGGGTTCCTACATTAAGAATGTGTTCTCAGACTTTTTTTTTAAGATCCTGGCCTAAATGCTGCAACACAAGCAGACAGTAAATACTGGTAATTCTGATTTATTTGTTTGTTTGTTTGTTTGTTTGTTTTTAAAGTCTGTGGATGTCTTCCCCTGTGTATTGACCATCTGGTTGTGGGTTAGACTGTTTGGGATATGCCTGGCATGCTGAAAAGCAACACAAAATTGCAAAGTGGTTGGAGGCCCATTGACGATGGTTTGTTTGGGGTCCTCAGTGAGCTTTGACAGAGAGCAGGTGTTGTGATGATAAATTCAGGATGGGGTTGAGGATTTCTCTCTTCAGCTGGTAAGTGTGTGGGAAATGCTGGAGGCACATTGTAAAAATAAATAGTAGTTATTCAGGAGACACTGAGATGGAAACACTTTTGTGTCACAGTCTCAATGGAAAAGCTGTTTGAGGATTTTAATGGATTTTGACTTATAGCAGTGGTTTGAGTTCAGCATCGGAGGGTCCAGACTCAGGTCTGAATTATGGCTGTTGAGCTTAAGTGAGGCTTCAAAAATGGAGTTTGAGTATGGTTCCCATGAACAAGTGTCCCAGTCATGAAAATTGCAGCAATACCCATCGGCAGCACAAAGCCTGTGCTCCACAGCCACTGCAGAAATCCCATTCTTTCTCCATCATTTCATCAAGTGACTTGGACAAGCTATTGGTTTCCAGTTCTCTCTCACTGAGATAATTGCTTTGTAGGATGGAAGAAAAGAAAAAAAGCCGAGAATTTCCAAAGGAGGATACTGGAGGAAATTTCCCTAATGTGTGGAAGGGGTGTACAACAGCAGTAGAGAATCAGTTCTCTCAGGGTTCAGTTTCTAGGAGTCTCAGCGGATGTGGTGCTCTTACAGCCAGTTAAACTTTGAATAATCCTTTCAGGAATAAAATATATTTTCTGTGACTATGATGTTGCCAAATCATTTTAAGTTGCCAAAATCTGTTTTGGAATGACTTGAGGAAACCACAGCTGGGAATTGTGTCACAGATATAAAATGAGATTTATTTACTCTTCTACATCCAACACTGAAATAATAAGGAAGACAGGAACAGATGAAAGAAACATTTGCTTTTTACAGATTTTCTTTCCTTTTTTTTCTATATTTAATATACTTTTTATAGAGTTTCTGTAGCAAATCTGCATTTACAACAGAGACTTAACGCTCTTCTCACTAAGGTCATTGGCCAAATGAGTACTAGGAATGAGTCTAGTGGTGCATTTTATGTTTTGGGGGTAGGGAGGAAAGTGCATTTGCTTCACGACTCAGCAGCATCTTGAAGATTTCAAAGCGCTCTGTTCAGCCTGCAAGCCTGTTTCCAGGCCCATGTTTACTGATGCTCTTCTTTGCACACTTGTTCTGCCTTCTACTTACCTTGTTGCCCAATATTACAGTTCAAGTGAGGCCCAGGAACTGATTAATACTTAGACAAATAATGATCTTATCACTACAATTTTTACACGCTATAAAACGCTTATGTATTTTGTTGGTTGCAAGGATTCTTGCTTGTGCTAGGAGTGTTTGTGGGCTGCCTGTATTTCAGCCTTCTCTCTTGGACATGCTTTGGAACTGTAGCCACGTAGAAATCTTTCAGGTTTTGCTTGGACATATATACCCAATATAGACCCTGCAGTTCTGTCCCCATGGATCCTATTTTTTTCAGGGTAAATGAAAAAGAATCAGAACTTTTTCTAAGTCCTTACTTTTACTGTTACTTGTATTTGCATAACTGTCCAAATTACAGAGATGTATGCTCTACATATTATGTACATATTAGATATGGTCTACATAGTATTACATATATGGTATACATACTATTACATATATGGTATGCTCTCTTCTGCTTTTCTCTATTTAATCTACTGAGAGATACATTAGCAAGAAATCTCTCTTCTATCCTGGTGCAGGCAGGATCATAGATTAGAAATGATAAAGAATATTATAATAATGGGAATCTGAAAATACAATAGAGCTGAGTATGTGTGTGTGCATGCATGCTGTCATTGTATTCATGTTTCTAAAAGTGTTAGGCCAATAAATTTTGTATTCTGTTAATATGAGTTATTTATTAAAATACTCGTTTTGCATCAAATGATACATATTAGAATGCGATGACTTTTTTTCCTCAAATGAATACCCATTAAAAAATTGCACTTAATTTACTTTTGAGTAACTTATGTAACCATTTGACTTTATAATCAGAAACAAGCAAGGGAGAAAAAAATGAGATAGAGCAGAGATAAGAAGAAACTGGTAATTCTTATAGGTTCCATACCACTGGAAAAGGAATATAGAGAACAGATTTATACTGGAATGTAGAGACAGCAGTAGCATGGTAAAGAAACTGGAATATGAGGAAAAGTATTTTAAACAATTAAGATGTTTTTAAGGACTTCTTAAGAAGTAGTAGAATTCTTGAAGAGTACAGCATGGAGTCCTTTGTAGGATTGAGGCTTTAGGATTGTGAAGGGATTTGAAGAGCATTCTTCTTACCAAAAGGCTTGCTTATATTCTACAGTTATTAGAAAATGCCCAAATTTGGCAAATTTGAGAGAAAGGAGACAAAATTAGGCAGGGGAAGACTGGCATGATTGAAATGATCTAGTTCGCCTGGTATCTTTACAACACATTCAGATGTTTATGGTAGGATTTGTGTGAGCAAATGTATAATCCCTGAGGCAATCTGTTCTGTAACTGCTGCCTAAGATGCACTTGCCACCACTTCAGTAAAGTTCCATCTGGTTCTGCTGGGGGTGGTTTTTTGCCATGTTTTGTGGACAGCTATTCCAACAGTTCTGAATGACCTTATTGGGGATGTAGGTGGTGTTATCAACACTCGTATCAAACATTTTTAAGAGAAAAATATTTTACAGACAGAGGAGCAATGTTTCCACATTACCATGCTGCAGACTGATATGCACTGAAGGCTAGACCATCCAGTCCATCTTCCTGGAATGAATGCATGGTTACTCCATTTCAGCTGATCCTCTCACGTGGCAAAGGTCTGTATGTAGCCCCAACACTAAAAAAACAAATTAATCTAACATTTTAGCTCATAATGCATAAGCAGCTTCTTTAGGCACTGCAGGCTTTGGGACTCTATTTCCACTGAGCGCAGCTCAATTTTTCCTCAGGTTTGGCACAACTGTAGCTCTCTGTGAAATTGAGTGCTTCGGTGTTATTCTGAGGCAGATTAAGTACTTTCTATCAATGAAATACTGAGTCTTAGAATATTTATTGCTTTTTTAAGCACCAGGTCCTCATGGAGAGTTTGGGACTTCTCTTTCTTGTCTTAGCTTTAGAAAACAGAACCTTAAAAGAACAGAGACTAAACTATCCCAGCTCTTCTGGGAAAGGCCAGTGTTCCTAAGAAGGTTTACTACAAGGCCAGGTTTTGTTGTTGCTTGCAATCCTTGCCTTATACTCACTACGAATGTTAAGAGATGCCTCATATTTTCTTTGAGAGAGACGAGAGTTAAAAGAGACTTGAACTATTTCATTGCTGCTTTGGCAATTTCAGTAGACCCAGTTTGGTACCTTGCTATTTACCACATGCTTGCAGCAGTGGTGTTTAGCTCTTTTTAAAACCACATAATGGATTTCCTTGTTGTGATTTTGTAAATTGATTTTTCAGTAAAGTTCTGAGCTTTATTGTATTCATGACTTTACTAGATGCCAAAGAGAGCAATCCTCCAAACTGAGGCTTTAGATGTAAAATACTAACAAATTCCTTGCTGGACCTTATATGTGTTCTGACAGGGTACTCTATGTTCCTATTCCTTATACTGAGTTAAAAGATCTTGGATAAATAACTTGTCTGATGTTCTCACATTTTAAATTAACTTCTTGTTTGTATAATCAGCAGCAGCTCCTCCTGTAGTTTTGGAGCCTTTTCTTGCTACCACATATCATTGGCTTCTGTATGACTTGAAATTCCCTTGGAAAATGCTTGTTGCTGTGATGCTGTTTCTTTCCTCTAACTGAAGAGATCTGTGAATAGTCCTGTGAATACTTTATGTTGTAACTGACTTTTTTCTGGGGTTGATGATAGGAGTCAGCTGCCTTCACTTGCTTCTCACTTGCTTTTCTGTTCTTTGAATCCTTCTTACTTAGTGCTGTTATAGTATGTTAGGTCTTAAATATTTTAATATCTCCTGAAAAATTATCATTCTGGTTCCGTTGTACTTACTGTTGGCATCCTAGGAAATGTTGGAAGAGGAACTCAGATATTGAAATGGATTTCCTACTAGGTTTGTAAAACTTTTTTGAATACAATTCAGAGGAAATATTTTCTTGTGCTATTGATATTTGTGGAAGAGATACTATTAGTGTTGTTAGATACTATGTAACAGGTCTTTCATGCAAAAAGTGTGAAAAAAATAAAACCAAAACCCACTGTATCCAAGACTTAACACTTGATATTATTTTGTTGCTAATAAAACATGCTAAATAAGACTTTGAAGCTAGTAAATTCCACTCTTTATTTGATGTATCTGTATTATAAATCAGTGTTATTTGGTAACTTTTAGAAGATGTTTGCATCTACAGTAATAATTTTATATGATGCTTCAGCTGAATATGTCTTAAATAGTGAACTAATAAAGTGGTTTTAAATGGAAATTGAAATTAGGTCTTTGAAGAAAATGACAGTGATTATTTCTAATACTTTAGTAAGTTAAATGAATATTTGCTTACAGAAATATCTACAGGATAGAAGAACTTTCCAAACAGTTCCAGAAATACCTGTCTGTCTTGCAACACATTCAGGTCCTTCGACTGTTTTTTACAGCACAGAAAATTCAGCCTTGCCCAGAGGATGAAAACAGGTCAGTATTTGAAACATTGTCCAGGAATGAGTAAGTCCTTCTCATGATTTGTAGAGAGACTGTCTTGGAGGCTGAAAATCTGGGAGAAAAATTGCCATTTCTAAGCTCTGGAACCTTGATTATTCTAGAGTTACTTGCAAAGGAAATTCTGTCATTTAAAAACAGAGAAATCCCAGTGGAGCTTAATTTCACATTTTGTAAATGGACTGTTCAACTGTGTTTATGAAAACACAGAGACTGTGCAATGGTCTCATATTCTATTATTTCGTAAGGGTAAGAGATCATTGCTAGCAGTTTTTGGGGGCTTTCCTCTTCAGCTGTAGAGACTGTTTGCTTGAAGGGTAGGAAAGCATGCAGAAAAGACTGCAAGTCTCTTAAAAAACCCCATCTCATCAAACTTGTTAATTATACTGCTCTTTCTATAGCCTTTCTTCCTTACTATCTCTGAAGGTGATCTTCAGTTTGCAGTAGCAGCTTCTTTCAAGGTCTGTATTGATGTAAAGTCTGTGTGGAATAGCAGCTCTCAGTGGTCAAAGGGTACTTTCAACCCCACTTGCTGGCATGTAGCTAATATGACATTGAAACGAGGTAGCCACCAAGATGGTGAAGGATCACAAAGGGTGGGATGTGTCAGTTCTGAAATTGCAGTTTGCAGCACATTTTCTCAGAGGGAATATGCCAGCAATATGGAGGCCTTTGCCCTGGGGAAGGATGCTGTCCCCCACCTCTGTACTGCTGACAAGGAATTTTTCTCACTATTCTCA
Source organism: Scolopax mira (assembly GCA_004320125.1). Lineage (NCBI taxonomy): Eukaryota > Metazoa > Chordata > Aves > Charadriiformes > Scolopacidae > Scolopax > Scolopax mira. Next base: position 40,396 of record BJBW01002652.1, on the reverse strand, counting down.
TGCTGCAATGATATCGAACCTTTTCACTGGAAGTTGTGCTGAAGTCTTGATGATTGTTTTTGTCTTTCTTTGTAAAACTTAGTGACTTGCATAATTTTAGCTGAAGTCAAATCCTAGCTATAAGTGGCCACCATGGCATGAGGATGCCTCTTGACGGAGAGGACTGCTAGGGCAGAACTGCAACTGGCAATCACACTCTCTCATGTGTCCTAAAACTGTGTTGATCTGCCTGTTTGTCTTTCAGGGAAAGTGAGTATGCAAGCTTGTCTGAGATATGTCAGCCCAATAAGTCAGTGTTCCAAGTGAAGAAATTTGTGTCCAGATTAACACAGGGATGTTTTAGGTAGAAAAGTTGTGGATGGAGAAACTTTTTCCTTCATATGGTAGCAAAAGTCAAAAGGTACATGATATCAAAGGCTAATTCCTGTGTCTGGTATAGTTAGTAGTACAGGGAAACCAGGAGCTTGAGTACTCTGGAATACAAAACGAACAGTGCTATGTCCTGGGGTTGGAAGGGACCTCTAGAGATCATCTAGTCCAACTCCCCTGCTAAAGCAGGAACGCTTAGAGCACATCACTCAGGACGGCATCCAGGCGGGGCTTGAAGATCTCCAGAGAAGGGGACTCCACACCCTCCCTGGGCAGCCTGTTCCAGGGCTCTGTCACCCTCACCAGAAAGAAGTTCTTCCTTGTATTTGAGTGGAACTTCTTATGTTCCAGCTTATCGTTGCCCCTCGTCCTGTCACTGGGAACCACTGAAAAGAGTCCGGCTCCATCTTCCTTCAACCCACCCTTTAGGTATTTGTAAACATAGATGAGGTCTCCCCTCAGTCTTTTCTTCTTGAGGCTAAAGAGCCCCAGCTCTTAGAGCCTTTCTTCATAAGGGAGGTGCTCCAATTCCTTAATTATCTTAGTTGCCCTATGTTGGACTCTCTCCAGTTGTTCCCTGTCCCTTTTGAACTGGGGAGCCCAGAACTGGATGCAGTATTCCAGTTGTGGCCTCGCCAGTGCAGAGTAGAGGGGGAGAATGATCTCCCTAGACCTGCTGGCCACACTTCTCCCTATGCAGCCCAGGATTCCATTGGCCCTCTTGGCAACAAGAGCACATTGCTGTCTCAAGGAGAGCCTGCCATCCACCAGGACCCCCAGATCCTTTTCCTCAGTAGTACTTTCTAGAAGATCCACCCCTGGTGGTGCCTGGGGTTCTTCCTCCCCAGGTGCAGGGCCTTACATTTGCCCTTGTTGAACCTCATGAGGTTCTTCTCTGCCCAGCCCTCCAGCCTGTCCAGGTCACGCTGGATGGTGGCACAGCCCTTTGGAGTGTCGGCCAGCCCTCCCAATTTGGTATCATCAGTGAACTTGCTGAGGATACACTCTGTCCCCTCATCCAGGTGCCAGTCACGGCTGTGATCAGCCCGCTAAGCTATGTGGCTTGGACTTAACTATGTAACAGTCATGGCCTTTGCAGAAGTATCTTGAATGGAATGTCTTGTCCAGAGCCAGCTTCTACATGGGGGCATGAGGACCTACTGTGGCAGTGAAAGTGAAGAAGTCGAGGAGCACAGGAGTCAGACTTCCAAAAATACCTCTGGGATTGAACAGTTTTTAAGGAATCTTCTTGTCCAATATTGAGGCATTGTGGCAGTCCTGACTCTAAAGCGACATTCTCTTTCTCTGTTTTGGTACAATGTTTAGCATCAAGGTTTGTATTTGTTTGAACCTTAAGCATCAGCTTAAGAAACATCATAATAATTTGTATATTAATATTGCGTTTTGACTTTTCGAGGCTACCAGCTGTTGTTTATAGAATAACTGTAGTGGGTGCTGGTCAATACATGCCCTGTTTGGGCAGAAGGATGAGAAGGTGGAATACTCCCTTCCCCTGCCACTCTTGAGAAGTCTCAAGTATAAAAAGAATCCTTTGGGGAAGTGTGCAGTGGCAGTAGGGATTTATAAAGCATGAGAAAAGCAGGGAATAGTACTGCCCTCATCACCAGAGATGCCTGACATCTGTGGTCATGCGCAACAGCCAAGTCAACGCTCCACTCCTCTCCCACCTCTGCAGCTTGGGTGCAGCTTGCCCGGCCCCCACCTCTGCCAGGGTGAGCCAGGGCTCTGCCAGGGGCACACTGGGGAGGCCTCAGTCCCAGGCAAGGGGCTGGATGCCCTGAGCGGTCTGGCACAGGCGTGTGAGTGTGGTTGTGTGTGTGCTTGGAGGGTGGGGATGGAAGATGCTCATCTTCTCTATATTTCTTCCCCCTTGTGTATGTGAGTGTAGAGCCTCTTAATTCTTACACCTGATAAAACTAGAGAGATTTATATGCAAGGGATAAGATCAGCTGGTCATGGTTGCAAACACATGGAATTTATAATAAATAATGAGCCTATTTAACCAAGCAGGAAACAACTGGCTCATAATAGAGTGCGCTGCACACTGATTATAGGAAAGCTGGAAAATCCTAGTTGTGGAAAACCAGCATAATTCCAAATAAATAGAGAGACTGGTAAAGTCCTGTGCTCTTTCAGAACCTAGGTTCTACAAAAAATTTGAAGCTGAGGTTTTCTACTTACTTCTGCATCTAATTGACCCATCTGATCTTCTTACTTACTCTCCCCACATTGTGCAGCTGTTAATATGTCTCCCAGCTCCCAGAAGAGTGCATGAAAGGCACTTCTTTTTTGTACACTCAGCTTTCCAGACACATGCTTTACAACATGAGCACCTGTGTATACCCAAGTGCTGTCTTCCTGCTCCTGCACACACAGATGTCATGCTCAGAAAGTGCACTTGATGAGTTTGTGCTGCAGAATAGCATGGAACCAAATGAAGGCAGCTTTTGGAAAGCTTGATGCAAGAGTGTCTCCCCGCAGCTGTGACATGCCTTGGAAAGCAGATGGAGTTTTTCACTTTATTACTGAGGGCCCATTGTGCCCAGCTAGTTGAAATCAGTGGCAGTTTTTTGCTGGACTTACCAGACTGGTTGTCTCTCCTCCTCCCATCCCTCGCTCTGGTCTCCTTGTAATTGAGGGGGAGATAGCGATGGTCCTATGTATAGTGTAATGTGAGTGCTTGTTGCAGCTATTCTGTTTGCCAACATTGTGTCTATTCACCACCTATGAGAACTCTGTAAAACAGGTAACGGAAAGCTGCACCTAAACTTCCAGGACATGTCTTCTTCCTAGTGGGAGTGCAAGGAAAGGCCTTGCTCTTCTGAGAGTGTCACTTAGGAGGTGTTTATTTCTCAGACTTTTGTTTTTCTGGCAAAGTTGGTTAAAATTGGCCAACGGCTTCAGAAGTTACTGGAGGAGAGGGAATTTATAATCAGACACAGACAAGCTGGCTTTATATGACTGTGAGCCTCATTTATTTAGGAAACCATGGTAAAATATGTGGATAAAGTTGCAGTAATATTAAGGTTAGAGTTCGTGCTGGCCGGTATTTCTCCCTCAATTTTTCTAGCATGACGGTGTTAGTCAGCCTGGAGCTTTTTGAAACTTTTTATTCCATATGCAGAAATTTTTCAAACCTAGGTTTTCTATCTTCCCTGATTTTTCCTTGATGAACTTCATCATTAGGTTGGAAAAGTGAACACTAAAAACAGACGAGCCTCTGTGGAAATGTTGCTGTCTAATTTTTTAAAATTTTTTTAATTTTTTTTTTTTTTGTAAAAAACTTAGTATTGTCAGAACTTCCTGATTCATTATGGTCTTAAAACAACATTAAAGCTTTCTGGCTAGATAGATTCCTTCGTGGCTTACCAGGAGTCCCTATTGCCATGACAATGTTACTTGAGAAAGGAAACATGCTCTGCATCTTGGATCAGGGCTGCATCCTGTATCAAGCATAGTCAGGGACAATGTTAAGTATGTCATCTCAATCTTATTATATAGTTTTTTTAATGAGGACTGTTAGACTATAAGGTGGCTATAAGTACTCTAAACACTTAAGTGATATAGAGAGATGCATAAGGGAAAGAGGTGGAATTTTTTCAATGGGGAGAAAAAGCACTACCTGACATTTGTAGATTTTATTTGCAAGGTTGGAAGTACAGAATTGCCCACATAGGAATCAATTCCCAGCTTTTGGCTTGCCACAGCATCAGGGAGGTACAGAAGGGATGAATGGAGAGGTACTTATGTGCTTACAGTTTCCTCATCAGGGTCAGTATATAGGGAAAAGGCAATCCCTTTGTGTGAAATGTAAACTTTAGCAGGCTTTGGCCTTGTATTTTGAATAATGGAATGATAGCAGATGTGGCAGGAGACATTCAGGCTTATTTGCTCCTACAAATGAAAAAGCCCTAACAGAGGGGAAAAAAAAAAGAAGCCTTACCAGAATTAGCTAAAAAAAATGTGTCAGACAAAATTGTGCTTTGAATGCATTATAAGAGCTTACTGTTTTGCAGTGAGAAAAGACAGTCAGGTGTTGATAGCATGTAGGAGGCAAGAGCTGTTATTAGTGAGTGGGAAGAAACACATTGAGTGTGGTGTGGGAGTAGGGCAGATGGGAATGAATCTAGAGGCTTTTTTGGAATTACTCATATTCTGAATCATCTTACAAATTTACTCTCAAAGCCTCCAGTGCAAAATGCCATCATCCTCCAAGGTCCCACAATATTGCCATGCTGAGCATTGAGAGGGATGTTGAGTCAGCTCTGTGTGCAATAGTAATATGAGATGTTCAGGGAGGAGTTTAAGTAACTACTTCAGCCAAATAGGTTGTGAATATAATACACAGGTGGGATGCATAACCATTAAATTCAAGCCCTCTGTTGGATGAAAAAATGGTAATATATTGTTATGAAGGCAGTTAGGAGTGTCCGTTCAGAACCATTAATGGAACAATTTCCATACTCATCCACTTGTGAATGCAAGGGCTTGTTGCTGGGAGCCTAGCTGTGCATAATACCTGGTGGAAGCCATAAAACTACTGTCTGAATGGCCTAAAATATGCCTGGAAATGTCTAATGAGAGAGCTGTTCCCTGGACTTGACATACACACTGTGTGCTCTGACTGGAGACGTATGGTGGTGGCATTATAAATCTGGTCCTGGCCCTGCAGACCATGGTTTTGCCTGCACCATCTTTTGAGAGGCACTGCAAGCTGTCTGTCCAGGCTCCAAACACCCGTAAAATGAAGGAAGCAACAACAGATGGACTCAAGCCAGCAAGTTTGGTTCTGGAGGTGTAGGCGCACCCAGACTTACACAAACGCGAGCGTGTGGCAGTCTGAGAGTGAAAGCCCTGGGAAATGTGGCAGAGCTCCTAAACAAAGGGCTTGTGCTTCTGACCATTTGTTGAAAATGTTACAGCTCAGCAGCCTGGGAAAAAACAACAGCAGGAGTAGAGGAGCAGAATCATCTCCCTTGACCTGCTGTACACGCTGCTTTTGATGCAGCCCAGGATATGGTTGGCTTTCTGGGCTGCAAGTACACATCGTCAGCTCATGTCCAGCTTTTCATCCACTAGTACCCCCAAGTCATTCTCGGCAGGACTGGTCTCAGTCCCTTCATCCTTATGCTCAGCTATGCCTTAAAACGTGCTTGGTAATCCGGGGAAAACAGTAGAAGCTGTGAGGTTGTTCTTCCTTTATCTTTTTCTGGCCTCTTCAGGAGGAGCACCAGTAGTCGCTGGGTTAATGCCAGATTTCTTTAGAAGCCCTAATTTAGGGCTGCACTGTGCCAGCTGCAGAGTTTCCCTTTTGGTCTTAAATGTAGGCACATTCTTGGTGAACAGAAAATGCCAATAGAAGCAGATTGATAGAGAGCTCAACACAGTGAAGCCTGTTCACTGGGCTTATCACGAATCTATTAATTTCTTCACTGATGGATTTTGATTCTGAACTTTTTTGATCGTATTATAAAAGAAAAGAATATATCATTTTACCAGACTATTGCTTGCAACTATACACCTTCCTGTTTGTTGTCTTTATTTGTTGCTGAATGTACTTGTAGATATATTTTTATTTACTGCTGCTTTTGTCTACTAGTCTAGTTTATTCCCAAAGGAATAAAGAATATTTATTTTACAAATTTACATTTGAACTTCCTAGCACACAACAGTGGTTTTGCTTTTAGGTTTAAGGAGTGGTATTTCCTGCAACACTTGTGAAATTTAAGTGAAAACTAGTCTCTGCATTAAATTTTTATTGCACTTCATACGCAGTATTACATTTATTGCATATTCTTTCTGAGGCTTATTATCATGGGTTTGTTTGGTATTTCCTGACCTTTGTCATTAATTTTGGCTCCGATACACACATTTATGTAACATTTATCTATTTATAAGCTAGCTAAACATTTATAGTTTGTTTTTAGGCAATTGCTGTTCTATCTGAACAATAATGGAAAAAAAAAAGAAAAAAGAAGATAACAGGAAAATATATTTTCATGTCACAACTCTCAGGTGGCTGGAAAGGTGGAACAGGAGAGAGGAGGCAGAAAGGAAGGAAGAAAGTAATCAGTGAATAGTCATAACAGAGAGGTGAAAACACACTTTAAAAAACCCAGTAAAAGCTGTGGATTCCTTCTGTGTTTTTCTGAAGCCCTGAAACAATTTAAAATATGAAAAACTTGGGCTAATTGAGAGCATTATATTGATTGGCCCCAATTTTCTTTCTTTCTTTGTTTTCAATCCAGCCTCTCTCATTATAACCTCTTTAAATAAATAAATAAAAACTCTATAAATATCTGAAAGATTCATTCTTATATAATAGTCCTTTCTTGCAGCAAAATTTATCATTATAACAATACTGTAGTAGTTTTGCTGGCAGAATCACAGCCAATCAAAGCTTTTACAATAATGGAACATTTCATGGTTTTGGAAATTAAATGTGTAACCATGGAACTGAAATGTCTCTTAAATCATATTTGGAGAAGTATTTTTCACCAAATGATTTGCACATTATCTCATTCCATCTGAATTTTATTTTCATCAAAATTACACCATTGATTTTTTTCCTTTTTTGTTTCTGCAGCAATTTTGCAATAGAACTTCCCATCTGCTTTCACTTTTTTGTAAATTCGATCATATTTGTTCAAGAAGCAGATCTAAACCTTATTTTATCATGAGGCATAATTTGACCATAATTTAATGGTCAAACTGTAAATTATGCTGTAAATAACTAGCATGTGAAGCTGCAGGAGTAATATTTTTATAAAAATTAGTAGCTGTACTAGTTTCAATCAATAAGAAAGAGGCTAATGCAGTCATTGTTGCAAGACCTGGGTGCAGCTCAGGGTGTGCAAATCCTCAGGAGTGTTACCTGTTGAAGAGTCATGGGAGTCAGGCATTTTTGAGTAAGAAAGTGTAGAAATCTGCAAGTGTTTGTTTTCTGTACATATAGAGTCTTTTCTGAGGTATTTGCATGTGGCTGGGAGCCATTCTTGGTACTGCACTAACACCCAAGCTCATCTTTGCTATGAGCCATATCTGTGTCCTGTAGGGGAACTTCATAAGGTTTATTAGTAGAGCTCTCTTGACAGTTGGAAGGAAAGATAAAACAGAAACTGGAAAAGACAGAGAAAACAGAAATATGCAGAGGAGATAAAAATATATCTGTCATATGACCACAGACTGAATTCTAACTTGTAGAGTTCAGATGGAACATGTTTCCATTGGAGAACAGAGTCTTAGTAAAATCAATATTTGCAGAGCATTCACATGAATATATAGCTTTGAACAAAATGTTGAACGATGAAATGAAGTAAAATCTCATCTTGGTTTTCATGTCTTGGTTATGAGAAAATGATTCTCAGCTTCATAACTTTTGTTTGTGTGAATTTTAACATATTTTGTGTGGATAAGAGCATATATGCATTTTATTTGCAGTTTAGTAACATTCAGAAAATGAAGTGAGAAAATTTAAACAAAACAGTCACTGATATCAAGGTGCAGACCTATGTCCAATGGCTTGGGAGTAATTTGGGGTCCAGGCACACTCAAGGTAGTTCCTGTTGGAAGGTAGGTGCAGGACACTAGACAGGATTGGTGTGAGATGGTTTTATGAAAATGATCCAAGTACATCAGAAAAGCAGTAGGGTTTATTAGTTTGGGCACAGGTTCACCAGAATTAAGCTCGTCTGGGCTGATGCATCCACAGGCTGTGTGTGAAATCAGGTAAAGTCACTGTAAAGGCTCACTGTTACCTTGGGATTCTCCTCACCTTTGGTGTAGGGATTTGAATACTATTCCAGGGCACTGGCCTAGTAATGGGGTTGTTGGCTGCTCTTGGAATATGATTTCTCTGATCAGAAATTCCTTCTTGTACCCAAGAAAATGTTCCAGACAAAGTTAGTGTGTTATATTCCTGCCAAAAGCTTTGGTTTAATCTAATTGACATTTTCTTTTGAAAAATAACTTTGTCAGAAAATGACCAACCAGCTCTGGTTTCACATCCTCTGATGTGTCATCTTTGATCTGCTTAATGAAATCAGGGTTCCAGTAGTACTTGCTGCTGGGCTTTTAAAAATCTTTTAAGCTGCCTTCTGCTTTCGTCTAGATTTCTCTCGTACTCAACTCATCTGCAGCTATTTTTCTCTCCTTAGGGAGAACCCTGATCCTGTTTCAGCCTCTTTCACAAAGGCTGCCTGCTGGTTTGCTGGCTTTTCTCTCTGCTCTTTTTCACCAGAAGTGCCCATAACTAAAATGTAATGGGAGAAAATAATCCCAACCTATTTTCAAGATCAATTCAGGATTATGCTGAGCTTTGGGAAAGGTTCAGATTATGATTTCTTATGAGATCTGGATCTGATTCCTGAATCCTCCATCTGGTTGGTACTTGCAGTACTGTCTGTGAACCAGGACTTGCAGGTAATTCTAGCAACCAAGTCACTTGCATTATTCTGACTTGGCCCAGCCCAGCCTAGATTTTCCTCATTGTAACTCCTACTTTTTTTTTGGGGGTGGGGTGGGGGAGGAGAGGGTTAACTTGCCCTGCTTTAAAAATCAATAAAAAATCAGGATCTTTTACCCTGTTTTTCACAGCATCCTATTTCCCCAAATAACCATATTCTTGTATTCTATAATTTGGTGTTTGGAACTGTCAAAGATAACTTCTTTATATGGTATTTCAGGTTGAAAAGGAATAACAACACATTACAGGTAAGGGAAATATAGGGGTAGTTCTGGATGTGGTGTGCCTCAGTTAATGAAGCATTTGCAAATCTACTTGCTTTGATATAGTAGATTGCAAGAACACTTTACACATCTTTTTCAATGTGCCCATAAGTTACACAGGGAAAAAAAACAACCCTCTAACTAAAACTGGCAAGTGTTCAGAAACCACAACTATTCAGTGTATTGCCTGACCATTTTTAAAATGTATTTTGCACTTTTGGTAGATGTTGTAATGCATTCAGCACAGTGTGAAGTCTTGGCATAGATGCTAGGTTCTAAAATAAGATGAGCTCTGCCTTTTAAAAAAGAAATGTTTGTCTGTGAAATACCTTTGCTGTTAAGGGTCTTTGGGAAGGGGGACAGGAAATAGGGGTGATGATGCCACCAACAGCAAGAAAACAGATTTATTTATAATTTTATCAAATAATCACAACAATAGACAAAGCGCTTCCCAGTGAATGCTGTGTGGGAAGAATTTAATCCTTTTTGTATGTTAGTCTCCTTCCTCAGTTAAACATGCTCTTGGTTTGTGCATATGAAGGTGCTATTTGATTTGGGGAAGTGGGCTCTACCCACATGTTATAATCTGCACTACAACATGCTGTATTTCTGAGATCAGTTCTTCCTTGGTTCACTGCACATCAGCAGCTAATTTCATGGGGACTGGGCTAGCCAGTGGCCAGGGGTGGCCTTCAGAAATGCTGATGGGTTGTCTGACTGTCAGACCCCTTTCAGTGAATGCAGGTCCAGATGTAGGTGCAGAGCACCAGAGACTCTGGCTGACAGCAGTGTCAGCAGGTCTGCAGCCCTGCTGGTGGAGTCAAGTGTGCAAGTGTAACCAGTGTGGTTGTCGCATTGGTAACACCCCTGAGAGGTGCTGTGTGATGCATTTGGCTCCTGTCCTTAATGTCTGTTGCAGAATATAAAGCTACAGATGCTAAACTTCTGGTAAAGGTGAGTAGACACTAGGAAATAAAAAGGAAAAGGAGGATTAATTATGGCCATACAAAACCTGTAATAAGCTCCATCTAGGTGAAATTCATGCTGTGCTGTGTCAAGAAAATCTTTGAGTGCAAATGAAGCACACTGAGCAATTTGCTGTCCAGATTTGGGAATTCTTTTCAGCTCATGTCAAGCTGGAGATATATGGCTCCCTCCGAGCTTCTCCTGTGATGTGTTTTGCCCATTTGGCTTAGCTGTCCTTGAAAGAGCCTGTGGAACATCCCTGTCCCCTCTAGAGAAATAAGAAGTCAGACAAAGTAGAGCAGGGTCTTAAAGCTCCAGGGTGGCTGCCCCCCAGAATCTGCCAGTGCTGCATCTCAGGAGGAGCAGACCAGAATCTTATAGCTGCGACTTGAGGGTACTGGTGCTTGCTGGTGCACACTGCAGTGGCTGTTTGTTATAGTATTTTTTCACACGAGGAAAATTGTTAGCCCTGCTCTAGATGTAAAATATAGTACTCCTAGAATGCTCCCCTGAGACAGAGAGAGAATATGGAGAGTAGCTGTAACCTCTTCTGCAACAGAAGAGAGTAGTTGCACCAAGTAACTTGGCCTCAGCACTTCACTGTGCTAAGAATAATGTGGTTGGTGAAATCAGTTCTAAAATGAGGGCACAGTGACAGGGTGTCTTTATTCTCTTACAGTCAGCACTGACTCTGAGATTCTCTTTTTGGCTTAAAGTTGTCTCTCCATTATGTGGCATGAAAAACTAAACAAAACAAAATGAGAAAGTATAATCAATGACATAAAATCATAAAATATTGCAGCCCTTTCTAGCTTTTTCTTTATTTTTCTCCGTATTTTGGTTTCTTGCTGCACAGTCAAGTTGCAGCTGATTGGTCTAAGAAAGCTTTCTCACGCTGAGTGCTGATCACATTTGTACTTAGACCACACTGCTTCTAGTGGTCCTAAAGGGCCCCATGAGTTCCCAGATCTCGCTGCAGCACGCAGTGGGTCTGTCTGGCTGTGCACGGGGAACATATGTATCTCCTTAAACTGGCGTGTGATGGAGCTATGACTGCTGTTCCGGTCCGCTCTGGGCAGCATGATATTTTGGTGCTCTCCTGCCAAGGGCGGTTCCTGTTGCTGTACTTCAGGGTGATCTCCTCATTAATGTATGATTCGATCCTGTTATCTGTGTTGTCCCCTTCCATGTATGTTCCCTCTCATGTGCTCCATCATGATTATGAATGCAGGGCTAACTCTGGGAACCAGTGAAGTTTACAATGTGCCTTTGACACTGGAGTCACGGGGAAGTGGGGTTTTGCACCACTGGTGTATTGTGCTGGGCCCCCGTTTCTCCTGTCAGCCCTGCAGTGTGCTACCGCTTCTGCAGCTGCATTGCGGACCGGGATAAAGCCCTCTTGGCTTAAATTGCTTTGTTTATTAGGGCTCCAGGGAGATGTTTTGCAGTCCTGGAAGCTTGTCTCATGTATTTCCCTTGCAAGTGCTGTCCTTCTTTCACAGGGTATGCTTCCGAAGTCCTTCCAGCCGCTGGCTACACCTTCTGAAGTGTCCTGCTGAGAACCTGCAACCCCATCCCTGGGTAGCATGGCAGGCAGCAGCCGTTGCTGCTTCGGTAGCTCAGGCATATCGTCCTCCTTTGGCACACCCCCTGGGGCTCTGCTGTGGCTCAGTGTTTGTGCTTGGAGGTTGAGCTTGCTCGGGATATCTAGCTAGATAACAGCTGCCTGCAGTATGGAAAGATGTCAGTGCTTCAAAAGGGATGAATTGTGGCCCTTGAATGTATTAAGTGTTGCAGTGAGGGTGGAGGTGCCCTGAAGCGTGTCTCTGCCGTAAAGGGAACATTTTTTTTTGCCATCGTTCCTGTTTGTGGGTGAGAGCTGACAAGAGCCCCGTGGCCTCGCTGGGACCACTGCCCAGGGCTGTTGGCTAGGCTGCCAGCACTCCCTGCACTCCCCTGGGTACTGCGCTGAGGCTGGCCCCTGCCCAGGTGTGGTAGGGAGGGGAAGAGGGCTCCATCTGGCCTATTCTTTGTCTTGTGTACCCCTGGGAAAGGAAAGCATGATTTAGCTCCAAAACATTAAGCAAAAAACTCTGAAAGACTATCCCTCCAGAATTGTCTAACTCTTTATGGCTTAATATAAGCATGCCTGAGGATTGATGAAGAAAGGATGTTGCTCCTGTTGGTAATTACAAGTTTGCTCCATTCAGTATTTTCTATTCTGGTCGTTCCATTTCAGCGTTTAGATTTTGTCTTAGGTGGGCAAATGCTTTCTGCTGTGTCAGGAGCTTTGCTTAGCTATTCATCTGTTCAAACCCTTGGTAAGATACTTATCCTTTCAGGCAGATCAAAGACATATGTTTGGTTGCTTGGAATAGGTAAGCAGGAAGGAAGAAATCTCTTAGGAGTGATGACATGGTATTACTGCTAAGTAACAAATACAGTTATGTACATATATGTGCATGTTCCCCTAATAATCACTGTTGCCAATGACACAGAATTACATTACAATTGAAATTTTCTAGTTAATTGCAGTGGTTGTCAGTCAACCTGCCTTGCCAGTGAAATTGTTTCTATTTCAGTGATCCCTTCTATTCATGAGACGAACTTCTGCCAACAGAGAGAGAATATATAAGTTTTGTTTTAAGAAGCAACATTTTGATCTGGGTGATGGAACTAAAGTGTAGAATTCTTCCTTCTTCCTACAAAACTAAGGGCAGCAGAGTTAACTGATGGTTACTGCGATTCAGTCAAAACTGTATTTCAGGCACAATATAAGCATGTGATGTATTCAATATAGAATAGGAGATGTGATGAGATGCAGGTGCTCTGTTTGTTTGTAAATTGCAATGTGTGGATAGATAAATAAGGTTCAGTTTAGGAACAGACATTTTTGCATACTAGAGTGTTTAGGATTCAGACAAAGAAATGTCATTCAAATAGCAGCAGGAGAATTGTGATTTATAGAACAGATAACATTCATTCGTGCAGAGACAAGTTTACTCTTTACAGTGTGGGGCTGTACAGAGCTGCAAAGGAGCTAGCTCTGGATCAAAGCAGTGTAATGCAGAGCTAGCCGGAGCTCATTAGCCTGGGCGTAATGCCATGCTAATATATCTATACTACTCCCAGGACCCAAGCTAATGGCTCAGCATGGTGCTATGCTGGGTACTCACACCAGCTGGTGCAAAGATTTCTGCATTGTATAGTGCAGACATGCCATGAGGTTTTCACACCAGTTGTGTAAGCAAAGAAAAAAGAATTAAGGGCAAGATACTTTGAAAAGCAGGGATGTTTAAATTTGAGTTCCCAAATTTTTGTTCATACTCTTCAGGAGGAGTCCAGTGTAAACATTATGGAAGTCAAGGGCAGTCTTTGCATTGCTTGCCACAAGCTTTGGATCAGACTCAGGAACTCAAAAGTCCAAAATACCTAGTAGTTTCCTACTGATGTGATTTTTCAACACCACTTAATCGTATCTCTGGAAAACAGGCTTGTTGAGCTAGTCAGTCAGCTGCTGTACTGCCTTTTGAATTTATCAGTAATGAAAAGTGACTACTAAGCTTGTTCAGGGAATGTTTATATGCAACGTAAAAGTAATACCCTGTTCTCCCTCCCTTAAAAATGAGGAATAAGTGGTACATGAACAAGAAGTAGATGGGTTAGTTGGTATTATTTGATACTGGTCTAAGTGCTCATCTGTGGATGAAGCTTTTTTTTCCTTTAGAAAAAAAGAAAAGTGAGGGCGAATGTTTGAGTCATGTTTTTATTGCTGTTTTTACCGGCTTGATTATCTGCACCAACTTGCTCTTACTAAGGCTGGAAGTGTAGATGCCACAAAGCTAGAAAAGAAATAGTTCATAATATAACTGTGGCCCAGATGGACTTGAGAAGCACTGGAAATCACAGAACTAAGCCTGCTGTTGTAACCAGCAGAGCCTTAGATTGCTCAGTGCAGAAGAGTTTAGGCCCAGCAGTCAGTGCACTGTTATCTCCCGAGACAGGAGTTAGTGTAAGCCAACCAACATACATGGGAAATGCAAAATCTTCCAGTGGGATTTCTGCCCAAGGTCTACAAGTTCTGGGCTAAGAAGAGCAGGACATAGGCAGTTTACATCTGAAAAGCAGTTGTATATTATTTCAGAAAATGCCACACAAACACTCGAACTCTGATGTAAGAGATTCTAATCACTGGGTAACAATAATAAAAAGTTTATAATGTCCAATTGAAATAGAAATTGTTCTAAAATGTAATGTGGAGGAACTGAAAGAATGAGAGAGGGACCAGGATTTTGAGGGTCAGAAGTAGGTAGGGCTATCCATCAGGGAGAGAGGCATTAGGTACTTTTTTTTTGCTAAAACTCATGGTATTCAATTTTTTTTAACATTACTGAAAATGCTCAGGAGGTAATTGCAAAATACTTATTATGCCAGTTTTACAGCTGAGGAAACTGAGGGAGAGAGATAAAGTGTCAAATTTTCCTTATAAATAACTTGTGTCCCACAGTAAGTCTAACCTAAAATCGTTGTGTATGTAGTAACACCTCAGTAACGCTCCTCCCTTCGTCAAGGTCACTGATAATGCAGGGATAAAAACTGCCCCGGAAATCAAGACTGGTGTATTTCTGATTCCCTCTCCTCTCACTCCAACAGTACTGTACTTGACTTTAGTATCTGCTTTTTGATTCCTTCAACGGTTTTTGATTCCTTGGAAATTATGACATACATTTGTGCTTTGAACTAAAGGAAAACATACAGTAGTATAATATACAGTGATAGAAAGTAAAACAGCTTAAATAATCCACTGATTTTAAATTAACGGATGTATTTTCCAATAGCATTCCTATGATCTTTGAAAATGGAAGGTAAATTTCTCTTAGAAAAGTCAGTTTTGTAACACTTTCCATGACTGAAGCAGGATCTGTGGAAATAGTACCTACTACAGAACTTCATGGGGTCCTAAGGTCAAATCCCTCTTGGGAAATGGTAATAAATGGTAGCTCAGTTGTTGTGTTCTTAAAATATTTGTCAGATAAAACTGTTACCTACCCAACAAAGATTAGAAGCTTCTGTGGCACAGATGGGAGCATGCACTTAACATATGATTAAGTATGTGGTAGTACCCAGAAACTAGTAGTCTTAAAATGCAAATCATGCAGCATCAACAAAATTGTGTTTGCAATCTAAACAGAGAGTTCTAAGATGTCATTGTAATAGTGGTAAATGCTAATGCTCTAATGCGCCCCAAAGATTGTTAGGACATGTGCTATGGGACTGTAAAAAAGAATTTGAGAATATGGGAAGAAGTTTTCATCAAAATAGGATTAATGATAAATATTAGTCTTTCATGTGATCCTATTCTGGTATAATAACCTTGATGATGACTCTTTAGTGCTTTGGAGCTCACAAGAATTTCTTATTGAGAATAATATTTTTAAAAGTGCCTTTATTCTTTCAGAGTATAAACTGTCTGAAATGCTTTTGATCATTCTGTTTTTTGCCCCAAAATGCAGATTTGTTGGCACCAAATACAGAAACAAGAGATGTTTCTGCTGCTGCCGCCCCTTTGAGAGGCAGCATTATCTTATTGCTCCCAGGGTCTGAATCTGAAGCGTTTTGGCCAGCTGGCTGTGATGGTCATGCTGTGCCAAGGCTGGAACGAGGGGTTGTGTTGTTCAAATGCATTAGGCAAAGCTGAGTCCCGTTTGCCAGTCCTGGCACTGTGGACAGACTACTTAGGGGCAGTCAGTCTGTGTCCCGTAGTGCACATGACTTTTGACAAGCCCCATGCAGTGGCTGTCTTTCATCTGAAAGGACTGAGTGCCCTATGATCTTCCTACGTGTGACATCAGGCCCAGCAGCAGACACCTGTGGGCTTGGCTGGTAAAGGACAGAAAGAGGAGTCGGTTGCTGGGAAAGGGAGAATGGCATTTTTTGGCCTCAGGCTTCTACCTCTTAGCTTGGCTAAGTATTATGTAAACAGTTACTTCTTTCACTCTGTAATAGCTTTGTTTAATATTAAGAGTTTTGTTTACTGCTAACAGAAGATGTTTTACTGGTGTGACATTGGATAAGGAAGCACCTTTGGAAAGGACACATGCCTCTTTCCCTTTTGTTTGATTCTAAACAACATAGACAAGAAAGGTTTTGCACTACCTTTTGCTGTGTGTTCATGTTCAGAGAATTATTCCTGCTGTTTCTGCTTGTCACAAGTTTGCTGAGGTTTGGGAGGAGAAAAGCAGGGGAATGGTGAGAACAAGAGAGGCAAATATTTATCCTCCTTTTAATCATGGTTTTTCATTTTAAAAAGTACTAACCAGCAATTGGTTTGGCATTTTCTTTAATTTGCTTATGGTATATAAGTCTCAACAGTCACAGAACAATCCTATGAGAAGCTTTTCTCTCATTTGGATCTGAGACGAGCTGTATGTATGCCATACTCCACAGAGCCATAAAAGCTAGAGGTAATGGTTTTCATTTGCTGTTCAGGTAACCAATTTAGAAATACAAAAACAGACCATGTCTGAATCATTTTACTGCAGAATGGCTGATTTCAGAATGACATTAGAAGCATAATAAAAGTGGTAAACATGGGATCCCCTGGATGGCCCATCTGAAATTAAAGAGTGAAGAAAGGAGAAGCAAACCAAAAAAAACCAAGGCTGCTGGTGGTGTGAGCGGTGACAGCAAGTAAGCCTGTGGCAGATGCATGTGGGATTTTCACAGAGGGCTGAGAGTAGTGGTGTCTTCCACTAAGCATCAGAGAAATTTTGGAACTGGATTTTTTCTATGCCAGCAGACATCATTTAAGCCATGGTCATCAAGCCTTTGTGATTCCGGTTGTGCTCTGAGCTGGTGTAGTCCCTTGTACTCCTGGCTATGGGGAGGCAACCGAAAGAATGAATTTAATGAGCAACACTGTAGCAATGAAAAAACACACCACTTTAAAAACTAAATATTTAATTTTATTTACAAAAGAAAAAAGTTTCCTTTAATAACATAAAATCCCAAACAAATCCTTGTGTTCTCCTTCTCCTTTGTAGAATCATGGGGGACTTTGACTCATAAGAGAAAACACATTTCAAAGCAGGTCAGCAGCCTTAGTGCGACCACGTTGGGATTGCCTCCTTTGGGCTGTGGAGGCACCAGCTGTACCCCAGGGCTGCTGCCCCTTCCTCAGCACCGGCACCCAGTCAATGAACTCTATAAGGTAAGGCAAGATGGGTCAGAAAATTGAGAAATTAAGTAGTCAGCTTGATATTGATATCAGTGCAGTGGGGTGTCCTGGCACTGAAAAAGGACAGTCTTTAAGGTCACATCACCAGAAATGATGCTCAAAATTTGGAAAAGATGGCACTAGTTCATGTTTTTCCTATGCCATTGTGAACTCTTGCTGTAAGGGAAGCTGGCAGCTATATTTTATTTCCTATCCATTCTGCTGGATCACATCTACTCAACTTCAGCTGTATTTGTGTAAATATGTATATATAAATTTGCATACATTAGAATCTGTTTATCCCATATGCTATTCTTAGATGTCTGAATGAATTAAAGAAAAAGAACTAATGCAGATCAAGAATGATTTTTAAGATTGTTTTATTCGTATATATTTAAACCACGAAGAAATAATTGCTTACTTGAAAGTATCCAGTACTAAGGTATTCAAATAATATTGTAACCTATAGTTGTGTCTTTGCTGATATGAACTATATAGATGAGGTAAGACATGTGATGAGGAGGATTAAAAGAATTTGTAGCACAAATAGCATTATAAAATATTCTTTAGAGATCTGGACACCTTAACTTAGTAAAATTGGGAAAAGCTCTGGATTTCATACTCCAAACTTAACTTCCTCAGTGATGTTTTTAATGTCTGATCTTTTTTGGAAAGTTTGATATATTCAGAGGTTTTATGAGTGTGACCCCTTTTCTCCCTAGTGTTGTTATATGTTTGAGGAGAAAACTTTTTTTATGTCCACAACTTACTAATAGCAGAATCTAGAAATGTAGACCTCTATTTCACAGTTCTCAGTAAGAAAGAAGGGGCAATGGTAATTTGAAAAAAATGAGTCAAATATTTTTAGTTTGGATGCTTGGAAAATCATTTGCATTGTGGCAGCACCAAAGGATTTTATTCTGGGTAAGTTTAGTGATATTTCCTGTATATAAATACTGCAAAAGAATGTGTGTGCATGTAAGAGTCAGCCCCCAAAAACTTCTAATTTGGCATTTTTGCACACAGATCATGGAGATTTGCACTTTTTCTTCCCAACAAGGTTAATTTAAGAGTATTTCAGCTACATTCTCTTGGACTGAATATGCTGTATTTCTATGCATCTCACTTAAAGGTGCCCTTTCCCTTAACAGTTTTCTTCTCACTTTTTTAAATGCCGTTATGAGAAATTTTTATATCTACCTACACACTTGCTAAGTCACTATATGAGCTTGAGAAATCAAATCCTCAAAGGCAGAGAATTGCCGAGATTCTGGAACCTCACTTTTCTCTCAGCAGAGCCCTGCTTCTACAGGATCTGCTGTCAGTAAAAGGAAAGACAATGGGGTCTGGTTTGGGCTCAGCTCACTAAAGGAAGGATCTAGAAATCTGGAAATAAAGTTTTGATTTCTATTCTTTTTCTGAGCTCAAAGTTTAGGATTATTTGAATTCAAAGGGCTTGGTTTGGCTGCTCTGAGGCTTTATAAACAACATTAGCATCTTTCTTTGGTTGCTTTCCCAGAGGCCCCTGATACCCTCAAAAGGGGTATTAGCATATGTGGCAGTTGTTATTTTGGCAGTAGTTAATGGTCAGCAGGCAAGGTTTACCTGTGCTTAAAATGTGAACTTTATGTTGGGGATTTTGGAAGTGTCTAAAAGAGTTAGCTAATATATGAAATTTGATGAGAGCTTTGTGCCAATGTTCCTTATGCTTCCTTGAAAGTCCCAGTTCAGCTTACATCATTCTGGCCTCCTGGGCCAGCACGGTGATGAATCACTGTGAAAAACCAGACAGAGTTGCTGATAGGAGTTCCACAGAAACCCATGTTGAGGGAATACGTGGAATCAATACATTGCATAGTTTCCTTGGCCAGCCTCCCTCTGTGGCTATGTTGCCCACTTTTCAGGAAGCAAAAAAATGTCTGCTCGATAATGAGCATATGCTGGCATGATTGGAGTTGTTTTTATATCTATAATGTTAAATAAAGATGCTCACTTGAGCATTTTGTTTTGGCTGAGTCTGCCCTTTCAGTCTGCATGTGTAACCTCTTTGTGAATTACTGAAATAAAGGAATTTCCTAATGCGAAAGAGAAATTCCACAAATATGAAACCCTTGGAATGTTTTCTACATCAGCCATTTCCTTTTTCGCTTGTGCAATGTGTATGGATTGTCAGCATGATGTGGTATGTGGTAACCAATGCGTGTATGAGGCTATTAATCTTCTCGTTACAGTGCTGTGTTAATGTAAGATTTGGAGAGCAATGGAATTCTGTTCAAACGCTCTCAGCTTGTAGTACTTATCTGCCTATATGGATCCTTAGATGCGCTCACAAGCCTGAATCTGCTTCCTATATGTGCCAGTGTGTTCACTCTTTCCTTGGGTCCTTTAAGTAAACAGTCATCTTATGGATCTTGATGGTCTTTATTTGATATATTCCTGTTATTGGGGAGGGGGAGTTCATTTTGCCCTGTGTGTGTTCAGGGTAAAGAGTATGATAGAAACAAGTAGGTCTGACCTACCAGCTATGTGATTTAAATGCCCAAGGGTATGTGTTATACTTTTAATACGTAAGTTTTGAGTTGGTTAATTTGTAGATCAAGATTGCATTCTCCAAGAACTTGCCAGACAGTGAATCTTGCAGAAAAAAAGATTTGTTATACTGCAGTTTGAGTAAGCACTTGGCCAAAAAGGAGAGAACTCTAAAAGGCAAAAACATCGGAAGAAAGGTGATTTATTAAACTTTTTATTTCCACTGTCTTTCCAATTATAAGCTATCACATTGTATAGAATTTTTTCTCTACAATGCTAATACTCCCTCTGGTATATGTAGGTATGTTTTTTTTTCTGCAGTGTTTAAAGTCTGAGGCTTTTAGCAGTTTAATCCAAACCAAAGCATCTTTATCATGGGACTTGCCTTTAATTCTCTCTTAGATGTTTTTTTCCCTGTATGCCAAATTAGATATCATTCTGAAGGCATGCATTCTTAATTAACATTTTTTTAATCAATGACTAGATTCTCAGGAGGATTTTTTTCTATGCATCATTATTTTTCTCTTTCCACAGCAACTTCACAAGCAGATTAAATAAACAGAAAGAAACACTTTGTGGATTTTTCTTGTGACAGCCTGCAAACCTGTGAACTTTTTCATTTATTTTTAACTTGAAGCTGCTAATTGTAGAACTGTATAATTAATGCATTATCCACGACAACAAGGTTACATGGTTTGTGTTTAGCAAACATGCTTTTTCTGGAGGGTGGAAAAATACATAGTGAAAACTTATGGAAACACTAAGCTGTTTTTCACCACTCTGCATGACAGCCAGTCTTTCAACCATCATTAGAGCTGTGTGCCTAATCAGACTCTGAAAAGGTACCCTGAAAATTGGCTGGAGCCCTGGTATCATCGTCTGGGTCCACAGCTTGAACCATGTGGTTTAGTCTTCCAAGATACACCATTACAGCCAGATATTCTCAGAACTGGAATGTTTGCTCTGCTAATTGGCACATTCCTGCTTAGATTTGGTAGGACATGCTGATTTGTAACATGACTCAAGAATTTACTTCTTAATGGGTAATTGCCTCAACTTTCCCAAATTGTTCAGCCTCCTTTCTTTATTGTGCCTGTCTACTGCTCTTTCAGCATTTGTAATCTTTCTTTTATTAGCTAGACATCCTTCTGATTATTTCACATGTTTTTCGCTGGTTTGAGAATTTCTTTGCTCCCTGACCTTTTCATAAATCAAGTATGCGTTGGCATGTGCTGGAAATGATGGAATGATTTCCTTATAGCTTGCAGCGAATGATGTTGTATCAATGCTGACTTTGTTATTGCAGTCGTAGAAATATTTTTAATGAATTGGATGTCTCTGCGAACTGAACACTTGGTAGCCCTGGAAATAGTGTGACCTCTTCCATTAGGAAAATTAGAAGCTGGCTCATGACTTACACAAGTCTTAATGTACCTCTTATTTCAAAGAAATGGTGGTAAATTGGTCTTTTTGAAAACTTCTGTTCATGTCATTTTTGACCCCTTACTTCTGATCATTTCATTTTCTTGATTTTAAGATTTTAGTGCAATTCTTGGATGAGTTTTGCAGTTACTGCAATTATCATTATGCAGTTATTCTGAAAGTTTCTTGGTGAAACTGTTACATCGCTGCTCCACAATGAAATACCTTCAGGAAAACACTTTACTCTTAGGCAAAGTTTTCATTGGGTTTGTCCTTCCCATGCTTCTGTGAAAATTCTAGAAACTCCACAGGTGGCTTTAGGAGAGGTTAGATTTTTGTCTTGTCCTAACAATTTTCTAATCCTTAATTTGATTAGGTTTTACCAGAATGACCTACCTGATGTGCCAACCTACACGGTTGCTGTTCATCAGCAGTCAGAGTGTGTGCAGGGAGCCAGAGTAGCACTGTGGGATAAGGGAAAGCTTGCTCTACTCCCTTCCTATAATTGTATGTCTATAATTCATTGCCTTTGAGAACTGTCTTATCACAGCATCAACTCATTAGTGGTTTAATACAGGATAAGCTTATTAGAGATAATCTGTTTACTGAATGTCTTTACTACAGAGCAATCTAGTTAACAGTATCTTTTGAAGCTTTGTCTTCTGGATATATCTTTTAAACTGATCCCTGATTATTTATCTAAATCTGTATCTTTAGATCCTTTTCTTTAGTCTTGTGTCTGCTTTGGCATAAAATTACAGGGTCTGGTGAATACACTAATAAACTAAATGTTCTTGTGAGGAAATAAGGCAAACCAACACCAGTTTATAATGAGCTAATCAGGGCAAATAATTCAGTCTGTTCATAGTTATTTAGACCTAAAAATATTTTTCAGTATTACTTGGATAAGACTTTTCTAAAGAGCTGCTCTTCTACTGATCATCGCCACAGTCTCAGCAGTGCTCATCACACAGCTGTTTGGATGTCCAGATGTTTCCTGTCCAACATACTGGCCTACTTGAAAAAATAGATCACTGCTTAAGATGTACAGAAAAAGAAATGGAACCTGGCAATTCATCTTCAAATGGCTAGGTAGCATTGGAAAATGCTTACAAGCCATTGTATTAAAAGAGACGTGATGAGGAAAGAGCATTATGAAAGAGAAGTTGAAGAAGAAAAGATGACAGCTGTGAGAAATGTAATATAGTGAGCCTTTTTTGTCTTTGGATCTTTCTGGCCATTGGAAAACTGCTCAATGCAATTCTGCCTTGGTAGTTCAAAATACATGTCTACCCTGACACACCAGCAGTTCCACTGGTTACTGCAAATGTGATATTAGCATGAATAGACCCTTTTGTATTTCCTCTTTCTTATGTCAGATTAGATGCACTTCATAGAATCATAGAATCATATGGGGTTGGAAGGGACCTCTGGAGATCATCTAGTCCAACCCCACCACTGGAGTGGGTCTACCTAGAGCATGTTGCACAGGGACTTGTCCAGGCGTGTTTGGAATGTCTCCAGAGAAGGAGACCCCACCACCTCTCTGGGCAGCCTTAAAACAGAACTACAAATTGTCAAGCACCCTTTTCCCTTCATAAGAAAGAAAATATCAGACTTCCCAATAAAAACAATGTTTGAGTGTCTTAAGAAATTCTTCCTACAAAAAGACCCAAGTTAGATAACTATGACAGTTCTGCTGTGATAAAGTTTTAAAGTGAATGTGACTCACTGTTTTAAAAACTGTATTGTACACTCTGTACTTCCTGTTAAACTGATCCCTTTGCAGTTGAAGCCTGGATGCCAAGGATCTAACTAACCTGTCTGAAACATCCTAAGGCAATAGCAGATTTATATGCTACACTTAGACTAATTTTGCTTCAGTGATTACAGTATCTGGTCAGGTCTTAGGAGGTGATAAGCAGTGAAACTGCTGTATTTAGAGGGTATTGCATCTCAGGTGCAGGGCATACTAGATAATGCAAACTGGAATAATGTCTTGTAGGCAAAATCTAGCCCTCATCTAATAGAATTTTTATTTTGGATCTTCCCTAATCTCCTTTCTTTTCTCTTTAGCTGCATTCACAAAAGGAGGTACAAGAGAGATTAGGCTGGAGTTGATACATGTGTACTAATGTGGTATTAATTCAGATAGTGTTCAAAAAATGAAGTGTAAGATCTTTCAATAAGAGTGACTTAGTTTATAATAGGCAAATTTCACAAAATTCATTCTTTGTAATGGAAAATATACTTGTTTCAAGGCGTGCTGAAACTGTTGTGTACATTGAAAGAAAAAACGAAAAAAAAAACATTTACTTGCCAGTGTTTTAGAAATGTAGTACCCATTCTTGCTGGTGTGGGCTTAATGTTGCTATCCCAATTAGAATATGGTTTCTATATGTTGCAGGAAAGTGGAGAAGCATTTCTTTGCAAGCACTTTAAAGTTACTATTAAATGTCTGTAAGTCCAGAGAAATCTATTACCTCCAGCCTGTAAAACAAGCTTCTCTGTTTGGCCTCATTCATGTTTAGTCTGTTTTTTCTTGGCAAAAGCACTTCAGTTGACGGTCTCCACCAGATTGACACTAAAGTGTTTTCTTTACTTGCCATCTGTCTGGACTGATTGGAAAAAGTAAAGTGGGGCTTGTTTAGAAAAATATATAAGCAGTTCATTTGGCACAAAGTTTGTTATAGATGTATGAAAAGCAGCTGGGTCCAGCTCAGGAGGTTTAAAAAAAAAAAGTTTTATTACAGAGAAATGACTTTTCATGTACAAGTTCATGCACTAAATGTGTTCTTTCATTTCACTTGCAAGAAGTGACTAAATAAATTAGCTATGGCATTTAATTAGTTTTATTTGTGTTTTCCCAGGCCGCTTATAATATTATAAGTGTGAATAGAGATCTGATTTTTCAGATGTTGCCAGTCAGTTTTAAGTACAACATTTAAAAGTAGCAGAATAGGGCTTAAAGCTTCTTAAAGTCTTTCTTCTACCTTAATTCAGCAAAGTATTTAAACATATCAAAGTTCAATGTTTTACTGGATTGATTCTGGTTTTATACACCTTTGTCTGACAGGCCTGTAGTTTTGTGGCTAGTTTTGCTAAAGATGGCTTAGAATAGCAATGAAATCCTGTTCATATTAATACTTTCTCCAAATAAGTTTGTATGTATGTAGAGAGCATAAGCACACTCACATGACACTTTTTTCTCCAGTTGTGTGAATGGCTTAGCTTCACCCTTGTTAGTATTCAAAATCTGTTATGGTTAGAGGTCAGACTCTGTCTTTAAACCAGCTGTTTGGCCCAGTCTTTTTTCCCCTTCTACTTTGAACTATCCACAGTTGCCTTTTGCTGTGTTTTCACTCTAAGACTTACTCTCTGCCTTTATTGGCTGAAACCATTTTTCTATGGTTTCTAAAAAAGAGAAACAGGCTAAATTCCAATAGCAGAAAAAGTTAGGAAAAAAAAATCCTTTTTACCTCCTGAGGAACATTAATCCCTGGTGGGAATAGTCTGCTGTGTGTATTGTAATGCTTTGCTTGATCACAACTCTCATTATTATTTCTTGTAAAAATAAATCAGTTTAGGAGGAAGGATTTTTTTTCTTTTAGGCTCTCAGGTAGTGGGGGTCAGACCCTCTATATGTCTTTGTTATTTATAATTTAATGTACATAGTCATCATGGCATGATTATCTAAAGGAGAATTTATTTCCCTTGGGTTAAAATTCTAATGTTGGATCAGAGGTAAAGGCTAGTCCAGTTTCTGGTTCCAGAAATGGAAGAAAATAAATTATGTCCTGCTGAACCACAATTTTACTTTGTCTGTGTTGCCTAATCATAGAGAAACATAACTGTAACCTGTGTTTTTAAATTTCAGAGCCTCTGAAATTTCATGTTTACATATACACTTGTTAACATCTTTAACTGAACTGGGAGTATTTTACAGTGTTCTTATGTTTTTCTCTTCTGAGATTCCATTTTTGGAAGCAATACTCATGTTGAGTGCTAATTCCTGACTTAAATATGTGCTGCTCAGGCCTTACGGATTAGGCCTCATCTATTACTAGATGTGAATTTTCCTTGGTTGTGCATGTTTACCATTGCTTCTGTAACCTCTTAACATATGAAGATTGAAGTCTAGGTAGCTATATTTGGTGTCCTGAATTTGAAGGTATAGAGTGGTGAGTTGAAAGTCAGCAGTTCCCTTTTGACAAATGGACTGTGGCTTCAAATTATGGATGTGGGAGTTATTTATGAATAGGTGAGTGTTTTCATTCATGAATTCAGATACTCAACTGTGTTAAACGCTATCAGCCAGCCAGTGAAAGACATCCATGTATGAAGGATTGGCATAGGTAGTACCTGTATCCCCTCTGTGGCTGGATATGCAGGTGAGATTTTTGCAAGTGCAAATTCTGTTGTCCAAAACCAGATGCAGCTGTTCTGAAACTTGCAAATATATTGATTTTTTTTCTCTTGAGATTTTGATTAACATATAATTATTTTTGCCATTATGTTTGTTTTGCAGCATCTGTTCTACATGACATGTTTACTTTGTCTCATCTTGTTTCTGTGGCATGTTCCCACTCAGTATTTTTCAAATATTTTCTGCTGGGTTGGGTGATTCATGTTTTTGCTGGACCTTATTAGCTCAATTTACTGCTTCCGTTACTGTTTGTTTTCAGTTCTAACGTAGAGGTTTATTCTTCCCTTCTTCGTTAAAATTACTACTTCTGGTACATTATGTTTTTACAGATGAGTCAGTTAACTTTTGTAGATGGAGAGGATAATTTTCATTGAAATTTTATGAGTCCATATGGGACTTGATTTGTCTTTGTTATACAAGTTTTCTGCTGTTGTAGTTCTACTAATGGCAGCAGAAATATATTTATATAAGATTTATATAACAAAGTCCTTTAGGATTGATGACACATATTAAGATAATACAGTATTTTTTATACATATAGTAGGACTGGAAGGTGTAATTAGAACACTGATGGTCTCCTCTGTAGGCCGAGACCTCTTGTGACACAAACTGGTTTACGTCCAGCAAAGTTACTCTGATTTATCAGTTCAAAAGATGCACTTTCATATTTGTAAATCTAACTAGTTTCATAGAAGTATTTGGAGAAATATGCATCTCATTCACTTAATGTTACTGGTCACTGAATAGTAATACCATTGCTACCTCTTTAGACAAGCTATTGCTACCTCTTTAGATAAGCTATTGATACCAGTATTTGTTTTGTGCATTGATAAACTATATTTGACTACACATAGAGGACTGGATTCTTTACAATAAAAAGAATGCAACAAAAACACAAACCATACCAAGCTAGATAAATACAAAGGATATAATTGATTAGAGGGGTAATCATGTGTGCTTTCATTTCAGAGTGGAGACAAATTAGTTTCTTCCTACATATTACTTTGAAGAAAGAACTCAGTCTCCCATTGAAAATCTATGAAAATGTGAGGGGTTCTTCATGGTTTTCCTCCCCTTTGTATAAATAATTGGATATATACATAAAGTTATGGGATAATAATATTTTTGATAGAGATGGTGTGGGCAGAGGGGATACAATTGTTCATCATTATGGGCTGCTATTGAGTTCAGGCTAGTCAACAATGTTGAATTTATCTTGAAAGTCATTTTAGACTTTGTTAGAGATGGCAATTTTTGCTAAGTTTTCACACGATGGTTTATGAAACGAACAAATACTAGTTTGAGAGCAAGAGATGTTGTCCAGTTCATCCTTATAATTGTGTACTTCTGCAAATTAAGCCTAGTCTTACAGGATGCAGTAAAAAAGATAGAAAAATCATATAGGAAAAGTAGTCATTGTTATGCAGTTAAGGAGACTGTATTGAGGACTTGGGTCTGACTTAACTCTTCTGGCATTAGATTATTCACTTGCAGTAATTATAGGAAATAACCTGTAGATGAATTCAGATTACATGTACTGTACAGTTTTAATTCATAAAGCGGTACAAGGGCTGTTAGTAAGGAGAACAGGTATGGCTTTGTCAGGTTTTCCTTCTACTGCTCTACTCAAACAATCATAGTCTTAGAAAAGATTGACTGAAGCTGAATCAAAACAATTTAGGAGACTGATGCAGAGGAAGAATTCTCTTTTTGGAAATACTTTCTTAAGCACATGGCCATCTCTTTTGGGTAGTGAACCCATTCACAATTAATCAGTTCTGTCATACAGTTCTCAATTCTTAAAGAACATTTTGATACCTACATTCAGCTGTGAGTGGCCAGGAGCAGGAACTCAAGAAAAAGACTGGAGGTAGCGAATGGTATGTCCCTGTGCCTTATGTCATAAGGTTCATCTCTGTAAAAACTAGTTTCTGTTCTAGCTTTTTAGCCCTGAAAAATAGAATGTAGAGAAATCTCCCTTTGGCTTGCAGAAAGTTCTGGTTTTCTTCCCATGCAGGTCTGAAAATCTAGCTGCAATTTCTCCCAATCCCACTCTGTAATTTGGGTCATGATAAAAAAATTGAAGCTGGTTTTGGGTGTTGATGCTGAGGTGGTTGGCAGACATACTATCTGTAGGAAGTGATGAGTGAGCAGGGATGGGTGCTGCTGCAAACAGAAAAAATTTAGCTTTGACTTTAGATTCTGGAGAATGTTGTGGTTACTGGAGCTGCTTAGTGACTGGGGAACCTAAATGGTGCTTTGCTCATCTCCTACAAACTAGTCTGTCAGTATCACACCAATGTAGCAGAGCAATACTGAGATTTGCACTAAAAACATTTCCAAACAAGGTACTGTGGCCACAGCCCAGCTACCACTTATGTCGGTGCTTGCGTGCTGCATGGAGAGCAGGAAAGCAGTCCATCGTATCGTTTGACAGATTTCCATTCTCCTGTTCACTTCACAGTCAAACCTGGATTATCAGCACTACCCTACAAACTTTTGACAGACCTTTGTCACAAATTCTTCCTTGAGTCTGGGAACTGAGCACGAGGAAATTTTTAATTCTTTCAGTGTATACATGGTTCATAAGCTGATGCTTTTAGTGCTCAAGGCATTTTACATGGAACTTTTTTTTGTGGTACGCTTCTCCCCTCAATTTTTTGCTTTGACCCAGGGTTGAAATATGAGACTCAAAAGAAGGACTAAAGGAAAAAAAAAATAGCAGCCAAATTCTTATAAACCCATTTGATAGGCACAGGAGACCACACAGTAGTTTGATGACAGAGCCAGAAGTAGATTCAGATAATCCAACTCATGTGCTTTAGTGATGAGAAGAAACTATCTTCCTCCTCAATACATAAGCCAGTTCAAACTCCTTCTCTGTCCCGGAGTGAGATTTCCATGTACAGAGCTTCTGAGAATCACCACTCTGGGGATTGCTGTTAACTCCAAAGTGTGTTATTTGCACATTGAAGTACTTAACTGAGGAGCTTTTCTTTTTCCAGTTGCATTCACAGGAGGTTTGATGGTAATAGAGTCGTCTTCTCGTCTCTGCCAAGTTTATTTTCCAAAAGAAATATCTGAATGAGGAAACAATGACTAAATAGGATATGTGAACTGCCTCGCATGCTGCAAGGGTCCAAGCATAAAGAAGAGACAGGATTTTTAGGGTGGCTGAAGGGTGTATTATTAGGAATAAGGGCTTGAAATTGAGTTAAAGAAAATTTAGGCTGACTGTCAGAAAACATTAGTTGATATGGTGTAGAATTATTTCCTGAGGGACCTGGTAGAAGTCTCATGTTTGAATGTTTTCAGAGGGCAGAAAAATTTTGGGAGCAGCTCTCCATTAGTGTTGGATGTGCTGTGTAACCAAGGAGGTATTTTCCAACTCTCCACTTCTTGTAACTGATTCTGTGTTCAACATTAAGTTCATGTGTTAGTTGTCAGGCTTAAACAATGCCTACAAAATCAGGCATAATTGCAAGGTCATTTGAGAAAATAGGAAAAATATTTTTAAATTGGGAGTCGTTGGAAACTCAGAGGGGATATTTGCCAGGCTTGGAAGCTGAAGGTGAGATTTAACCTAATATTTCACACCTGCTTTCTGGAACTTTCTGTAACAGGTTGCTACAGGCAGAGCCTGAGAACCTTAATTGCTCTAATCAGCCTCACCTGGGGCTTCCCCACACCTGCCCCTGGGCCCAGGAGCCCTATTTAAGCCCAGCCCAGGAGGTTAAGTCCTTTCCCTGAGTGACGCTGCTCTCACAGCACCCATCTCCAGCTCTACTGTGGCCCTGCTTGGCCCATCCACCTAGGGATGTTGGGGTGGCCCTGGCCCAGCCCTGAGGAGCCCCGGTGGCAGCTGGCTCTTGCTGTCTGCATGCAGGTGGGTCTTGGGTTGTGGCTGCTCATCTTGTTTCTGGGAAATAACTTTCTTGTGTGGAGAATGTTAGTGGTGATTCAGACTTACCAGTGAATTCATGTCATACTTCAAATTTAGGACATTTTGCTTGTTTGTTTTCTTGTAAAATCAATTTGTGTCTCTGCAGCCAAAGTGAACTTTAGGCCCACTTGTTTGACTAATCAAAAAGAAAATCGGATACCTCACTAAGGAGAAAAAGAAACTTGTGTTGTCTGTCAAGTTTCAGGCTTGGGTGGAGAGTTAAAATGTCGGCCAACTGGGCCAAATCGCAACCTGTGACAAACTGTTCTTTCAAAGAGCCTTAGGGCTTGCTGTGTTTTGTTTAGTTTGGTATGAAATCATCTCACAGCAGCTTGGAGTTAAGCTCTCAACCTTCTCCTTTCCCTCTGTCTGATGCTTTTTGTGCATTGAGACTTCGAAGTTGTTTTTTAATTGAACAATATGCAGAGAGAAGACATGAATGCACTTTCTCTTAAAGACCCTTTCCCCAGTCATTAGTACTTCTGACAGTCCTCTCTGGGACCAGTGGCTGTGTTTAAAACCCACACAGGTTGTAATGTTTGAAGTGATTATGGTACATGAGCTCCACCAGTGTTCCAATTCAGGAGTTTGAAAGCAGCTGTGAGTGATGAGCAGGCGAGGCTGGGGGTGGGGGCAGTGGGGAAAGGGCAAGCTATGAAAACTGGTGTGCAAAAGAGCTTTATCCATAGCTTTTCAAGGTTGTAGTAGCTTCTCTGTCACATTACATTGAGCATAAGATAGAGCATTGTACTGACGGGCTGGGCTTCCCTGCCCTGCAGGAGGCTAGGGAACACACATATCCCCCTGAGCTCCTAAGCCTGAGTTTGAAGCCTGAGGCTATAGATAGTTAAATGCTCCCTATGGAGTTCATATGGACTGGGCTGTGGGCAAGAGCTGGAAAAATGCAGTGTGCAGTGTGGCTTTGGCCTCAGGGAAGAGGAATGCCTCCTGGGCAGCTGATGTTTCCCAGCAATTGCACAGGCCTTGCTGTGAACGTGCATTTGTCACATAGGACTGTGGCTTCATTGCCAGCTTTTTTTCTCCATCTTACCTGCTATTTTTTATGGCGATTGTTAGACTTTTCAAATGTTGCCAATGAGAAAGGATCCCCACATATTAGAAATAATGTCTATATATATAAAACATAGACCTCCAGCTCCCTGGCTTTGCCTAAAGCCTGCAGTTTGCATCAAACACACAATGCACAACCTCTTTCCAGTTGTTGCAAGTTGGCTCTGTGTGCTCTAATACTGAAAAGCTTCCTGAAGCCTTTCAGTGGTTTATTTAGAGTTGGAAAGAGCCAATGTGCTTCAGCAGCAAACAAAATATTCTAAACTTAGCTAAGCATAATAGCCATTGAGTGTGCTGCTACAGTGACCCATGAAAAAAGGCAAAATGAATGCAAAGCCCTTGTAAAATTTCAGTGAATCTATCTTTGGATACATTATATAAAATCAAGGTCAAATATTGGGAGTTGTCTGTTCTACTTTGTTTATGTAGCTCTAGTTTAAAACATGTTAGGCCACATATCAGCTGTATGGTCCTGTGCAAAAGAGGTGTAATAGTTTCTGTTCAGTCCTCCAGGGACATTACTTCATTTAACAAAACTGTAAGTAAGTGGAGCACATTTTGACTGTTTCTGTATGAGACAGGTGGATGGGGTGCGTTTTTTACCACAGCTTTTACTGTGAAGCGGGCTGAGTTCTTACCACAGATGGGAAGAACTGTCAGCTACATTTGAAGGTGACATTATAGGTTTAGTAGGACAATTATGCTGCAAATGCCCACATCTTGGCTAATATCTGGGTCTATAGAAACATATGCTATGTGGTTCTGCTGACAAATTGGAGACTCAACTTTTCATTATTACTATTATTATAGGCTATAAATCTATTTAAATATCTGAGCTTAATAAGCAAATACAGAGGTTTTCCAACAGCAGTGGCAAAGGTGTCGAACCATATGTTGGGGTCTTTGTTTAGAATTCATAGATGTGACTCAGTTAATTTAATAGCCTTACTCTGCAAGTTGTCAAAGTCAATTGGAAGATTCTCAGATTTCAATGCTACTTTCTGACAGTAAAGGTACCAGAACCTGGTCCTTGGCTGTAATTTTACAAGGATTGTAACACTAAAGTGAAAAGAATCCTGCCATTCTATCAAAGCAGTTACTGCAAATTTTCAGGTCATGGGCAATCAAGGTGGCTTTCTTAATTTGTTTTTGGGAGAAATATTTGTGAAAAGGCACCTTTATATTATATGTAGTTTTTGCTTGATTAGATAATAATTCCAAAGTATGCTGATAACAAAATGCTGATAGAATATAGTGATAATTTGCATCAGAGAAGTCTACTAGCCACCGGAAGGTAAGAATGACAGTACTATTTTAAGATGTAAGACTAAGCTTGAGAAATTGAATAAATTAAGAAAAGCTTGATCTGCTCATTGGCGGGGAGGGGTAATGGGCTAAATGCGTCATGCAAATGGACCACATGAATCCCTTGGAAATTAATGGAGTCTCACCAGGGAGAGGCCCACCTAGTACAAATGCATTTGAAGTCACAAGTTTTTTTACTGACATCTTAACTATTTCTTCCATTGGTATCAGCATATCTGGAATTCCACGTACTATTTGTTCAGTGCTCATTTCATCCTAATATAAAAGGGTCTGTCTTTCCAAAGATAAGCATGTTTTTTTTCCACCTTCCTGAAGGAAAAAGCAAGAATGCTTGACAGCTCCTTTCTTTCTCTGCTCTCTCTCTCACTATGCAGCAAATAATCAATCTTGGCTGAATGACATTTTAGAGAAATTGCAGTCGTAAATGTGTCAGTGCTTAAGAAAAGTGTAAAATGCCCCTTGCATTTGCAAAGGTG
The DNA here is from genome assembly GCA_004320125.1 of Scolopax mira. Classification (NCBI taxonomy): domain Eukaryota; kingdom Metazoa; phylum Chordata; class Aves; order Charadriiformes; family Scolopacidae; genus Scolopax; species Scolopax mira. The sequence goes on along the minus strand of BJBW01002652.1, from coordinate 7,904 downwards.
GGAAATCAGAATTTACCTACAACATACATGTGGTTGAGGAAAGCATAAAAATAAACGTAATTTTGTAACAAGAAAACTACAAGGCACCTTTTTGAAGTGTGGTGGGTGATTTATTTGAAGAAAATTGCATGAATAGTCACAACTGTGAAGACTTAAATAAGTGGCTCCCAAATAAGTCCTTGAGAAGAGTGAGGGTGCCTAATTCTGGGTGGTGCTGAGTGCCCTTGGCATCAGATTCCTTCTTACAAAAGGCTCTCCTTGTGCTTGCTTTAACTGCTGCTATGGGATCAGACATAATGTACCGAATATAAGTGCTCTTTTGCAGATTGGTCTGCAACTATTTTTCTCTTGCTTTCTCCTAATTTTTTTTTTTTTGTACAATGCGTTTACCGTTATTTCAATAATAATGTCGTAACATACATTGATCCTTTAAACACATACAGTTTGATGCTTTTCCCAGTGGCATCTCCGGCTTTGCAAACAGTGATCAATCAATAACCTTCACAAAGCCCTCACCATCACTCTTAGTTACACAGTCAGGGAACTGAAGGATAAGGGTGTTGAAAGACTTGCCCAAGGTCACACAAGGAGTTGGTAGCTGACGTTTTTAATTCCAGACTCCTATTTCAAACTTCAGACCACATGGCCTCATATAAGCATGTTTATGTTTTTGGCATGGTATAGGGAACAGTATTGCCACAGTGACTTTCTGGGTCAGTGACTATTCCTTTATAAATTGTAAGGTTTCCAAAGCCAAATGTCTGAAAAGTAAAACCATGAGGATACCTCAGGAGTGTGAAAGCTGATGTAGCAAGGATGTAGGTTTCTCACCAAGGGAAACCACTGATGTGTTCCAACATCATTTGGTTTGCCACCAACCAACAAGCTAGTGACAGTGGCAGTGACTTGCAGTTTGTGCGAGGTATTTGTTAATGTTGCTACAACAGATATTCATTATAAACTACAGTCACCCACAGTTTACTCTGTTTATACAGCCATTTAGTGGTTATTTAGTAAAAATAAAATTTATGTATGGTTATTGGAGTTATATTTTGGCAGGGAAGTGACCTTGGCAGAAATATGTCTGAATCAACACTCAGCCAGCAGTCACTCTTTATGTTGTCATATAAAACCTTGTTAAATAATATTTTGTTTCTATCTTCAATTGCTGTTATATAAGGACAGTAATGAAAATCTCCCAAAGGATTGGTAAATGGAGTGAGGTTTTTTGTACATTTTTGACATAAAAAAATAACTAAGCCAATGAGTGTCAACTTTATTACCTAGTTGAAGTGCTTGCTGTAAACTTTGATAGTAAATTGTTTACTTTTAGATTTTTGCAGGTATAAAAGCTCTCCACATTTAAATACAATTTGAGTAGCTTTTTGAGAACTAAGGATAATTCGCATTCAGAAAGCACTTAACTTTTGTTTCAGTGGGACTACTCACCTGCTTAGAGTTAAGTGTTTGGCTGAATTGTTTAATGCTCAGAACTGCGTCAAAAGTGATTATAGTTGTTATATTTTAAAAAAGGCACCTTAATGTAAATGTAGAATGTCATTGCCTTTTACTAACTTGGGTTCACTTGATGTTATTTTGATATATCTGCAATCTCAGCCTTTCTTTTTTTTTACTTTTTTTAGCCTTTAAAGTAAAACCTTTGCATGAAAACCACTTGACTGAAAGCTGTGATCTAAAACTGAGAATGAACAGAGATTTTTGCATACTAGACTGTATTTAAATATATTGATATAGTTTAATGTGAGGAAAAAGTGGTTTCCATTTTGGCAGTGGAACGGATGGTATTAGTAGAAACTATCCTACTCCTCCTGAGTGAAAATAAAGTAAAACTTGTTTTGAAGGAACTTTTGGGAGAGTGAATCAATGCGTCTGGATTAGCAGCAGCAAAGTGGTTGTTAGTATTTATCACTTAGGGGAGAGGAAGAGGTGGCAGCGGCATGTTCTGACACAAGGTATTGGTGGTGTGAATCAGAGGAAGGGTGATAATTGTGAAGTTTGTCCATCTCCATAGACATTATCAATATGATCAGAGGGGTGCATATATGCTTCTAGAGGCAAAGGCACATGTTGTATTGACAGAAATGGCTCACCAGTTTATGGACTGCTAAAAGGAGTGCTGGAGAGAATTACCCATTCTTTGTGGATGTTGAGGGTGATCACAGGGTGAGGACAGCCACGTAGCTCCACTGTCTGCAAGGACTCTCTGGGTAGCATCATAGAATCATATGGGGTTGGAAGGGACCTCTGGAGATCATCTAGTCCAACCCCACACTGGAGCGGGTCTACCTAGAGCACGTTGCACAGGGACTTGTCCAGGCGGGTTTTGAATGTCTCCAGAGAAGGAGACTCCACCACCTCCCTGGGCAGCCAGTACCAGTGTTCTACCACTCTCACAGTAAAGAAGTTCCTCCTCATGTTTAGGTGGAACTTCTTATACTCAACTTTGTGCCCGTTTCCTCTTGTCTGTCCCCGGGCACCACTGAGAAAAGACCATCCCCGTCCTCCTGACACCCTCCCTTTAAGTATTTGTATGCATTGATCAGATCCCCCCTAAGTCTCTTCTCAAGACTAAAAAGACCCAAGTACCTCAGCCTCTCTTTGTAGAAGAGATGCTCCAGGCCCTTAATCATCTTTGTGGCNNTTTGTGGCCCTTTGTTGTACCCTCTCCAGCAGTTCCTTGTCCTCCTTGAACTGGGGAGCCCAGAACTGGACTCAGTATATCACTCAGAAACCTAAGTGCTTGGACAGCTGATAAGGTGAAGACCAGACAAGAAGGGGTCTCTACCACTGCTAGCTACTCTGACAAAGACGGACTGGGATAAATGTTGTCCTCAAACATTGCCCTAAACCAGGGGTTGTCTCATTCATGGGCATACCTGAAGCTGTCTGCCTTCATTGAAGTAAAGAACTGGTCTGTCTCTTGAGTCAGGAAAACCCGCTGTAGAGCCTTGGTTATCAGGGGAATGTAAAATAAACTAGCCATTGGCTTCCAGAACAAAAGGAGTGCAGTCCCTAGCTATCAGGGAAAAACAAATAAATAAAGAATAACCTCAGGCCCTTGCTTTGGGGTAAAAACAAACAAAGGAATCCTCTTTGCTCTGGGCTGGCTATGGTAGTCACCATTTGAAAAAGTTATCAGTTACCACAGGCCATCAGGAGCCATCAAGTAAGCGTTGCTCTTTGTAGCAGCAAACAAAAACAAGGCATGCAGTTAGGAGTTTGAATCTGTAGCCACCCTTCTCATTTGTTTACTTTGAGCCTGTAAGAGCTAATATGGGAGAAGAGTAAAATGAAATACTAGAAAAAGAGAGGCTATTTCATATGTCTACAGACACTGATTCCACTACAGAAGCATAGTAGTTTGGTTTTTTTTTTTTTGGTTTCTGGGTGTTTATCTACCAGAGCCTAAACATGCACTGCTCCTAGGCTTTCATAGCTTTTCCTTCTGTACTGTAGAACAACTCAGAAGCTGAGTAAGCTGTATCCTGGAAAAACACATTGCAGGAAATGGTATTTACCCTTTGATCTTTAGATCCTTCCTCTGCTGTGTTATACAGTAACTTGTTTTGTCTTTGCTCATGCTCAGTGAACAGACTTTCTTCATTTAGATTTATGGCAATGGCTCGTTGCTGGTAGAGGAGACTTTAGTGCCTTTTATAAAATAAAGGAATAAAACCAGACCATGTTTACCACTTATCTTATAACTTTCCCTAATGTCTGGAGACTAAGGAATTTTTTGAGATATAGATTTATTTGACTGCAAGGTGTTAATTGCATTGGATTGGATGCTACTGTCCTGACTTTGAAGTTGCACTCCACACACAGCCCTGTTGAACTCAAAGGAAGCCTTTGCAGAGTATGCTGGCTAAATCAGAATAAAGGTTTGCAGCACTTATCCCAGAACAGAGTATTTACGTAGTCAGTTAAATGCTTGGGAGTCCAATGTAGTAACCACTCAAATATGAGAAAAAACTGGTTCACAGTGAAGGTGACAGAGCCCTGGAACAGGCTGCCCAGGGAGGTCGTGGAGTCCCCTGCTTTGGAGATTTTCAAGACCTGCCTGAGTATTGAAATGACATGCTCTAGCTTTGGGCAATCCTGCTTTGGCAGGGGAGCTGGACTAGCTGACCTCTACGATCCCTTCCAACTCTAAAAATTTAGTGAAATTCAGGGAAACCAGTGGGAAAAAACAGTGGGGCTGTATATTCACCTCTGGATCCATTGTGTTGACATACCCAGGGATGCTAGTGACATACCCAGGGATGCTAGTCAGTATCAGCAAGGTGATCAGAATCTGGACTACATATATTAAATTATGTAAAGGGGGGGAAACTGGAACCAGAATGGGGAGCTGATACAAGTTCTCTATGTAATTTTCATTGAATCCTTTTGGGGTGCTGGTGGGCTGGCATTTGCTCTCTCTGCCTTTCCTTTTGGTTCTTTAATTCCTACTGCCTCTATGTTGGAGACATGCATTGATTGATGGGTGATATCCTCAGTTTCCACCTGGCAGGATCCAAATTCTCTCTCAAAATATCTCCATTTCCATTGGGAATGTTGGGACAATATGTTGAGGATCTTGATTGTTAGTAAGATGTATTAAAGACACTACAACTGTCTCACTATAATGTGTATCATATAGATTAATGTTTGAAAGATGTATATGTGAGTGCCCCTCAGACACTCAAGGAAGAATGAAACATGGGAATTGATAGCAAAAGTATAATACACTTTCAGTCCTCTTTCAATCCTTATGAACAATTTCCCTCCAAAATCTTCTAGAAAAGTAAAGTTCCAGGGTGTAAACTTGCTAAATGAGAAATTGAAAGGTTTTTAGAGTGAAGCTTGTAGAAAAGTTCTGTCACTTTCATCTGTATACAGTTATAAGACTTTGTATTAATTATATGTAAAGATTCTTCTATGCACTTTTAGCATGGTATCCTTTTTGGAATATAAAGGATATAATAATGAAGACTGACAAAGATGTAGAGGAAAAAATGTAAATGCAGCTTTTCTACCTGAACTGACTCACTTATAAAAGCTGTAGGCAAGCATGTTTGAGAATTTCCTTCTGGTTTACTATTTTATAATGCCACTGTAAGTCTTTTATTTAAAAAATATGTATATTTGGTTTATTTTAAAATACAACAGATAAAATTTTATTTCTGATCTGAAATTATAGCTGTATGCAAATGCAACTTTTGTGCAGTAAGGAACAAGTAACAAATCAGTGAAAATCTATCTCTTTCCCTTCATTTTTCTGTGTTTTGATTGCTTTATGTTTCTAGCCCTGATTCATTTTAATCTCCAAGATCTACAATCATGCAACTGCTTCCTTTTTTTAATAACACTTGAATTTTTCTAAAGATAAAAAAGCCTTTTTACACAGCTGTATGCTTTTATGAAGAATTAATGACTTGATAAACACTAGACTATCACTGTTTATGCAAATGCAGTCGCTCCCTGAAAATAAGGCCAGGTTGCATCGTGTGTGTGATTTAGTGCAAGAAAAAGAAAAAATTTCTTTCTGTAAGAAAACAAAGAGTAGGATCCATGGAATAAACACCAGTAATTTCATTCACAGAAAAATTCTTCTCAGAGAACTCCCTGGTACCTAATCACAGTTCTTTTTTTTTCTTGGTAAGGAATGACAAAGAACCAAGTCCAAGCGGTTAAGTGCAGTTTTCTGTAGCTGTTCATGGGTCTCTTAATAGACATGATTTATTAAGTCATTAAAAATATTGAAATAATAGTAAAACCTAAAAGAAATGATAATGCTTTGGCTACTACAGCTACTTTTGTCTTCCAAGACAATGCCTGATAGCCACCTTTTGCCTTGTGTGGAGAACTCTAGAAGGCAAGAGTTTTAGCCATGAGGTAGTAAAGTACTTAACGTGCAGTGCTTTTGTTGGTTGCCTTTGGAATAATAGATAATAGAACATTTTATTCCTTAGAGTCTGGAGTGATTCTGAAATCTGTTTTCATAAACCATTTTAAGAGGAGTCATGCTAGAAACAACTGTAATGAGGACAGCTCAGGGTTGCAAATGTATTCCTAATCTGAAGGTTATGTTTGTGAAAGCCTTTATCAGGTCCCAGTTCTTGGTCTAGGTCTTGTTTATGTGGGCTGCTAACGGGGGACATGGTTTGCAGTGTTCTGTTCCCCACAAATTACTGCCTGTCAGCAAGATCCAAATACTGCCATTTTAGCTCTATACACTTAACTTATGGAGAACGTGTACATTTTAAACTTTTGCACCCAAAAGTTAACCTATATCTAAATAAGGGCTCATTCCAGGCTGCTCAAGGTTGCTTAGTCTATTCTAAACAGAATTTTGCCTGAGGGTTGAAATCTGTCAGTTTTGCCTGTCCTTGTGAAACCAGGAAAAATCTGCTGACTGGGGGCAGGTGAAGGAATGGGAATGGGAAAGTGGAAGCAGGCATAGGGCAATACCATCAGCAGCATTTTTGCTGCTTATCACACAGCTGGAGAACTTGCTCAGTCTCAATATCCCAGAACAACCAGAAAAGATGATGCCATAGGAGCATTTTCTGTTGTTGTTGTGACTTTGCCACTGCCGGGAAGCCACTGTCTAGTTTGTGGCTTGAGCAGGCCATAGCTGGTATTAAGAGATGCCACCATCTCAGTCTGGGATTTGAAGTTTTTATAGAGCTACAATTGTGGTTATGCTAGATTTGCAATAATAATTATCCTCTAATAAACTACATTACTAAATTATTCTAACATCAGTTATTGTAGTAATTAATAGGTCTAACTGGAGTGGGTAATTCTGTTGTAGATTATAGACATGGAATACGTTGGCCTGCAGTCTTGTTCAGGCAAAGTGATTTTGTCTTTGACCTAATAAAAGTTGTCAGAACTGAAACGTAACACAAAGCCCAAGCAAACTGCAAGGTTCCTGATGACTTCAGTGGTCGGCTGATCCTACAGAGGAGATCCATGTTTACTTTTACTGAAGCCAATGGCAGAATTCCCATTATACAGGAGAAAGCTGGAGTGGCATCTAGTTAGTTAGATGTTAGATTTTATGTTAGTTAGTTAGAAGTTAGATGTTAAGTTAGATGTCAAAAGAGTTAGATGAATGAACAGTGAGGTGGATTGAAAACTGGCTGAAAGACAGAACTCGGAGGGTCGTGGTTAGTGACACAGAATCTAGTTGGAGGTCCATAAAAGTTGGTGTTCCCCAGGGGTCAGTACTGGTTCCAGTCCTCTTCAATATATTCATTAATGACCTGGATGAAGGGAGGGAGTGTGCCCTCAGTAAGTTTGCTGATGACCCAAAACTGGGCGGGGTGGCTGACACCTCCAAAGGCTGTGCCACTATACAGCAAGAACTGGACAGGCTGGAGAGCTAGGCAGGGAGGAACCTGATGAAAGTCAACAATGCAAGTGTAGAGTGCTGCACCTGGGGAGTAATAACCCCAGGCACCAGTACAGGTTGGGGGTTGACCTGCTGGAGAGCAGCTCTGAGGGAGCTGGAAGTCCTGGTGGACAACAGGATGACCATGAGCCAGCAATGTGCCCTTGTGGCCAAGAAGGCCAATGGCATCCTGGGGCGCATCAATAAGAGCGCGGCCAGCAGGTCAAGGGAGGTCATCCTGCCCCTCTACTCTGCCCTGGTGAGGCCCCATCTGGAGTAGTGTCCAGTTCTGGGCTCCCCAGTTCAGGAAGGACAGGAACTGCTGAAAGAGAGGGTAGAGCAAAGGGCCACAAAGATGATCAAGGGCCTGGAGCATCTCTCCTATGAGGAAAGGCTGAGGGACTTGGGTCTTTTTATCCTTGAGAAGAGAAGATTTGGGGGGACCTGATCACAGGTTACACTGATTACAAATACTTAAAGGGAGGGTGTCAGGAGGACAGGG